>CM023959.1:16796647-16861173 GCA_013407115.1 Glycine latifolia | reverse complement strand
ACCATTGGGGAAAAATTAGGAGAAAAGCCCAGTATTAGCCTAGAAGCTGGCCCATCCTTCTCTAAAACTATCTAAACCCCAATCTTTAAACCTTTTAGGATGACTGATAAGCTTAGAAAAGAGTTTGCCAAACTTAAAGCTTTCAACTAGCCTCCTAGTCAACCCTCTGTGGAGTCTAGAGAAAAGCTTGAAGGATTAACTTCCATTATCATTCAAGAAACTCCTCAGACCTCCCAGGAAGCCCATTCCAAACCAACCCTTACTAGAGCTAGATCTAGACATGAAGCCCAAAAGGACAAAGACAAGGAAATCAATGTCCTTAACCAAGCTGAGTCAGAAAATGGTAACTCTGACTCTAATAGATCTGTCCAAATTAATCCCATTAGAAACCAGCCCAATTGGAGACAACCCTCTAAGCTGTATTACCATAGGGCAACCCCTCCTGATCTTCTCCTAGAAGAAAGGGAACAATCCAAATCCTTTAATGCCAATCATGTCTATGAATGGAACATAGATGGCAAAATTGAGTACCAGATCCTAAACATCCTCCAGCAGATGACTATGGTTGCCACAACCTATGATACATCCCTTAACTATTCGGAAGCAGTTATTGTAAATATTTTAGTTTCCGGTTTCACTGGACAACTAAAAAGTTGGTGGGATAATTACTTGTCCGAGGATCATAAGATTACTGTCTAAGAAGCTGTCAAAATAGAAGATGATGGAGCTATCCTCCTCAGAGAAGGTAAGCCTATTCCCGATTCTGTCAACCAGTTAATCTTTACCATAGTTCAGCATTTCATAGGTAATTCCAGCCTTTGGAAAGATAGATCTACCGAACTTCTTTCCAACCTTCGGTGTAAGACTTTAGCAGACTTTAGGTGGTATAAGGATACCTTCCTCACTAGAGTCTTTACCCGTGAAGACAGTCAAGAAGCTTTCTGTAAAGAAAAGTTCCTTGTTGGTCTTCCAAAGTCTTTAGGGGATAAGGTTATATATATATACAACTCGGCTAACCCATCCCGGCAGCCGGCTTCACAAGCACATACAAACTCGGCCAACCCATCTCGATAGCCGACATCATCAACACATACACATACAACTCGGCCAACCATCTCGGCAGCCGACATCACCAACACATACACATACGACCTGGCCAACCCATCACATCACCAACACATACGACTCGGCCAACCCATCTCGGCCAATCCTTACCCGGTGCTCAGCACCTTCATGAACACTTCTGCAAAGTGTTTGGGAGCTTTTCAGCATCAAAATGCCAACTCTTTACACATGCACCAGGAGATTCTTACAACGTCAACTCCCCCTTACCAGAACCCCACACCAGAATATCATTAATACCAACACAAAACCAAAACCACAAACACAGGGCGTAACCCATTCCATTCAATAAGATGAACATAGCTTACTGGAAAACAACACATACATGGGGCATGCAACCATCGTCCAGGTCGGACTCTCTGATCCTCAACCAAGCTACCTGTAACCATTATTAAACATGATAAGCTCCCCTTACCTAACCAGAGGTTTGTCACGCAGCTACACATCATATTGTACTGAGCTCCTATTCCGACCACGAGTTCCTCCTCGACGTCGGGGTCTCGTAGCAGCGACGGTGACTCTCGTGGGTTGAAAGCAACACAGAATGGTCGAGGGAGAAGGAGAGAGTTCTGGGTGGGAGTGAGCTTGGGAGAAAGGAGAAAAAACGTTGAGGTTGGAGAAAGGAAAAGTAAGCTTCTACTGTGCCAGCCTGCTGCTTATACACACGGTTAACACAGCACGTCCACATAACGTGCACAGCCAGCAACTACAGCACAACAGTGTTGACTTACGTCCCATCACCCTTTACGCACGTAACCCAAAATGAAGCATTCAGGATAGAAATTAAACGTATGCTAAAACATATAATTAATCAATATAATGCACACAACAAACATCCACTAAGCATCTTGTAATCCGGGTCGTTACAACTATGAGATGAGATAAGTGAGAACTTGAAGGTTGAAGCGGTGAATTGTGAAGATGATATGGATCTATGGTTTCAAAAAAACCTAGAAATCAAAGTATCAAACGACGTCGTTTCTGCATTCCTGAGGAGAAAAAAAATTAAACAACCCCGTCTGGATTGACGGGTCATCGGTTAGACCACAGATCCTACAGGGTTACACCGGGCTGAGAGCATGGTCAATCCATATACAGACTCGACCCGGTCCAGCTACCGGGTCACGGTTCAACCTGTCAAACTGGCAAGGTTGATCCAATTTTTAAAACACTAGGATCAATATTGTACACGTGACATTTTGAATGACAAAACATTTTCACGATTTTCACTTGACAAGTGATTTTCTTTTCCTCTCTAGAAATTTTCATAGTCTAATTTTAATCCTTATAAAATTTAGGCTTAAAGACTGAAATGACACTGTAAAGCTAACATGATAATATAGGTGGCATTGAGGAGGGCTCGGTTCAACATATTTAAATAAAGGTTTAAAATAAATTTTAAAATGTGGTCTTTTTCAGTCTAATATTATTTTTATTAAAAAATTATTTTTTGAGCTTTTAAGGATGTAAAGTTATTTATTATAATCAATTTTCTTTAATATTTTTAATCAATATTAAAACTAATTCATTTAATCTTTGTTGAGATATTGTTAATCTTAAATAAGATTTAATTAATTTTAATTTTGAAAAACTTATTTTCGATAAAGCAACACTTATTGGAATTGTTAACATTATTCTATAAACGATAAAAGCATTCGGAAAAGAATATTTTTTTTATATAATTAAGTATGTCAATCGATGTATCATTTTTTACTTGTATAATTTTTCTTACAATTTTTAGTTCTCTAAATAAATGTAGCTCATCAATATCTGAGTGATTATTATGTTTTAATGAACATTCAAGGTTAAGAGAATATTCTTTTAAATTATTATCCAAAAAATTCAATTTCTTAATGCTAAATATAAAATAAAAATATATTCGTATATTTTTAATTGTTCAAATCTATTTCTTAATGTAACAATTACTTGATTTATTATATACAAGAAATAATCAATTTTAAATGAAAAGTAAATAATAAAATTTTAGATTTTATCGGAAATTAAAACATATTTTTTGTGTATTATTTTTTATGAATATTATAAAAAAATATAAATCTTATAATTATTAATATATATATATATATATATATATAGGCCTAATTTTTTGAATAAAATAAGGATTTTAGTTTTTGGCATTGAGATAATAATTGTCATTAGATGACAAAATTTGCACTATTATGAAAAGAGCAGGTGATTTGTTACGAATTATTATACGCACCAAACATACGAAAGAAATGTGTCATTGTTTCATTGAAGAAAAGCTAAATAAAAAGCTATAAATAAAATCAAAAGTTTTGCCGGGAATCACAGGTGAACTTGTATTTACATTTCGTGTTTGCACCAATTCGTAACAAGGAGCATTTCTCTTATGAAAATATTAGGTATCACAATACAGTGGGTTGGTGATGAGTTTGACTTTTTTTCTTCCTCATAAAATCGGAGTAAATTTGAGCTAAGACATAAATGAGATAGATTTAAAATTTTAACACTCAGCTGTGTCGGATTTTATTGTGTGAGATATACTCACGAATATCCTGCCACACTATTTTTTATGCTTTTAATTTATTGATATGTTTTTAAATAAACTTATATTAACTAAGAAATGTAAGTGATCCTTCATTTTTTATCTCTCTTTTTCTGATTTTTAGGTAGAAATAAAGAAGCACAATAAATTTGTTAATCCTAATAAAATAGTTACCATATTTTCTATTTTACTATTTTTCATTTCTCTTTACAATAAATACACATATATAAATTAATTAAAGATTAAATAGAAAAATAAGCATATAAAAATAATTGAAAAAATATTTTTTAAATTCTCCCTTCATTTTTATATATAATTCTCAATTATTTAATTTATCAAATAAAAAAATTAATTTAATTAATAATAATAAATTTATCTTAAATTTATAATTTTTTTCAAAATTATTGTTATCATTAATATTTCTCTCTTTTATTGTTAATATTTTTTTTCTTTTAACGGGAGATATTTCTATTTTAAAAATAATTAATAAAAAATATTATAGATTAAATCATATATATATATATATATATATATATATATAATATTTAACGTACTAACATTTCCACGGAGAGGAAACAAAAAGTGTCTAGGAATTGACAAATAACACCAATAGTATTAGCAGGATGACTTCACAGTTATAGGTGCCGTACTAACTACGCCCCTCCGACCATATAGAGTATAGACACATTTTATTTGATTAATTTATTAATTACACTTTTTATCACCTTTCAACCCACACATGGCAGCACCGTGTATACTTGGCAAACTGGTCATGATTGATACATTTGGTAAGTTACGAAAGTGCTATAATGTTGACATCTATGTCGTTCTCCACAGTAAAAACAAACAAAGTAGCATATACCATTCCTGCATTTCACAAAAATCAAAAGCATAAACATTGAATTCTAGGTAAACAGTAACATTGGCCGAAATTAAAACACAAGACAGCAGAAACAAAGAAAAACATAGTATGTGTTCGATGTTGAAGGTTTTTGCAGTTATAGAATTAGTATTGCTGATAGTGTACCCTGGTGCTCATGGTTTGAGCAGAGATGATTTCCCTCCTGGTTTTGTGTTTGGTGCATCAACTTCAGCTTACCAGGTTCATCTCTCTCTCAATTTCTCAATTTCTACTATTATATATGTTCTTGTAGTTTTTTCTTTTTCACTAGTATAATACTGTTCACTGCCCTAGTCTTTTGATTCTGTTGCTGAATATGTATTGAACTGAACGTACTCATTACAAATTTGTAATTGGGGTGATGTGAAAGGTTGAAGGTGCAGCAAATGAAGATGGAAGGAAGCCAAGCATATGGGACACCTTCTCCCAAGCTGGAAATGGTTGTACCCTCTACTCAGTACTCGTATATAATTTTCTTTATTTCTTCACTTCAAGTCTTTTTTTTTTTTTTTTTAGGTTTAATGTTACTATTTTGTCCAAAGAAATTGAATGCTAAAATCTGTTTTCAGGGAATATGTATGCTGGTAATGGAGATGTTGCATGTGATCAGTATCATAAATATAAGGTCTGTGACCCTATAGAGAACCAAAAGAAATTGTGGTATAGATACATGCATGCAAACAAGATGCATCTTACATATACACCACTGGCTTTAAATTCATGTTTATTCTGAGCAAATATCAGGCCTTTGTTTCCTGCAGGAAGATGTCCAGCTCATGGCTGACATGGGCTTAGACGCCTATAGATTTTCCATATCATGGTCAAGGCTTATTCCAGGTGAGATCATCAAACTGTTGTAATGGAGATTCTTAAATTAATGTCTAAAATAATGCGAAAGAAAAGTAACTTGTATTAGACACACACTTGGTTTGATTTATTCGCAATGAATCTCGGACTCCAACTGAATATAGTTGCCTATATCAAGCTGTTATTTTCATACTGTTCTGACCATCTTGTTATCATGTATTACCAGATGGAAGAGGGCAAGTGAATCCCAAGGGGTTACAGTATTACAACAACCTTATTAATGAACTGATAAGCCATGGTTCTTATGAAGACTAGATTTTTCTCTAAAAGTTTGATTAACCCTAAGAGAGGTTCTTCCAAGTTATCTGATGTATACATATTTTTGTTGATGATTCCGTGTCTTGTAGGAATTGAAGCACATGTTACATTACACCATTGGGACCAACCACAAACACTTGAGGATGAATATGGAGGATGGGTTAGTCAAAGAATTGTGTATGGTTCCCAAGCTTCTAGTCTTTTATTCTGTTGACATGTTGTCCTGGATAGGAGATGATCAGAAATGTACCCTGCACAAAATTGTGAAAAGATTTTATTGCGGTTAACATATTTTAACATGAATGCTTTATAGGAAAGACTTCACAACATATGCGGATGTGTGTTTTAGAGAATTTGGTGACAGAGTTAGGTATTGGACTACGGTGAATGAGGCCAATGTTTATGCAGTTTTTGGCTATGATGTTGGAATGTTACCACCTCAGCGGTGTTCTCCTTCCCCTATAATTAACTGCTCCAGAGGAAATTCCACAACTGAGCCATATTTGGTAGCCCATCATATGTTGTTAGCACATGCTTCAGCTGTTAGGTTATATAGGAAGAAATATCAGGTATAAATTATCTAACAAATGCACCACTCTACCATGTCGTTCATTAGGCCTTCTTTTCGCATTTTGAACCATAGTAAGGAAGGATGGCATTGAAGGTGATCATCACAATGATGTCATTTTGAAATGGTGATAATCATCATTGAATTTGTTCAGAAAACAATCTCTTTTTGGATGCAGGGCATGCAACATGGCTTAATTGGGTTTAATCTCCTTCCTTTTGGTGTTCTTCCTCGAACAAATTCTATTGAAGATGTAACGGCCACTCAAAGGGTCCAAGACTTCTTTATTGGGTGGTAAGTAACAATCTAGGCATGGTGTCTCTTTCTAATGCCTGTTGACATTAACAAATTTGCATCTTGGGATTGCAAAGGACCAAATCTTCAATAAATAAATAAACTGTCAAGCGAAGAAACAAGTTTTTTATATCTCTAACATGTCCCTCCATATTAGAGTCCTTTTAAGATTAAAGCATGACAATTTACACACCACTTTACCTTCCAATTAAGTTAAATTATAAAAAATGTGTTTACAATGATTAAATTCTAGAACTTCTTCATGTTTTTATACCATTTATGAATTCCCTGAATGATTTTATATCTGATTGTTTTGGTAATGTATTTTCGTATAGCTATCAAGTTTCAATTATACATTAGTTTCTACACTAGCTAGGCTATGATTTGTTAGTGCAGGTTTATGAATCCCTTCACATTTGGAGATTACCCTGATATAATGAAAAAGAATGCTGGCTCAAGGCTTCCTTCATTTACTCAAAAGGAATCAAATCTAGTCAGGGGCTCAATCGACTTCATTGGAATAAACTTTTACTACTCATTTTATGTTAAAAACAGTCCTGGCAGCCTGCAGAAGGAGGATAGAGATTTCATTGCAGATCTATCGGTGGAAATTGAAAGTATGTCATAAGTTGTTTCCCTGACTTATTCTTATTGCATAACCGATGCCAATTCTATATCAAGGCTCAACAAGTTACTTATTTATAAATGTTTATAAATGTTTTTTTATTGTGTGAGGTCTTATCCTTAACTTCATGAATCAAGATACTTCTTCTTAGGAATGGAATTGGAACTATTGACATATTATTTTATTTTTGCTGCAACTGTGTCATTAAAGGGATCATGTTTCAATATTTCTGATTTTGTTTCCCATTGATCGTAGAATATATGGATATTTTTGTTAAATGCTTAAATTCTCTAATTCTTTGGGACAGCAAATCTAATTCTCAATCAATGTCTCTTGCCCATGCAAACATTGACACTCCCTGATGGAATTTCTTCTGTATGCAATCTTGTATCTCAGAAACATAAATATCACTAATATATAAATCTGACTCTCAAATTCATTTTCTTTTCTTACCCTATCAGTTCAAGTCTTCCTCTAAAGTACCATAATCCATGTCATCAAACTTTAACAAATTCTATATAATATTTAATATTTGGTCCTTTCATTGCTTAAGACTTGTTTAGTTAGTAAACTCCAGTAGCTGAAATCAGTCTGTGTCTGTGGTGTCATCCACGTTCCTCTAATTTTGTGGAACTGAAACAGCTAATTAATGTTCTTTCTGGATGTAGGATTTGTTCCAAATGATACATCTACATATGAGGTAAAATACCAGGAACATGGTCCTCTATATGTATTTCTTTATTCTTTTAAGGATGGATCTTCAATACTTTCC
This sequence comes from Glycine latifolia, assembly GCA_013407115.1. Classification (NCBI taxonomy): domain Eukaryota; kingdom Viridiplantae; phylum Streptophyta; class Magnoliopsida; order Fabales; family Fabaceae; genus Glycine; species Glycine latifolia. The sequence continues at coordinate 16,853,242 of CM023959.1, read as the reverse complement.
ACTAACCAGCTGGTTGGTTTAGGTTCCAATTACTACCAAAATTTTCCTTGGGCTGTTAGAGTCACTAAAGAACACTTATGGCAATATTCCAATTTACATACACGAAAATGGTATGGCAATTTTCCTATTCATGACATGATTGAAATCATCATTCAAAAGTTCCATTTTCCTCTTTTTAAACGTATTCAGCTGTTCTATTATCTAGTTGTATGATAACTCTTTTATGCTTTGCAGGCCAACAAACACCTCATAATTCATCATTAGATGACTGGCCGAGGGTGAATTACTTGCATGAATACATAGGAAGCTTGGTTGATGCACTTAGGTAATTCTACTTTGATTTTCATTTTCAAGTGGGAAAGTTAAAAGGGTGTACAGTGTCAACATAGCACCTCCACTTTATTTAAAATAATTGTCAATTGTTTCATGAATCCGGTAAAGTTGTGTTTTGGTAACTTGTTGGTCATGGGTTCGAATCCGGAAACAGTCTCTTTGCATATGTAAGGGTAAGGCTACGTACAATATCTCTCCCCCTTACCTACACATAATGTAGAGTCTCTGGACAATGGGTACCTAGTAGTCAATTGTTTCATGAAAGCTGATTTTTGTTTGCTCTTTCCCTTTATTTTTGACACATTGACAGGAGTGGATTAAATGTAAAAGGGTACTTTGTATGGTCCTTCTTGGATGCATTTGAGTTACTGGGTGGATATGAATCAAGTTATGGTTTATATTACGTAGATATGAATGATCCAAGCTTAAGGAGGATACCTAAGCTCTCTGCTGAATGGTACTCAAATTTTCTGAAAAGGAAGCCTATGGACCCAAAGATCACCAAGGAAATTGAGAAGAATGCAACTGTGCTTTCACACAATCTCTCACTGCATAATGCCACATAAAGTAATCTGGACAAGTTAAAAATTCAGGACTAGGAGAGGGGGACCAATAATTTGCAACTTTGTGCTACCACGCCAATGAATAAAAGGACATTGGTTCATGATGTCAAATCATATGAAACACTTAGATTTTGATCAATGTAACTTCCTGTCCTACTATAGAAAACACACTTGTAGAGTATTTCATGTTGCACTCAAGAGTCCCATACTTTTTGCTTTTTTATTTAATCAGCAAAAAGAAAAATCTATTACTATAGCAAAAGGTACAAGTAGTACCATCAGTCCCATACAGATGATGATAATAAAGAACACCATCTTTGTATTCTTATTTAACATATTTGCTACCAATTTAAGATGCAAAAAACAATCTATAATCACCAAATTATTTTTATTATCATTGAATGATTGGTGATAGTTGGCTTGATCTTTCTTAAATTAAATTAAAATATTAATTAGGGTGTGTTTGTTTACTGTTTTAAAAATAGTTTTTAGCTTTATTTTTGGCAAATGCGTTTTGTTTTTAAAATTATATTTAAAAATAAAAATTACGCAACCTTCTCAATATTTTTCTGAATGATAAAATTAAAACAGCCCTACAAACTATTTATAACTTAACGTTATGATTTGTATAATCACCTCATACTTTTTACTCTCTGTAAATGATATATCAAAGCAAGCAGGCCTTATTCCCACTTTTGCTTTAAAATAAAATCTTGGAGCCTCTAGTTTTAAAAAAGATTTTCAACGGAACAGAAAATTCCAAAAACACAAAAAGGTCTATATTGTTTAAAGACTTTTCCAGACAGCATATACCAACTTGTGAATATTATAACTCCTTTTTTTTGAAGTGGTTGTTAAATCTGAATAATTTTGAGAATTGAAATCACAAAAAGACAAATTCATACATGCATCTTCAACTCAATTCAACAACCACAAAAACCAGCATGTTCAGACAGAATTGAAATCACAAAAAGACAAATTCATACATGCATCTTCAACTTATGTCATATAGCAAGTTAGCTAGTTCTCGATTTCTTGGAAATAGAAAAAATGTGCTTAAAAATAATATAATTAAGAGGAGAAACCTTAGTAAAAGTAGTCATCAGCTAAAGACTAATATTTTTTATATAGACAAAAGGATATCATTAATAGGCACCAAACTTAACAGCAGGTGTGTCTAAGTTTTGAAACAATGGGTACAAATAATGAATTGTTCGTATATATACATGCCAACCTGAAACTAAAAGTATAACCTCCAAAACCTTCCAGCACCCGTACATAACTTTTAAAAAATTAAACATTGATAAAATTAGTAAATACTTATATAAATAACATATGATTAAAAATATTTATAACGTGCTTCGAAGTGGCTTATTCTATTACGAGCTTTCCAAAAAAAATATTATATAGGTTTGCAAATTATTAAGGGAAAACAAATTGGCTTATTTCAATTTAAAAATACGAATACAGTATAGTGCAGTACATTTCCAATACTTTTCCAAACATGTATAGTCAATTGAACTTCTCAATTCTCAACAGTAATTGAGTTCTGTGCTGGACGGAAAGGAGCTGAAGAGGATCCGTCTGCTGTAGTTAAAATTTAATATTCTTCCAGCGAATCTTAGATGCCTGTGGAACAGGATCACATCACATGCAGTTTTAAGGGTCATGGAATAAATAAGAATATAAACCATCATTGGTATCTGAGAGTTAACGTGCTATTTGTCTTGAAATAAATAAAAAAGTCAAGTAACTTTCTCGTGTTTACTGTTGATTCATTTAATTAGTCTTGAAATAAAATAATATAAAAAATTCAAATAAGTTTCTCATGTTTACAGTACAGTTGTTTCGTTTAAGTCTTTAAATTTAATCACTTTCTCTCATTTTGATTCCTAAGGATATGTTAATATTATTCGTTAAGTCGTATTTTTTTATTTTTTATTTTAGACCAATGTGATAGAAAGATTATATTTTCAGGAACTTATTTGTAATTTTGTGATTAACGTGACAAGGCTATATACTTTAGGAGGGCTGATTTTTAAAAATAATATAAATTACATAATTAATTTGACATTTGGAGTGGTTTTGAAACAAATTGGGAATATGGTGCACTTAAACATGTCTGGTTTGGGCGTGTTTAAACAAGCCTAGATGGGCGTGTTTCATCTTATCGTGACACGTGTCAGGGGTGCGCAGTGTTAAGCGAACTTCGAACAGTCATAACTTTTGACTAGAATGTTCGATTGAGGCGAAACCGGTGGCCAGACGCTCGAAATTGAGAGAAGAAGGCTGACCAAAATTCCAAAGGGGATTTGGTCAACTATTTTTTCCAAAAAATGCTTCTAAGTGCTTCAAAATTAGGATTTAAGATTCAATCATCCAAAAATTTCCCTTTTGTATACTTTTTTAATTATTTAATTAGTTAATTTAATGTTATTTTTTATTTTTTAATTAATTCTCTAAATTTCGAGCGTTTTGACATATCATACGCCTCCATCGGACATTTCTATCAAAAGTTATGACAGTTTGAAAGACATATCGTACACCTAAATTGGCTATGACCGTTTGAAAGACATATCGTATACCTAATTTGGACTAATTTTTTACAGACATTAAGATGTAAAAATAAAAATATCAACTTAAACAATCATGGGTGAATTAAAAATTATATGCATATTTAATTATATACAGTAATTAATTTGAATAACAAAGTTAATAAAAAATTAGCCCAAATTAAGTAATTTTTTTTTGGTATATTTATTTACAAAAATTTATACTGTAAATTTTTAAATGTTTTCAGTTCAAAAAAATTAAAAAATCATAATATTGTGATCGCAACACATTTTAAAAAAAAACACACAATATTCAGTAAAAAAAGTGTTAGCGACTGAACTAGAGACCGAATTAGAGACGGATTTTAAAAAAACCAAAATATTCTTAAAGTGTTAGCGACCGAATTAGTGACAGAATTAGAGACGGACGAAGACACGCCCAATTTGGGCGTGTTTGAGTAAAACCACCCCAAATGTCAAATTAATTATTTAATTTATATTATTTTTAAAAATCAGCCACTTTAGGAGACTAAAATAGTTGTTTACTCGATAAATAAAGTAGCACATAGACCAAAAGAAGCATAAACGTTGTAGAATTTGATTGTTAGAAAACAGAGCACCGCACAAAGCAGAAACAATGCGTTTGATGTTAAAGGTATTTGCAGTTATAAAATTAGTATTGGTGATAGTACACCCTAGTGCTCATGCATTGAGCAGAGATGAGTTCCCTCCTGACTTTGTGTTTGGTGCATCAAGTTCAGCTTATCAGGTTCTTCTCTCTCTCACACACACACTTTTGTTTCTGATTCTGATTAAGTCTTAATCCATATATATTATATGTATAATGGAAATGGGGTGATGTGAAAGGTTGAAGGAGCAGCAAATGAGGATGGCAGGAAGCCAAGCATATGGGATACCTTTGCCCATGCTGGAAATGGTACTATCCTGTAGTCAACTTTATAATAATATTTCAATTTTTTGTATCTAGTTTTTTTTAAGGTTTAATTAATGCTATTATTTTGTTAAAAGAATTTATTGATTTCCAAAATATATGTTCAGGGAATATGTATGAAGGTGATGGAGATGTTGCATGTGATCAATATCACAAATATAAGGTCTGTGACTGTGACACTATTGTGGTATATATAAATGCATGCACACAAGAAGCATCTTATATATCATTGCCTTTAAATTGGATTTTGTTCACCTAAAAAGACTTTGCAGTTTGTTCTGAGCAAATATCAAATCTTGATTTCCTGCAGGAAGATGTCCAGCTCATGGCCATCATGGGCTTAGAGGCCTATAGATTTTCCATATCATGGTCAAGGCTTATTCCAGGTGAGATCACCAAAATCTTGTTAGGGAGATTCTTAAATAAATGTCTAATATAATGTCAAAATTTATATGTATTAGACATACACACTTGGTTTGATTTAGGCACAATGAATCTCTAACTCCAATTGAACATAGTTGCCCAGATCAAACTGTTGTTTCCATGCTGTTCTGACTATGTTGTTGCCTTGTATTACCAGATGGAAGAGGACAAGTGAATCAAAAGGGGGTACAGTATTACAGCAACCTCATCAATGAACTGATAAGCCATGGTTCTTGTGAAAATTATTAAAGTTTGATTAACACCTACGAGAGGTTCTTCGAAGGTAGATGCTGACATATTTTATTGTTGTTGTTTCCTCATCTTGTAGGAATTCAACCACATGTTACATTACATCATTGGGACCTACCACAAACACTTGAAGATGAATATGGAGGATGGGTTAGTCGGAGAATTGTGTATGGTTCCCAAACTTCGAATCTCTAATTGTCCTACATAGATATATCATGCCAAATACATCTGGAATAAAATTGAAACTAATGTTCAACTATTGTAGTATTTTATTAGCATATTAATGTATGCTTGTAGGAGAGACTTCACAACATATGCGGATGTGTGCTTTAGAGAATTTGGTGACAGAGTTCAATACTGGACTACGGCGAATGAAGCCAATATATTTGCAATGGAAGGCTATGATCTAGGAGAGTTAGCACCTAATCGGTGTTCTGCCGCTGTAGCTAACTGTTCCAGAGGAAATTCCTCAACTGAGCCATATTTGGTAGCACATCATATGTTGTTAGCACATGCTTCAGCAGCTAGGTTGTATAGGAAGAAATACCAGGTATAAATTATCTAACAGATGCACCACACTACTATGTCATTCATTAGGCCTTGTTTCGCATTTTGAACAATAATCAGGCAGGAATAGGATAGCATTAAAGGTGATCATCATGATGATGTCATTTTGAAATGGCGATAATAATCATTTAATTTGTTAAGAAAACAATTTCTTTTGGATGCAGGCCATGCAGCATGGCTTAATTGGGTTTAATCTTCTGCTTTTTGGTCTTCTTCCACGAACAAATTCTACTGAAGATGTAAGGGCCACTGCAAGGTTCCAAGATTTCACTATGGGGTGGTAAGTAACACTCTAGTAATGGTATCTCTTTCTAATGCTTGTTGACTTAACAAATTTGCATCTTGGGATTGCAAAGGACCAACCAACTATTCAAAAACTAAATACATTGTTAAGAAGCAAGATTTTTATATCTCTAACGTGTCCCTTCATATAAGAGTCCTTTAAGATTAAAGCATGACAATACACACATCACTTTACCTTGCAAGTCCTTTAAGATTAATTTTTGTTTATGACCTCAAGCTCTCTACATCGTTAGGCTCACCGCATCCGAGGTATTGTCCTCCGGAACAAGGATGTCTATAAACTGCCCATAGCCTCAATTCTCAAACAAATAAAATGTCGTAGCTTTCGATTATACATTAATTGCTATAGTAAACCTTTGTCTATGATTTGTTATTGCAGGTTTATGAATCCCTTTATATTTGGAGATTACCCTGATATAATGAAAAGGAAAGCTGGATCAAGGCTTCCTTTGTTCACTCAAAAGGAATCAAATCTGGTCAAGGGATCAATTGATTTCTTGGGAATAAACTTTTACTACTCACTTATTGTTAAGAACAGTCCTAGCCGCCTGCAGAAGGAGAATAGAGATTACATAGCAGATCTATCGGTGGAAATTGATAGTATGTCATAAGCTGTTTCCCTGACCTATTTTTATTGCATAACCAATTCTCTGTCAAGGCTCAACAAGTTACTTATATATAAATGTTTCTTTATTGTTCAGATCTTATCCTTATCTTTATGAATCAAGATACCTCTTGTGAATGGAATTAGACTTATTTGCATCCTATTTTATTTTTTCAGCAACTGAGCCTTTTTTTTTTTTTAAATGATTACATTTTCGAATTCTTTATGAGACAGAAAATCTAATTCTCCATCACCCATGCTGACATTTGCTATAACTTTTTTATAAAGCTTATGTGGCTCCACTGACACACCCTAATGGAATTTCATCTGTGTGCAATCTTGTCTCAAACATAAATATAAATTTAATATTTTATCCTGTCGTTGCTAAGGACCTGTTTAATTACTAATTGGTAAACTCCAGTAGGTCAAATCAGTCTGTGGTGTCATCCACCTTCCTCTAATTTTGTGGAACTGAAACAGCTAATTAAATGTTCTTTTTGGTTGTAGGATTTTTTCCAAATGGGACATCCACAGATGAGGTAACATAGCAGGAACATGGTGCTAATCCTCTATGTATTTATTACTCTTTTAAAGATGGAGTATCAATAATTTCCACTAACCTTCTGGTTTGTTTAGGTTCCAATTACTCCCAAGATTTTCCTAGGGGTGTTAGATTCACTAAAGAATTCTTATGGCGATATTCCAATTTACATACACGAAAACGGTATGTCGATTTTCCAATTCATAACATCTTTGTATCTACCTTGAAATCATTATTCCAAAGTTCCATGTTACTTTTTTTCAACATATGTACCTGTCCTATTATCTTGTTGTATGCTAAGTCTTTTTAGCCTTGCAGGCCAACAAACACCTCACAATTCATTATTAGATGACTGGCCCAGGGTGAAATACTTGCATGAATACATAGGAAGCTTGACTGATGGACTAAGGTACTTCTACTTCGATTTTCATTTTCATGTGATAAAGTTGAAAGGGTGTAACAATGTCAACATAGCACCTCCACTTTATTTATTTAAAGAGTTTAATTGTTATGTACTGTCAATGATATGTCAACCAATCAAAAATCATCATTAGTATGATTTTTAAGATAATTATTATAAAAGTCAACAAATTTTGTATAGATGATTTTTGCTTGAATGACAATAAAAAAAACTAATTTATACTATCAGTGCATTGTTTATTTTCTTTTATTTAAAATAATTATCTATTGTTTCATGAAAGCTGATTATTGTTTATTCTTATCCTTTATTTTTGATACATTGACAGGAGAGGATTAAATGTAAAAGGTTATTTTGTATGGTCCTTCTTGGATGTACTCGAGTTGCTAACTGGATATGAATCAAGTTTTGGCCTATATTACGTAGATATGAATGATCCAAGCTTAAGGAGGATACCTAAGCTCTCTGCTGAATGGTACTCAAATTTTCTGAAAAGGAAGCCTATGGACCTAAAGATCACCAAGGCAATTGAGAAGAACGCAACTGTGCTTTCACACAATCTCTCACTGCATAATGCCACATAAAGTAATCAGGACAAGTTAAAAATTCAGGACTAGGAGAGGGGGACCAATAATTTGCAAGTTTGTGCTACCACGCAAATGAATAAAAGGACATTGGTTCATGATGTCAAATCATATGAAACACTTAGATTTTGATCAATGTAACTTCCTGTCCTACTATAGAAAACATACATGTCTCGAGTATTTAATGATTGAAAATCAGACATCATGGCACTTGCACACAAAGGTTCCATACTTTTTCTTTTTTATTTAATTAGCAAAAAAAATATATCTATTACTATAGCAAAAGGTACAATATAGTACCATCAGTCCCATAAAGATGATGATAATAAAGAACACCATCTTTGTATTCTTATTTAACATATTTGCTACCGATATAAGATGGAAAAAATAATCTATAATCACCAAATTATTTTTATTATCATTGAATGATTGGTGATAATTGCTTGATCTTTCTTAAATTAAAATAAAATATTGATTAGGATGTGTTTGTTTACTGTTTTAAAAATAGTTTTTAGCTTTATTTTTGGTAAATGCGTTTTGCTTTTAAAATTATATTTAAAAATAAAAATTACGAAACCTTCTCAATATTTTTCTGAATGATAGAAAAAAAACAGCCCTGCAAAACAAGCAGGCATTCTCTAACCTTATGATTTGTGTAATCACCTTATACTTTTTACTCTCTGTAAATGATATATCAAAACAAGCAGGCCTTATTCCCACTTTTGCTTTAAAATAAAATCTTGGAGCCTCTAGTTTTGAAAAAGATTTTCAACGGAACAAAAAGTTCCAAAAACACAAAAGGGTCTATAGACTTTTCCAGACAGCATAAACCAACTTGTGAATATTATAGCTCCTTTCTTTTTTAAGTGTTTGTTAAATCTGAATAATTTTGAGTTTATTTTCATTTGCAATAAGAATCAACTCAATTCAACAACCACATGTTATCTCTACAAACCAGCATGTTCAGACAGAAATCACAGAAAGACAAATTCATACATGCATCTTCAACTTATGCCATATAGCAAGCTAGCTAGTTCTCGATTTCTTGGGGATAGAAAAAATGTGCTTAAAAATAACATAGTTAGGAGGAGAAACCTTCCTAAAAGTAATCATAAGCTAAAGACTAATATTTTTTATATAGGCAAAAAAAATATCATTAATAGGTACCAAACTTGACAGCTGGTGTGTCTAAGTTTAGAAACAATGGGTACAAATAATGAATTGTTTGTATATATACATGTTGTTGAGTTAGTGAAGCCCAAAAAGCGTTTCTGTTGGCCCATGCCTGCATTTTGGTTTTTTTTATTTCACTTATATACAAGCTTCCTTTGTGCACTGAAGGTGTCGGTGTCGGTTCATTTTTTTTTGTCCATTCATTTTCTAGTTTTCTCTCTCTCTCTCTTGTTCTTGAAGCTTTCGCTCTTCTCTCTTCATCTTCTTCACGCGTTCCCAACCTAGCTCTACTAGGGTTTACTATTTTGCTTAATAGCTTAAGCTTGTTTGGTGAACAGTGTTGGTAGTGTATGTCTCTATTCGTTCTTGTTTATCTTGTATTGCATGTGGAGTTCTCTCTTATGTATGGTTTGCTTGAAGGTTCTGAGGTATTCTCTTGCAAGAAACCAATTGTGTGTTATCTGTAATGTTGAGTTATATTGTCATTGTTGAGGGATCAATTGTGTAACTTTGTTAAACACTGTTGTAGAGATACTTGGTATGATTCTTAATACAAGAAAGGGACTGCAGGTTCTTTGCCCTTGGATGTAGGTAATAAGGAGTATTCTCCTAGTTACTGAACCAAGTAAAATACGTGTGTTCTTTCTCTTTTATCTTTTACATTTTGCTTCCGCTATTTTCATTTTTAAGATTGTGCACTTAAAACTCTAACAAATGGTATCAGAGCTTTGGTTGGTTCTTGCTTTCCTCTCTTTTCTTTGTGTGTTTCAGGCTCTAGTGCGTAGGTTCTACCTCAGACCCTCGGTCACTCAAGAATGGGATCAGCCAGAGTGGAGGTGGAGAGGTTTGACTGGAAGGGAGACTTCAACATGTGGTGCAAGAAGATGAGGGTTGTTCTGGTACATCAAAAGTGCTCTTAAGCACTTGGTGGCGAGAAAGATTTACCTTCAGCTTTGTCTGAATTTGATAAAAATGGTATTCTTGAAACTTCCTTTAGTCTGTTAATTCTGCATTTGAGTGATAATGTTCTTAGACAAGTTAATGATGAAACTACTATTGCTGGTATTTGGTTCAAATTGAAATCTATGTACATGACTAAATCTCTCTCAAATAAAATAATCTAAAAGAAAATATGTTTGGTTTCAGAATGGAATCTAGTAAATCTTTGGATGATAATTTGGATGAGATTAAGAAACTAACTATTAGTCTTGCTAACATTGATGAAAAGATTACTGATGAAAATCAAGCTATTATACTTCTAAATGTTTTACCTGATTCTTACAAGGATGTGAAATCTGCAATTAAGTATGGAAGAGAGTCTTTTCACTAGAAGATGTAATAAGAGCCTTAAAATCTAAAGAACTAGAAATGGTAATAAATAAGAAGGTCACTGCAGACAAACTGATTATTAAAAAGAAATGTAGTAAAAAGGGTTAGTATCAAGGAAAAGGAAAAAACAATATTGAGAATAATAATAAGTCATTTGTTAAGGGAAATGTGGCTTGTTGGCTGTGTCATAAGGAAGGACACATTAGGAAGAACTGTCCAGAAAAAGGAAAAGGCCAAAATAATGGAAATAAGACAGACAGATTATGCTAATCTAACTAGTGGTTTTGAGGATAGTGAGGTCCTAGAAGGAGTGGGTGATGGACTCTGGCAGGACATATCATATGACACCTGAAAAGAATTGGTTAGTCTGTTTTAAGACAATTAAAGGTGGAAAGGTGATGGTGGGAAATAACCAAACCTATCAAGTGGAAGGTATTGGAGTTGTTAGGTTTAGGATGGGAGATGGGACTATTAAGGTTCTCAAGGTCTGAGATGGGTCCCTAACCTTAGGAGAAATCTAATATCTCTAGGAATGTTAGACAATAGTGGATACAGTTTTAAGAGTGTTCAAGGAACCCTAGAAGTGGTTAAAGGTCCACTATTCTTATGAAATGGATGTTAGATAATGACCTCTATTTTCTAGACGGAGAAGCTTTAGGACCTGAGTCTTGTAGTGTCAGTAGAAAGCCTAGTGAGACTTCTCTTTGGCATAAAAGACTTGACCACATTAGTAATCAAGGATAACAAGAGTTATATAAAGAAGGTATTTTAAGTTTTAAAACATTACTCCCATTAATTTCTGTGAAAAAATCCCACAGATTACAGTTTAAACAAAAAATAAGGAAACTAAAAATATCTTAGATTATATACACTCTGATTTGTGGGGGTCACCCAACATTCCTAGCTCTATTTCTGGCTGTCATTACTTTCTTTCTATGATAGATTCTCATTTCATATGTGTATGGAGTTATTTTTAAAACAAAAGGATCAAGCATTTGATTGTTTTAAAGATTGGAAAGTTCAAGTGGAAACTGAGACAGGAAAGAAGGTTAAAGCATTAAGAACTGATAATGGTTTGGAATTTTGTAATAACAAATTCAATTATTTCTGCAAACAATTTGGTATTTAAAGACATAGAACTTGTGCTGAAACACCTCAGCAAAATGACATTGTTGAAAGAATTAATAGAACTATTTTAAATAAGGTTAGATGCATGCTATCTGATTTTGGTTTTAGAAAATCTTTTTGGGCAGAAGTTGTTGTCACTGCTTGTCATATTATAAATAGGTCACCTTCATCTGCCATTAATTTCAAAACTCCCATGGAAATGTGGTATGGTAAGCCTCCTAACATGAGTTATCTTAAACCCTTTGACTATTTAGCTTAGGTTCACACTAAACAGGATAAGTTAGCTCCTAGGCCTCTTAAATCTGTCTTTGTAGGTTATCCTGCAGAGACAAAAGGGTATAAGTTCTGGTTAATATCTAAAAATAAATGTGTTGTTAGTAGAAATATTGTTTTTAATGAAATAACATTTTATAAAGATATTGTGCAGAATATTAGACAGGTTCAAGAACCTGGAAATGTTCAATTAGAGGTGGAGAAGACCACTGGTATTGATGATTCTGAACTTGTTCAGAATCATGATGAAACTGAAGATCAAGGAGACACACTTGATCAACTTGCTAATGATCAACCAACAATTAGTAAAGAAAATCAAGAGGACTCCAACCTCAATGATTATCTTCTGACTAGAGATAGAGCCAGGAGGAATATTAGGCCTCCTAGCAGATTTGCTCATGCTGACATTATTGCTTTTGCTTTGCAGGTTGATGAAATGGTTGAACAAGAAAAACCAGCAACATACAAAGAGGCAATGAACATGAAAACTCAAGAGAGGTGGCTGAGGGCAATGGAGGAAGAGATCTCCTCATTAAAGAAGAATCTGACTTGGGTTCTAGTAGATAGACCCAAAACCAAAAGAATCATTGGATGCAAGTTGGTCTTCAAGTTGAAGCCTGAAGTCCCAGGATTGGAGAAGGCCAAGTATAAGGCCAGATTAGTAGCCAAAGGCTACTCACAGGTAGAAGGAGTAGATTATAATGAAAATTTCTCTCCTGTAGTAAAACATACTTCAATTAGGCTTATTTTATCCGTTGTTACTTTTCTTGATTTAGAATTAGAACAACTTGATGTTACAACTGCTTTTTTGCATGGAAGCTCAGATGAACATATCTATATGGAGCAGCCAAAAGGCTTCATACAGAAAGGTTCAGAGAACAAGGTTTGTCTGTATGGATTAAAACAGGCACCGAAGCAGTGGTATAGAAGGTTTGATGACTTTGTTCTGTCACATGGGTTTATAAGGTGTAAGTATGATCATTGTGTCTATTATAAGAAAGATAATGAGAATAAATATACCTATCTGTTAATCTATGTGGATGATATGTTAATAGTTTCACATGATATTAAGTGTATTAACAAATTGAAAGAGATGTTACTAAAGGAATTTGATATGAAAATCTTTGGTCCTGCCAAGAGGATTTTAGGCATGGATATATTGAGAAATAGAAAGAAAAGAACCTTATCTTTATCTCAATCTGTGTATGTTAAGAAAGTTGTTAAACTATTCTTTATGCATCTTTGTAAATTTGTTAGCTTACCATTAGCTGCTCATTTTTGTTTAAAATCTGTATGTAGTGATTTAAATGAAGATGAATCTGTCTATATGAAAAATGTACTATATTGTAATGCAGTTGGAAGCCTAATGTATGCAATGATTAGCACTAGACCTGATATTGCTTATGGTATTAGTGTTGTGAGTAGATTCATGAATAATCCTTCAAAAAAACATTGGAATGCTGTAAAATGGATACTAAGATATCTGAATGGCACCTCTAATTTTTGTTTGAACTTTACTAGAAATTAATCAAATGATTTTACTGTGAAAGGTTATTGTGACTCTGATTATGCTACAGATTTAGACAGAAGAAGATCCTTAACAGGTATTATTTTCACTGTTGGTGGAAATATTGTTAGCTGGAAATCCAATCTTTAGCATGTAGTAACTCTGTCTACTACTGAAGCTAAATATATAGTCTTGACTGAGACAATAAAAGAGGCATTATGGTTGAAAGGAATACTTTCTGAACTTGGATTAGGAGAAGAGATCCCACAAATCATGTGTGATTCTCACAGTGTCATTCATCTATCAAAGAATGGTGCATTTCATGAAAGAACTAAACATATTGATGTTAGGTTACGCTTTATAAGAGACATTATTGTAGGAAATAAGGTGAAGGTGGAGAACATATCCACTATGTGCAATCCAGCATATATTTTGACTAAAGTTGTACTTATTAACAAATTTAAGGATGCCTTGAAATTGTTAAAGTTCAACGGTAGTGATTTCTTCTTCTTTCCTCTGTTATTTGTTTTAATTTTGTTTCTTTAAAGTTGCTTAGAAATACTAATGAAGTTTCTTGCTTTTGTAGGTTCTGTTTTGTTTCCTTATCACTGTATATGTTTGTTCTATGTTCTTTCTGTGTCTTTGTGTCCCCTATTCTAGCATTGAACTTGTAGTTCTTGGTTCCTTTTGCTTGTGCTATGACTTCTTGTGCTTCAAGGTAGAGTTTGTTGAGTTAGTAAAGCCCAAAAAGTGTTTCTGTTGGCCCATGCCTATAGGATGTGTTTTGGTTTTTTTTATTTCACTAATATATAAGCTTCCTTTGTACACTGAAGGTGTGGGTGTCGTTTCATTTTTTTTGCCCATTCTTTTTCTGGTTTCTCTCTCTCTCATTCTCAAAGCTTCCGCTCTTCTTTCATCTTCTTCACGCATTCCCAACCTAGCTCTACTAGGGTTTACTGTTTTGCTTAATACCTTAAGCTTGTTTGGTGAAGGGTGTAGATGATGGTAGTGTTGGTCTATGTTCGTTCTTGTTTATCTTGTATTGCATGTGGAGTTCTCTCTTGTGTCTGATTTGCTTGAAGGTTCTGAGGTATTCTCTTGCAAGAAATCAAGAGAGGAACTTGGTGGAGGTTAAGTGTTGTCTGGTTCAAACACTTGTGTAAGGGAGTTGTTTCTGGCTCCCTGTAATCTTCATTGTGTGTTATCTGTAATGTTGAGTCCTATTGTCATTGTTGAGGGATTGATTGTGTAACTTTGTTCAACACTATTGTAGAGATTCTTGGTATGGTTCTTAATACAAGAAATGGACTCTAGGTTCTTTACCCTTAGATGTAGGTAACAAGGAGTCTTCTCCTAGTTACTGAACCAAGTAAAATACGTGTGTTCTTTCTCTATTATTTTTTACTTTTTGCTTCCGCTAATTTCATTTTTAGGATTGTGCGCTTAAAACTCTAACACATGCCAACCCAGAAACCAAAAGTATAACCTCCAAAACCTTCCAACACCCGTACTTAAATACTTTACAAAAAATTATACATTGATAAAATTAATGAATATTTTACATCAATAACTTGATTAAAAATATTTATAACGTGCTTCGAAGTGGCTTATTCTATTACGAGCTTTACAAAAAATATTATATAGGTTTGCAAATTATTAAGAGAAAACAAATTGGCTTATTCCAATTTAAAAATACGAATAACAGTATAGTGCAGTACATTTCCAATACTTTTCCAAACATGTATAGTCAATTGAACTTCTCAATTCTCAACAGTAATTGAGTTCTATGCTGGACGGAAAGGAGCTGAAGAGGATCCGTGTGCTGTAGTTAAAATTTAATACTCTTCCAGGGAATCTTAGATGCCTGTGGAACAGGATCACATCACAGGCAGTTTTAAGGGTCATAGAATAAATAAGAATATGTCGTGTTTACTGTTGATTCATTTAATTAGTCTTGAAATAAAATAATATAAAAAATTCAAATAAGTTTCTCATGTTTACAATACTGTTGCTTCGTTTAAGTCTTTAAACTTAATCACTTTCTGTCATTTTGATTCCTAAGTATATGTTAATATTATTACTTAAGTCGTATCTTTTTTTTAATTTTGGACCAATGTGATTGAAAGATTATATTTTCAGTAACTTATTTGAAATTTTTAGGAGACTAAAATAGTTGTTTACTCGATAAATAAAGTAGCACATAGACCAAAGTAGCATAAACGTTGTAGAATTTGATTGTTGAAAACAGAACACAGCAAAAAGCAGAAACAATGCGTTTGATGTTGAAGGTATTTGCAGTTATAAAATTAGTATTGGTGATAGTGCACCCTCGTGCTCATGCATTGAGCAGAGATGAGTTCCCTCCTGACTATGTGTTTGGTGCATCAAGTTCAGCTTATCAGGTTCTTCTCTCTCTCTCTCTCTCTCTCTCACGCACACACACTTTTATTTCTGATTCTGATTAAGTCTTAATCCATATATATTATATGTACAATGGAAATGGGGTGATGTGAAAGGTTGAAGGAGCAGCAAATGAGGATGGCAGGAAGCCAAGCATATGGGATACCTTTGCCCATGCTGGAAATGGTACTATCCTGTAGTCAACTTTATAATAATATTTCAATTTTTTGTATCTATTTTTTTTTAAGGTTTAATTAATGCTATTATTTTGTTAAAAGAATTTATTGATTTCCAAAATATATGTTCAGGGAATATGTATGAAGGTGATGGAGATGTTGCATGTGATCAATATCACAAATATAAGGTCTGTGACTGTGACACTATTGTGGTATATATAAATGCATGCACACAAGAAGCATCTTATATATCATTGCCTTTAAATTGGATGTTGTGCAACTAAAAAGACTTTGCAGTTTGTTCTGAGCAAATATCAGATCTTGATTTCCTGCAGGAAGATGTCCAGCTCATGGCCATCATGGGCTTAGAGGCCTATAGATTTTCCATATCATGGTCAAGGCTTATTCCAGATAAGATCACCAAAATCTTGTTATGGAGATTCTTAAATAAATGTCTAAAATAATGTCAAAATTTATATGTATTAGACATACACACTTGGTTTGATTTAGGCACAATGAATCTCTAACTCCAATTGAACATAGTTGCCCAGACCAAACTGTTGTTTCCATGCTGTTCTGACTATGTTGTTGCCTTGTATTACCAGATGGAAGAGGACAAGTGAATCAAAAGGGGGTACAGTATTACAGCAACCTCATCAATGAACTGATAAGCCATGGTTCTTGTGAAAATTATTAAAGTTTGATTAACACCTACGAGAGGTTCTTCGAAGTTAGATGCTGACATATTTTATTTTTGTTGTTTCCTCATCTTGTAGGAATTCAACCACATGTTACATTACATCATTGGGACGTACCACAAACACTTGAAGATGAATATGGAGGATGGGTTAGTCGGAGAATTATGTATGGTTCCCGAACTTCGAATCTCTAATTGTCCTACATAGATATATCATGCCAAATACATCTGGAATAAAATTGAAAATAATGTTCAACTATTGTAGTATTTTATTAGCATATTAATGTATGCTTGTAGGAGAGACTTCACAACATATGCGGATGTGTGCTTTAGAGAATTTGGTGACAGAGTTCAGTATTGGACTACGGTGAATGAAGCAATGTATTTGCAATGGAAGGCTATGATCTAGGAGAGTCTGCACCTAATCGGTGTTCTCCCTCTGTAGCTAACTGTTCCAGAGGAAATTCCTCAACTGAGCCATATTTGGTAGCACATCATATGTTGTTAGCACATGCTTCAGCAGCTAGGTTATATAGGAAGAAATACCAGGTATAAATTATCTAACATATGCACCACACTACTATGTCATTCATTAGGCCTTCTTTTTGCATTTTGAACAAAAATCAGGCGGGAATAGGATAGCATTAAAGGTGATCATCATGATGATGTCATTTTGAAATGGCGATTATAATCATTTAATATGTTAAGAAAACAATTTCTTTGCAGGCCATACAGCATGGCTTAATTGGGTTTAATCTTTTGCTTTTTGGTCTTCTTCCAGGAGCAAATTCTACTGAAGATGTAAAGGCCACTGAAAGGTTCCAAGATTTCACTATGGGGTGGTAAGTAACAATCTAGTCATGGTATCTCTTTCTAATGCATGTTGACTTAACAAATTTGCATCTTGGGGTTGCAAAGGACCAACCAACTATTCAAAAACTAAGTACATTGTTAAGTTAAGAAGCAAGATTTTTATATCTCTAACGTGTCCCTTCATATAAGAGTCCTTTAAGATTAAAGCATGACAATACACACATCAGTTTACCTTGCAAGTCCTTTAAGATTAATTTTTGTTTATGACCTCAAGTTCTCTACATCGTTAGGCTCACCGCATCCGAGGTATTGTCCTCCGGAACAAGGATGTTTATAAACTGCCCATAGCCTCAATTCTCAAACAAATAAAATGTCATAGCTTTCGATTATACATTAATTTCTAGAGTAAACCTTTGTCTATGATTTGTTATTGCAGGTTTATGAATCCCTTTATATTTGGAGATTACCCTGATATAATGAAAAGGAAAGCTGGATCAAGGCTTCCTTTGTTCACTCAAAAGGAATCAAATCTGGTCAGGGGCTCAATTGATTTCTTGGGAATAAACTTTTACTACTCACTTATTGTTAAGAACAGTCCTAGCCGCCTGCAGAAGGAGAATGGAGATTACATAGCAGATCTGTCGGTGGAAATTGATAGTATGTCATAAGCTGTTTCCCTGACCTATTTTTATTGCGTAACCAATTCTATATCAAGGCTCAACAAGTTACTGATATATAAATGTTTCTTTTTTGTGTGAGGTCTTATCCTTATCTTTATTAGTCAAGATACCTCTTATGAATAGAATTATGCTTATTTACATCCTATTTTATTTTTTCAGCAACTGAGCCTTTTTTTTGTTAAATGATTAAATTTTCGAATTCTTTGGGACAGAAAATCTAATTCTCAATCACCCGTGCTGACATTTGCTATAACTTTTTTATAAAGCTTCTGTGGCTCCACTGACACACGCTAATGGAATTTCTTTTGTGCAATCTTGTCTCAAACATAAATATAAATTTAATATTTTATCCTGTCATTGCTTAGGACTTGTTTAATTACTAAGATAATCAGTCTGTGGTGTCATCCACCTTCCTCTAATTTTGTGGAACTCAAACTGCTAATTAAATGTTCGTTTTGGTCGTAGTATTTTTTCCAAATGGGACATCCACAGATGAGGTAACATAGCAGGAACATGGTGCTAATCCTCTCTATGTATTTATTTACTCTTTTAAAGATGGAGCATCAATAATTTCCACTAACCTGCTGGTTTGTTTAGGTTCCAATTACTCCCAAGATTTTCCTAGGGGTGTTAGATTCACTAAAGAATTCTTATGGCGATATTCCAATTTACATACACGAAAACGGTATGTCGATTTTCCAATTCATAACATCTTTGTATTTACCTTGAAATCATCATTCCAAAGTTCCATGTTTCTTTTTTGCAACATATTTACCTGTCCTATTATCTTGTTGTATGCTAAGTCTTTTTAGCTTTGCAGGCCAACAAACACCTCTCAATTCATCCTTAGATGACTGGCCCCGGGTGAAATACTTGCATGAATACATAGGAAGTATGGCTGATGGACTAAGGTACTTCTACTTTGATTTTCATTTTCATGTGATAAAGTTGAAAGGGTGTAACAATGTCAACATAGCATCTCCACTTTATTTAAAGAGTTTAATGGTTATATTTAAAGAGTTTAATGGTTATGTACTGTCAGTAATATTGTCAACCAATTAAAAATTATCATTAGTGTGATTTTTAAGATAATTATTATAAAAATCAACTAATTTATCATATAGATGATTTTTGCTTGAATGACAGTGAAGTGTATTGTTTATTTTCTCTTATTTAAAATAATTATCAATTGTTTCATGAAAGTTGATTATTGTTTATTCGTATCCTTTATTTTTGATACATTGACAGGAGTGGATTAAATGTAAAAGGTTATTTTGTATGGTCCTTCTTGGATGTACTCGAGTTGCTAACTGGATATGAATCAAGTTTTGACCTATACTACGTAGATATGAATGATCCAAGCTTAAGGAGGATACCTAAGCTTTCTGCCGAATGGTATTCAAATTTTCTGAAAAGGAAGCCTATTGACCCAAAGATCTCCAAGGAAATTGAGAAAAATGCAATTGTGCTTTCACACAACCCCTCACTGCATAACGCTACATAAAGTAATCGGGACAAGTTAAAATTCAGGACTTGTCTTTTTTTTTCGGGGGTTGTCAATAATTTGCAACTTTGTGGTACCACGGGAATGAATAAGAGGGCATTGGTTTATGATATTAAAATCATATGAAACTTTTAGATTTTGAGCAATGTAACTGCCTATCACACTATAGAAACCATAGTTGTGGAGTATTTCATGATTGAAAATGAGACTACTTATGGCACTTGCACACACGGGTGACGGGTCCCATACGTGGGTGGAAGAGAATTTATCTTTATATTTTTTCAAAAAAAGTTTAGATTTGGAGAAGACATATTATAAGATAAGAAAAACTGTCAATCTCTTTATGCTTCAGAAATGAAAAAAAGAAACAATAATAAATCATGTATAATGCAAGTCTTATTTAACGAGTATTTAGATTGAAATTTACATAATGCTCACCAACAGTGGGTGCTTGAGAAAGTACTTTTTAAATAGTTATCTATACGAAAAATAAAATAAATATAATTTGAAAGTATAAAAAGAAAAAAAAAATTGTAAGGATTAAAATTGTATTTAAGTTTTTTTATTTATACTTCATTTTATTTCACCATTAAACTATTTTTTAAAAGAATATATTAACTTTTTTCATAAACAATCGCTTTTTACATAATAAAAGGTGACTAAACTTAATTAATTAACTCTGCTAACTTAATAAAACTAAAAAAATAAATCCTTAATTTAAGTTACAAACTTAAACAAATCTATTTATTAACGGCACATCGCTTGAAAGAAAAAAGGTATTTACCAATTTCGTTAAATTCTAACAGCGATTAAAACAGGGAAGGGACACGGAACATTCCATAGGTTGAATTAGACATATCTGCTATCCTATAGTCCTATCCTTTTCCTAATGCCAATATTATTTAAACTATACCTGAAACTACCAAAACATTAAAATAAAGAAAAAATGTGTAGTAACTTAAGTTGCATTATTATCTTCATCTTCACATATATTAAAATTCTAGCATAGTTGTAAAGTATAATTGTTCTCGTCTGTTAATTCTTCATTTCTTGATCAATTATGAATATATTTTATAAGAGACAATTCTATTCGAATGAAATAAAATTATTAGAAATAATAAAGTTTATCTTCTATATATTTATATTTTTATAAAATTAGGAATTAAAACAAAATTTCTTGTTAATCTTAAGTAATTTCAAACCAATTGATTGATGCGGTTGCTGATTTATTATTATATTTCTCAATAAACTAAATCAAACACGTCACTTGGTGAATCATTTGGTTTACAAACATTGGTTTACGAATATTAGGGAGGGTATCATGGTAATTTACTGCAAAAAGTCATCAAATTTGTGCTTGGTTGTTGAAGAGGAGGGGGTTGTTTGTTCCTTGTGACTTTCTCATCATTGTGGCAAAAAACTGTGTCTTAATAATGCTGCTGTCTTGTTAAATTGCTTCTGGGGTTGTCTTGTTTCTGCAATTATTTGACAATGGACATTGAACCCCCTTCGAGTTCACCAGAAAGATTCAAGCTTTACGATGAGCTGGAACTGCTCGAGTTTCAGGACAAGTTCGTGATCAAATCCCATCAATCCCCCAACCATGGCTTCTGGATTAACCGTCTTGATGGCAACATCAATGTATTTGATGATGATAGTAATCTTCTTTTCTGAATCGAAGCTTCAAAATTTCTTTATTGGTTGCATAGAATACATTAGTTGAAAAGCTCATTTATTTTCTAAGTTGAAAAACAAAAAAAATTGGGGCTCTTGGAATTTTAAGAATAGATCGTTTAATTGTGGATATGAAGTATATTTAGTGTCTTGGTGGATGTTGCTTTTGGCCAGATCGTGTGTAGTATTATATACTGAAATATGTCCATTTACACATTTATGAAATGGTTTTAGTCAAAGGTTATTGTTTCTTACCTGTTGAGGTTTGGTTTTAGTCATTTAGTTTCAGTTCCATGTATGGTTGATTGCTAATTACGCAATTATAAAAACGTGTTTGAAATTGACAATTTTGTTGTAATTATTTCTATTTTTATGATTTTTCTTGTTCTTTGCAGGTGACACATTCTCTGAAAGTCCATTGAGGACATCTACAATTTATGGTGTGGTGGGAACCATAAGATTGGTTGTAGGTAGTTATACTTATCTTGAGTTGCCTACTACTTATATAATAAAACTGTCCAGGAGCCCGCCACAGTTTGGCGATAAATTTTACTGCACAATGACACTACCATAAACTTCTTGCAAAACATGGTTATTTTGAATTGTCTTTTACGTGCATTTGCAGGTTTATTGTGTCAAATTTTTATGTATAATTTGTATTTGCATTTATTTTCACAATAACTCATTTGTCCCTTTGGACGTGAACATGCTAGATTGGATGGTTCTAACATTTAATCCTGTCCTGGTCCTCTTGAGGATATTTATTTGGTTGAGGTTTTTGTTGGCCAGGGGAGAAGTTAATCTAATCCTGTTTGCACTTCAATATCGTACATAACATATAGTCATAGTTTTTTGCTAAATGTAGGCTCTGATCGATCATACAATTGTTTTTCTTTCACCTTTCTTGTGAAGGATGTATGTCTAATATATAGCCTTCTTCTCAAGTAATTCATGTTCACTGCATCTGCTTTAGCAAAAAGAAGTTGAGCAAGCTAAATGATTGAGATGAACACAAATTTTTTTCTGAAGTAACCACCAAGTCTAACAACATAACTTCCTTTATAATCATTGAGGCTCAACATTATGTACGTGGATGTAGGAACTTATGCTATTGTAATAACCTCTCGGAAGGAAGTTGGAAGTTTCCTTGGCTTTCCAGTATATCGCTTGATGTCCATGAGATTACTTGCATGTAATGAAGCTTTGAGGTTTTCAACTGCTCAAGAAGTAAGGACTTGTATAGTCAGAATTCATTCAGACATCATTAAAATGTATGTGATCCACATTTAGTACATCTTATGTGTACTATCTTTCTGCAGAAAAAGGATGAGACTTTCTTCCTGACCCTATTAAAAGTAGTGGAGTCAATGCCAGGCTTGTACTATTCATATGAAACAGATATAACATTAAAGTAAGAACCACAGACATTAACTTTCTGGTTTATTATGATCTTAGTCATATCATATTGATACCGTTCCAAGGTTGATATTCATAAAATGTAATTTGTATCCACCAGCTTGCAGAGAAGAAGCAAGTTGGTAGAAGGCTGGACAAGTAAGCCAATCTGGAAGCAGGTTGGTTAACATAATTCTTGATCTTCTGGGAATAATTGTCATCAAATCATTTAGTGATTTGAAATTTACTTTTTCATATTTTCATTAAGAGTGAAGCTTTCCTCCGCCAACATTCTGTTCATGCATAATTGAATGATTTTTTATGTTACAGTTAATTTTCATGTATATCTTGTTTCATTCTGGTTATACTACATCATTTCAATCCATTATTTTATTGATTAGTTCTGCCGTAATGTTATTGAAATGTGTTGTATTATGTCCTTTCTGGACCATTCCTCTGATGCATTTAATTCTAGATTAGTAAAGATCAAATAAAGGCCTCTTGATCCCATTGACACCGTTTAATGCAATTATCAATAGAAACTCTATGAAAGGTTTAGGTTTCGTTTTTCTATTTGTATTTCAGGCTGACCCTCGATTTGTCTGGAACAAACACCTTTTGGAGGAGCTTATTGAGTTGAAGGTTAGAATATTTGGCAATTCTTCCAGTTTGCTGAAGTATAAATGCTTTTAGTTTCAATAATAAAAGGATGTATTTTATCTATAAAGAAAAAGTGTTCAAAGTTTTAATGAACTTCGTTTTTCATTCTTAGAATGATCATGTGGTTGTCTTCTTAACACCTATCTTTATGTTGGCAGGTTGACAAATTCATCGTGCCCATAGTACAAGGGAATATCCTGAAGTCTAAATTACCTATGCTCTCCCCGTCCCTGCCCCTTCTGTTTCTTTTTTTTGTGTGTGTGCATATGCTCTCCATATAATGTCAATACCAAAAAAATGATGAAAATGAAGTATAAGTTCACTATAAGAAGCCACTAATGTTCTCCCTTAACTGGGCTTAAGCTTTCAAGCAGCAGAGCTGAAGCTAAAAGACTCAAATGCTACAGTAACCTTATTTTCAAGAAGATGTACACGGCGTCTAGGTAAGATGCCCAAAAATGCTTCTTATAATAAGAGTGTTATAAGTCTGTAATAGCTCATTATAATATGTCAATATACTGACATAGGAACAAGAATGTGGAGAAGAGGAGCTAACCTTGAAGGTGACACTGCTAATTTCATTGAAACTGAACAGTTGCTTGAAACTGAAGAATTCAAGTTCTCATTTTTGCAGGTATTATTATACATTGTTTATTATCAACTTCCAGTAATTCCTTAATATAGTTTCTCTGCACAGTTGGCTATGTTTTCCACTAGCATTTTGTCCATGTTTCTGAGAATTGGTTCTGTAGTCAAACATGCTGAAGGACTTTGAATGTTGCAGTCTCTTGTGCTTTCAAAATTTGGAATATATATATATATATAGAGAGAGAGAGAGAGAGGTTAATGAGAATTTGGTATCCTAGTACCATAGAACATCTTTTATCTGCAAATATCAATGTTTTCATCTCCCAAATTGTGATTTGTTCTTCAATTGATTGTTTCACAGGCTCGAGGTTCAATTCCCCTTTTGTGGGAGCAGATTGTTGATCTAAGCTATAAACCGCACCTTAGGGTTATTCGTCACGAGGAAACGGTATACTTCTATTCTCAATTCTTCCAGCATTTTAATGGTTTTATCATGAGATTTACATTAATACATGTTCTTTTATTTTTTACCCATCCACTCCTACTCCAGCCCAAGATTGTGGAGCGTCATTTCCATGATCTCATGCAAAGATATGGAGAGATAGTAGCACTTGATCTTACTGATAAAGTATGGTTTCTTTCTGCTCTCTTTCTACTTTAAGCAACAAATTTGTCAAAAAATTATTTTTCAGATTTACCGCGAGTCCAGAGACACATAGCATCTTCTTGATGCTTTGGAGGCAAGGACATTCATGGTTGAGTAAAAATGTGTTTGGTTTTTAAATTTGGCCTTGAGCAAATTGATTTCTTTGGGACTTTTGCATCTGATCATATTGAAGAGTTTTTTCTTTTACAGTGTCCCTTTTCTCATCCCCAAAATTTTATGTAGGGAAATTGAGGCTATGGTTTGGTTGAGTTTGGTTAGCATGTCATTAAGGATATAATAATAGCCAGTCTCCACTTCTAAGTTCCCTTTTAAGTGCTTCTTAGTTGTTACTTTGTGTGTATTATTTTAAGCAATGTCTTGTTAATTTTACTGTTGTAGCATGGTGAAGAAGGTCAATTAAGTGCAGCATATGCTGCTGAAATGCAAAATCAGCAAAATGTGAGGTGATAATTTATTTAAACATATTTTTTGTTTGCAACCTTATTTTACATCCATGAATTATTTAGTTTGCCTTGGCTGTATTATAGCTTAAGCTGTTTCAGTGTGCTTGACACGAATATGATTATTGTGTCATTGTTTCCTTTTTCTTTTAACATTATTTTTATAACAACGGATTATGGCAGATATGTGCCCTTTGATTTTCATCACTACTGTGGGAGCTCAAACTTTGATAATCTGAAAATCCTCTATGATCAAATCTCGGAGGATTTTGAAAAACAAAGGTAATGGGAAAAAAATTAAGTATTGTGTACAAATTCAATAGCTAGTTGCCACAATCTAGGTATACTGGCAAATGTATAATTCAGATTTTTAATTATTGCTGTGTCAGCTGAGCAGATATTTCTTGATAGATAGACAAGGAAATATACTAGAGGAGCAGAGAGGACTTGTCAGAGTAAACTGCATTGATTCCCTAGATCGAACAAATGTTTCTCAGGTTTGTTGATAAGGGATTAATTGAATGCTTGGACTTGTTCTTTTCTTAATCCTTGTCTGATTGTCCTCCTGTTTGGATATGTGTAATATGTCCAGTTACATGACTATCTTTATGTTGTTTTTAGTGTTATCTGGCCCAGAAGTCATTAAATCTTCAGTTGCAGAGGATTGAAGTGCTGACTTCCTCTGAGTGCATTTCCATGTTTGCAGAGGAATATGGAAAATTTAGAATATGTATGGAATTTCTAGATAAGTTCTTCCATTCTTTGTGAATTATTGCCCTGCTTATTTGAGCTTTTTTTATTTTATTTAGTGTGGGCAGAGCAAGGTGATGAGATAAGTCTCGAGTATGCTGGGACACATGCACTCAAGGGGGACTTAGTTAGGTATGAAATTTTTGGTCCTGAAAGTCCTATGTTGCTATGTTTCCCTTCTGTGATACTGGTACGTTTTGGAAATATGGTACAGATATGGGAAACAAACAATAACTGGAATGATTAAAGATGGGGTGAGTGCACTTTCCCGATATTACTTGAATAACTTCCAGGATGGGATTCGGCAGGCAAGTTCATTTATGTGCATAATTCTTACCACTCCTTTAAATAAAGGGAACTCGGTCTCAAAGTATTTAATAAGTATCATATCTTTTGCAGGATGCCCTGGATTTGATAAGTGGTCATTATAATGTCAGCAGAAACGTTCCTTCTCCTTTCCAGTCGAATAACTTTGAACCTCTAACGGTAAGTAGCTTCATTGCCTCGTCTTTATATTTTCTACCACCCCTCACAATCCTGGAAAGCGGTAATGAATTGAAAAATAAAATGAGCCAACCTTTACTTGGTTGGAGTTGAATGAGAAATCGAAAATATCTCTTATATTATATTAAGCACACAGAGTACATATATATATACAAGGTATTTGGGTCCTATGGGCCCTGATGCTAAATATATTCTAACACTCCCCCTCAAGCTGGTGCATATATATCATGGACACCAAGCTTGTTACAAATGTAGTTAACCCGAGGTCCTCTAAGGGCCTTTGTGAGAATGTCTGCTAGTTGATCACTAGAGTTTACAAATGCTGTCTCAATCTACCCAACTTGAATCTTTTCTCTAATAAAATGACAATCAATTTCAATATGTTTGCTCCTCTCATGAAAGACTGGATTTGAAGATATATGTAGCGCAGCCTGATTATCACAAATGAGTTTCATAGGCCGCTGCCCACAAATATGTAGTTCCTCAATTAACTGTTGCAACCAGATGAGCTCACATGTTGCAATTGCCATAGCACGATATTCTGCCTCTGCACTGGACCTGGCCACCACGGTTTGCTTCTTGCTTTTCCAGGATATCAAATTTTCTCCAAAGAAGATACAGTATCCTGAAGTGGAGCGTCTATCTGAGGGAGAGCCTGCCCAATCAGCATCTGAATACCCGCACACTTCAGAATGCCCTCTATCTCTGTATAATAAGCCTTTTCCCGGTGCGCCTTTGATATATCTGATAATCCTTATAACGGCATGCCAATGTGAACTGCAAGGAGAATCAAGGAATTGGCTTACGACACTAACTGCAAAGGAAATATCTAGTCTCATCAGTGAGATAGTTTAATTTCCCAACAAGTCTCCGATACCTGCCAGGATCAGATAAGAGCTCCCCCTGTCTAGGTAATAGCTTAAGATTAGGATCCATAGGAGTATCCACTGGTTTACAACCCAACATACCAGTTTCTTCTAGGATATCTAAAGCATACTTCCTTTGGCAAATGGAAATGCCTTGTCGGGATTGTGCCAGCTCAATCCCTAGAAAATAGCAAAGTTTGCCAAGATCTTTAGTTTGGAACTGGCTGAACAGAAATCGCTTCAGTTGGTCAATCCCAACATGATCACTGCCTGTAATAACGATATCATCAACATAGACTAGAAGATAAATGCATTGACCAGCATCACTATGCCTGTAGAAGACAGAATGATCAGCCTCACTACGGATCAGCCCAAAAGCTTGAATTGCAGAACTGAAGCGACTAAACCAAGCCCGAGGAGACTGCTTTAACCCATATAAAGATTTGCAGAGTTTGCACACCTTCCCAGACTCCCCCTGAGCAACGAAGTCGGGAGCTTGCTCCATATAGACTTCCTCATGCAAATCTTCGTGGAGGAAAGCATTTTCAAATATCAAGCTGAAGAAGTGGCCAGTGGCGAATGGCAGCAAGTGCAAGAAATAAGCGAATGGAGGCCATCTTGGCAACTGGAGAAAAAGTATCTGCATAGTCAAGACCAAAAATCTGAGTGTAGCCCTTGGCCACTAGTTGGGCTTTGAGACGGTCAATGGTGCCATCAGGTCCAACCTTAACTGTGAATACCCACCGGCAGCCAACAACAGATTTCCCAGGAGTAGTAGTTACAATGTCCCATGTGCCATTAGAATGAAGAGCAGTCATCTCATCAATCATAGCTTGGCGCCAACCTGGATGGGAGAGAGCTTCACCTGTGGTTTTAGGAATAGAGACAGAAGAGAGACTAGATACAAAAGAAAAATGTGATGAAGACGATCATAACTCAAAAAGGCATAAAGAGGATGAGGATTTCGGGTGGAGCGGATACCTTTGCGGAGAGCAATGGGAGTAGTCTCTCGTGTAGGAGCCGGAGGGGATGAGATAACTGGAGAAGTCAGTGAGTCAGTGGGAGGAACATCTAGTGTAGGGTTGACATCAGATGGTAAATGAGGACGACGCTGATAATAAGGAGAGGACGATTCTCAAGCCGAAATTCAGTGATAACTGGAGGAGACAAAGTGTGGATAGGAATGGGTAGAGCATAGTCAACCTGGGATAAAGGAGTGGCTGAACCGAAGAAGGGTTGTTGATCCATAAAGGTAACATCAGCAGACACAAGGTAACGCTTGAGGTCAGGAGAATAACAACGGTAACCCTTCTGAAAACGAGAGTAACCCAAGAATAGACACTTTAAAGGCTTTAGATATTAACTTATCTTTGCCTGGAGTGAGATCATGGACAAAACAGGTACAACCAAAGACATGAGGAGAGACAGGGTAAAGGGAGGAATCAGGAAAGAGGATATTGTGTGGAATGTCATTGTTAAGTACAGATGAAGGCATACGATTGATGAGAAAACAAGAGGTGATAATAGCATCAGCCCAAAAACATAGGGGGACATGCATATGGATAAGAAGTGTGCGTGCAGTCTCAACAAGATGTCTATTTTTACGTTCTGCCACTCCATTTTGTTGTGGAATGTGAGGACTGGTAGTTTGGTGTAGGGTTCCCTGTTTGACTAAAAACTCAGAGAAAAAGGAGGAAACATATTCCTTAGCATTATCGCTGCGTAGGATACATATAGAAGTACCAAATTGTGTTTGTATTTCAGCACAAAATCTTTGATAAATAGAAAACAATTCAGAACGACTTTTCATTAAATATACCCAAGTACAATGAGAGAAATCATCAATAAAAGTAACAAAATATTGAAAACCCAAAATAGATACAGTTCGGCTTGGACCACAAATATCGGAATGTACAATAGAGAAGGGAGCAGATGCTCGTTTGTTGACTCTATGAGCAAAAGATGAGCGAGTGTGTTTTCCTTGCTGACAGGATTGACACTCTAAGGTCTTAATATTTGACAAAATGGGAGCCATTAATTGAAGTTTGGAGAGACTTGGGTGGCCTAAACGACTGTGAATTAGTTCCGGTGACTCTACAATGGAACATGCAACTGGAGAGTGAGGAGACACCATCAAATAATATAGGCCGCAGGACTCACGATCCACTCCAATCATCGTCCCCATACCCGGATCCTGCACAGAAACAGATTAGTTAGAGAAAGTAATGGTGCAAGATAGGGAATGGATCAATTTGCTAACAGATATCAAATTATAAGGTATGCCAGGGATATAGTAAACAAAGGTTAGGATTAAGGAAGGAGTTGGTCAAGTTTGCCCAACACCACGAACAGGAGCCTTAGTGCCATCAGCAAGGGTAAAAGAGGGTAAATTGTCAGAGTAAGTAAGTGAAGTGAAAAGATTCTTATTACCACAGAGATGATCGGCAGCACCTAAGTCAAGTATCTAGGGGCCAAGCGATGATCGAGATAGACAGGCAACATGATTTCCAGTATCTGGAGTGGTAGTCTGAAGAAAGGCCTTCTTCAGTAGAGTTTGGAAGGCCTCATATTCTGCCTGAGAGAGTGAAACTGATCCGGAAGAAGATGAGACAGCATCTGCAATATGGGCAGCCGGAGAGGGTTTTAAGTGTGGATACTTTGTGTAACAACGCTCTTCAACATGGCCATGCATCTGACAATAGTTACAATAGGGCCTCGGACCACGTCCACCCTGGCCACGACCACGTCCTCTACCTCATCCAGCATTTCCACGGGATTCATTACTATGTGAGATGAGGGCAGTGGAATCAATTACTAAACCGAGAGTAGGTGTAGAGACGATCTCATCTTTCAGATTCAACAAGCGCTGGAAGGTTTGTGATAGAGTAGGGTCACCACTGGTCAAAATATTATCTCATACACCTTCCAATTCCTTGGGAAGACCATACAGAGACGCTCTACTTGTTTCCTATATTCATTGGCATTTGCAGCATAAGGTAACATAGCCATAAAATCCTTCATTAAGGAGCTGCTCCTACCAACATATGACTCCATTTTCTGATCAGGGGATTTTCGCAATTCCATCATTGGAGAAACAATAGCATAGAGTTGCTGAATATCGTTTGTGTAGAGACCTTTTGCTTCCTCCCATACTTCATAACAGGTCTCAAAAGAGTAGAAGATATCAAGGATGGTTACATCAATGGAATGCCAAAGAATAATCAAAAGCTGATTATCGATTTTATTCCAGTCTGACTTCCTTTCCTGGGGAACGTCGGCAGCTTTAGTTGTGAGATGCTCCGAATATCCTTGACCACCAAACCAGATTTTAACGGAGGTGGACCAGTTCTTGTAATTAGTGGAGCCAATGAGTTTTGCAGCAGTAATGGATGGAACAGCAGTAGATATGATGCCTTGTGCTGTAGAGGCTGAGATACCCTTCGTGGCATTAGAGGACGACTCCGCCATCACGATAAAGAGAAGTGAAGAAGAATGAGGCTGCAGAAGATGGACCCACTCAAAAACAAGTGCAGAAACAGAACCAGGGGGAAGAGGCGAAGCTGGCGTTCAAGTTTGGCCGTGAATGGTGGCCGGACGGCGCCTCACGCACCGGCGCATGAGAGAGAGGGCAGAAGAAGAAGCCGCGCGTGACGGCCCGTGGCTGGCCGGAAGAGGACGACACTTGGCCGGAAGAGACGATCCTGGTATGGTAGGTCTCGCCGGAAAAGGTCACCGGAAAAGTCTCCAGCGGATGGCGGCGACTGCAGTGGACGGCGGTATGGACTACCCCAGAGAGCTCGGATACCAAGTTGAATGAGAAATCGAAAATATCTCTTATATTATATTAACCACACAGAGTACATATATATAATACAAGGTATTTGGGCCCTATGGGCCCTGATGCTAAATTTATTCTAACAGTTGGGAAAAAAATGAGCCAGTGGGATTAAGGACCTTGTCATCTAGGATGTCCAATAATCTCCCCTGGTCCAAACAGAGATGGGGATGCAATAATGTAGAAGCTGTTTTAGTTTCTGGAGATCACGGTTGACTTAAATGGATTTGGCATTGTTTGATCCACGCAGCTGCTTCTACCTAGTTGAAAAAGGCATCTACCCAAGGAGAAGTTCTGATTTTATGACAAATACAAATTGTTGCATTATGCATTCTTGAGTGTAATTAACTATAGGAAGAATACAAATTACCAAATTCTTGACAAGCCATTTCAGCACATGTAAATTTAAATTGTGGACATAGATAATTACATTACACCAAATCTTTTTAAATGGCTTATAAGACAAACTATCAGTGGTATTGACATGTTTTGTGGAAAACTGTAAACATGCAGTACCTGCCTGTGGCATCAGCTTTGATAATTGGAGGTTTGACTGCAACAACCTTCACTCTTCAGCAAGGTATATAATTTTTGTTTCTTCTATCTGAACAAAGGGTCCTTGATGCTTTTCTTTTCTTTTCTTTTCTTTCCTCAATTTTGTATTTTTCTTGTTTATTTTATAGCGGGTCGAAATACACAGCACTATTTGTCTTCTGTACTCTGTGCTGGAATAACTGCTGGTGTCATGGCAATTGTTAAAGCTAATGGAAGACATTTCTGCTCAAGACCCCGTTTGTGTGGCCTCTTGTGATACAATTCACTGGCCTTTTGAACCAAACGTAAAAAATTTGTATGGTCTCATTCCAGAGATTGTAAATATGATGATGCTTATGTTGTTCAATATTTTGTTTTCAAATAGGTAGTTGTTATCTATGAACTTTATGAGTTATTACATGCATGGCCTCTCACCTGTCTATTGAATTGTCCATCTGTTGGTTAAAATCAACAAATAAAAGGGTAGAGAAGTCTAAGTTTGGCAAAAACGAAAAACAAAATTATTGTTTCTCAAAAGTTGCAAGACTCAAAGGTTTATGAAAATTTTGATAAGTAGTATTTTATTGATGGTGTAAATTTTACTTTCAACTCAATTGATCCACAGTAATGATCAAACGGATTGGATGAGACATGAATGATTTTGGCTACATTCGAATGACCACGTTTTTGTATTATACAAGTGTAAAATAATTCTTATTTTAAATTTAATCTCGATTAACCATACTCAACTTTTATTGGAAGGGCATAACAGAAAAAGATTTCTCCACCTTCTGTTATGATCTCATAACTGAGAAGTGCATGTTTAGATATTGTTGAGAGAACTTAGAAAGCATTTTTATTTATAAGGCAACAATTTTTTTCCTTTTTTTATTTTATGTTTGGAATTTGAAAATGTACATTAAAATTTCTAAAAGTACGTTTTTGACTTTTGATTCAAACATAGCTTAAGGAAGTAACTTATTAGGTGTCACTCTGTAGCTAATATTCACCATGAATAGCCAACATTAAGAAAGAACATTAAGCCCATAGAGAGACACCAAAAAGGATAAATAAACTTGAAAGTTGAAGCCCTCTTATATCTGAAACGTCCAATGGCTCCTGCCCACAGTATTTGCCTGGTAGTTTTCACATGCTATGATCTTGTCTTTTTCTCTAACTAACTATCTTTAATCATCACTCCACATATCACTAATATCTGAAACGTCAAATGTTCTAATCTTTTTTCTTATTTTTCACCCCTTGCATTTGTTCGTTTCCTTATTAGTTTGAATTTTGTGCTTATCGGTTGCACGTATTAGAACTTGAACGGAATATCACTAATGTTATGTAATTTCAAATTCTATCGGTCATGGTTTAATTATTCCTTGACCCAATGGTTAGAATTGTTATTATTTGTCAAGGCATAATGTAAACCATGACAAATTTGAAATTAGCAAGAAAATTTGATGCAATATTATAATTATGAATATTATAAAAAGATTAATATGGGCACATCTATAGTCCAAGTCTTACATTGATCAATAATTAAGTTACTTCTCTAAATATTGTATCATTTTACTGCAGAAAATGTACACTCATACCGATGCTTGACCCAAAAAAAAGCATATAACAGACTTTTAGTAGAGAATCTAAAAGCATCTCCAATGCAGGAGCTTGGAGAGTTCCTTAACGGGAAGAACTTGTATCTTGAAAAAAAAATAGCATTGGAGCAATCATACGTGGCGGAACCGAAGCTTGAAGAAAGAGGAGTGGTTTCTTATATAAGCGTCGCTCCATACACAATAAAATAATATTAAAAAACTCAACCACCACAGAAAAATAAAGAGGAAAAATAACTACCTACAACATACCTCATTGCTCGAGAAAGACGACAACGGCGACGACGGCGTTAGACCATGCAAGGACAGCGACGACGAGAGGACATCAAGGACGATGAGACGACGGCGAGAACAGCGCGAGATGGAGAAGAGAGACGTGACTCGTGAGGGCTGAGCGGCAGTGGTGGAGAAGGAGAAAAAAAGCACGGAGAAGGAGAAAGAAAGCGCTAAGCAGAGAAGGAGAAGAGGAAGCTTCTGGAGGGAGCTTGGCACGAGGGGAGAAGGATAAATAAAAGGTAAAAGCTTAGTCGTTCATAGCCGTTGGATCAGATCAATGGTCCAAATCAAAGAAAAGAAAAGCAACATCCCAAATATGACCATTTAAACAAAAAAAAAAAATTAACAAGTTAAAATAAAAGCTTGAAAAGAAAGACAATAGCTTCAAATATGACTCTTTAAACTAAATTTATGTAATTTTTTTTGAGGTCTAGGTTTTTTATTTATTTCGATGTTATTGTGTTTAATTATTTATTATTATGTAAAATTTTGTATTTATGAATATTGAAAAATTGAAAAAATATAACAATTTTATATTTATGTAAAGTTTCATAAACGAAAATAACAATAACTAATTATTTATTTTAATTTATATTTATGAAAATTGAAAAAATGTTAGGTTTTATTAAAAAAATATAAATATGTGAATTTTTTTGAGTTCCTTGTGATTTCTTGCATTGAAACAAAATATTAGGTGAGTTTCTTAGGAATGACATAACACTATAGAGACCACAAAAAATACTTCGAAAGTCACAAAAAATTACTTAAGGAACCCAATTGAATTTCTTGCATTGAAGATATTGTAAGTGGATTAGACGGTGTTTATAATAAAGGGGTGTAGTGTTGTGTTGGCAACATGCAGAGTTTTTTACCTTTGAAAAAACTTACTTTCAAAACGCTCTAGTAACAACTAACGCGTCCATTAATTATTTTCATGTGTCACCGCCAAGAAAATAAAATATCTAGTAATGTAACGTTATCTGAATAAAAGGTTTGAATAGAAGTCATGCGTTATAGATATAACAAACCGTTATATATCAGACAATATAACTAGTACTAATGATATACATCAACATATGTCAAAAGAAACTGAGGTGCATTAACGAAATGCAGAACTAACATGCATGACAGCAACGGTTGGAGTCATAATGATGTATAATTACATTTTAGGATACTACCTTTTTCACCATGCAAAGTAATTCTTTTTAATTTTATATTCGTAAGAGTATAATATTGTTATTGCTCTCTTAATAGTCTCAATTTGCATATTTTCGTAAAGTGAAAAATTCTGACTTGCTTGCTTAGTGGTATAGTAGCATAAGATTCTTTACTCCTCACCCTTACAGCCTGCCAGATCAAAAAATCTGTGTCAGTTCTCTATCTTACTTGGCTTCATTTCTTCACTTCTCTGTCTTACTTGTCATGAAATCAATAGTCTAAACTAAGATGGCACCTTAAGGTAGCATGGTCTTTCTATGTGTCACCATGTCAATTGATTAATCCTCACACCAAGTATGAATCCAAAAACCCAAATCCCAAATACCAACACCCTCCACCATAATTGAGCACCTTCACATGAATGAACAACCAACCCCACACCACAACTCATCCCCTTTTCCCCATTATGTATTTCACCACACTTCTTTAGCATTAACACCTGCCTCCAAACCCAAGCATGTGCCGACAAATTGCACCGAAACCAGTCCCAACGCCCACTATTTCTATCATCTATCTGTTTCCCTAACTGAACACCGCTCCCTCTGTTTTGTTCCAAATGACTCTGTTTTTTTCATTAGGCTTCCCTTCTAAGCCCCACCCAAACAACGCTTCCACCCTAAGCAAACCAACAACTTCCCATAACCAATTGCAAGAAACCCATTTTCCCAAGAACCCCTTTGAAACACATTTTCTAAGCACCACCTCCAACCATATTCTCCATTTCCCTTCCTCTATCCCTCTCTCTGTGTGTCACTCACCCCTGAATGCATAGATGACTGATGCAAATGCTGCTTCATTTGAGGCATTTCTCCAAGGGTGGATGGTGCGCCAAAGAGGCTACCTTGACGAGCTTCTCTCAGCTCAGGAACACTCTCAGGAAATGCAGGATAATGATGTGAGGCAATTAATCAACAGGGTAATCTGCCACTATGGACAATACTTTGAAGAGAAATCAAAGATTGCCCACCAAAATGTTCTTCTTGTTTTCTCACCACCATGGTTCAGTTCATTGGAAAGAACCTTCCTTTGGGTTGGGGGGTTCAAGCCAGGAGTGTTTTTTCAGGTTGTGAACACAGCTTTGGAGGATTTGTCAGAAGAACAAAAGGAGACGTTGAGTCTGCTGAACCAAGAGACCAAGGTGAAGGAGAGAGCCCTCAATGATGAGTTGGCCAAGCTTCATGAGAGTGTGGCAGCTCCACCGCTAGTGGACATGGCAAGGAGCCATGGGAGGGTATGTTTCAGCAGGTCCTTCATGGCAGAGGAGGATTCTTCTGTTCCAAGCACTTTCAGAGAGACATTGGAGAATCTTGTGACCAATGCAGATGCTTTGAGGACAAACACATCTTTGAAGATTTTGCAGGTACTGAGACCTGCTCAGATTGTCTCATTCTTGGTTGCTGTGGCTGAGCTTCAGATCAGGATCAGGTCTTGGGGTTTGGACAAGGATGCCCAGATTGGAGGCCAAGGGTGAAAAGTCAATCATGGGAATTTGAAGGCTTTTTATGTAAGGTGCTTTCGGTTTTTGTCTTTAGGGAACTGGTTTGAGTTGGAGGATGGATACATACATAGGCCTTCAGCCTTTTAGCATCATGATGGTGAATGATGTGCATTGGGCAGTGAGCATGTTCAGCATTTGATGGTAATGCTGTTTCTCTCTACCTGAAGTTTCTTTGATGAGCAATCAACAATGGTGAACAAAACAAGGCCATGCAATGCATGCTTTTATCTAGAGGCTAAAGCATCGATATATTTGTACCTATGAGATAGAGACAAGCACTGATGGATCTCTTCACTCTAGCAGCTACCCCAGATTTCAATTGGTTGCTATATTTTACTATACTAAGTAGGTAGTAGATACCTAAGGATTATTTTATTTTTCTTTTGTGATATTAAGACATGTTTTCTAGTGAAGAACTTGGATGGATGTATAGGATGTGGAACCTTGAAAATTACTTTTTCAACATCCCACGCACTTTGACATTGCATCAAAGTAGGTTTCTCCCTAAGGGGTCTTTTTGGCCCTTTCCTCAACACAAGGGGTTCATAAGTTCATTCACACAGCAAGAGCAGGACAATAACTAACGCTAAAGCAGCAGTTTCAAATATTCAGCATCTACAAGTTATCAGAAGTGAAAGAGTGGATATGGACTGGAAGAATATCCCAAGATCATTAATTTTCATTTCCCTGCTTTGTTATTCACACATTTGTATAATTATTTAATGCTTATGGATTGTTATTCAATTCATATTATTATAAATACATAAACCAATGAAGTCTATTAGTCCATAGAGGAACACATTTTACACTTTCACAGTCTACTTTTTTGAGCAACCGGCTTAAAGCTGGCAAAACCAGTAACTTCCCTGCCTGTAACCAAGGTGTTGATGTCATACGTGCCTTCGAAGGTGTAGATAGGTTCTATGTCACAGAATGCCTGCAAAATTAGAGAAGAAAAACAGAAAACACGTGAGGAAACAAAATAATATTTCTGTCCCAACAAAAAAGTGCTAATAGGATATGTCTAGTAGTAATTGCATTTTGCAAGCTCATATTTAAGTTTAATTATAGACTACTAAAGCCTTCACTAACAAATCAAATAAAACAAGGACCAAAGGACTTCTTTATGGTGTGACGAGGGACTTGAATACTTTGTATAATAAAGTTATATGATATAGTGAGGCAGTTTGCATGTAGTCATGATATATTAATTGCATGAGGTATGATTTAAGCCTTGGTATTTGTATCGTACTTTGAATACTTTGTATAATAAATTTATGGTGTGACGAGGGACTTGAATACTTTGTATAATATAATAAATTTATGCATTGTAAAATGAAGAGCATGAGCTAATTTTTAATTCATTTTTATTTTCCTTTTTTTATAAATATTTATAGAAAAATTAATCAAACAAAGACCTCAAAAATGAAATTCATTCTTTGGCCTATTTTAATCTAGATCCAACAGGAGGTTCAACAAAATAAATTTCAAATAAGAAATTAGGCATGAGAACCTTTGCCACTAGAAAATCAGCCAAAATTCCATTGCCACCAAGCAATTCTCTCCCCAAGGCAGCTGTTTCTCTTGCCCTCAGGGTAATCCACGACTGAAATATGGTTGACAATTTATCATCAATTATCTACCTCAATTAACAAAAACAAAGTAGCAACATAAAGCTTTTATTACGTGGTGAGATTTTCTTTTATTTTGTGAATAGGTGGTTAGGAATTACCTTCCCCAAGCTAGCATGACCTGGAGTCATTTTACCACTCTCATACAACTTGCACAGACGCCAACCAACAAGAATCATTGCTTGAATGTTACCTAGCATTTGAACAAGTTTCTGTTGACTGATTTGGAAAGCTGCTAATGGTGCTCCAAATTGCTTCCTCTCCTTTAGGTACCTAGCAAAGATAACCAACACACATTTCAATTCACTTTAGACTAATCATTTGCAGTGAAAGCTTTAGTTGAAGTATACTAGCATGCTATCTAAGAATACCTATGACACATATCATAGATGCCCATTGATAAACCAATAGGTTGCCAAGCAACCATTACACGTGAAACAGCAAGTACCTGTATTGAGATATAGCTAAAACAAATAAGCAACATGTAATTAAATAGACAAAATACAAAATTACAACAAGTTAACTTATATGTTTGACCAGTCTACCATACATCTCAAAAATAAAACCGTGCATATAATCTACAACTCTTTAAATTGGAGCAAGAATTTGATGGAGAAGACAATTATAGACTAATACAATGAAATGAAAAAGAAAATTAGACTGTACTTGTTTTCAAAAGCAGATATACAATATTTACCAAAAAAAGTGATGTGCCCCTAAAGGAAAATAATGTAAAAGTAACATGCATTAGAGTAACATATTCAATAGGATGAAACTGCATTTGCTTTCTAATGCACTAGCCATTGAAGCTAGCTTCAAAAGGACACAGGAACCTAGATTGATTAATGCTCTACTATTTCATCAGGTAATATAAGTTATATGAACAACAAGAGTAATACCATCATTTATTTATTATTGAAATGATGAAATCACATTCTTGAAATAACAGCAGAGACAAGGATCATACTAATTCTACCTTGTTTGTATCCTGAAAAGAATTGACTCCTATTCTGTCATCATCAGGGACAAAAACTTTCCTCATAACTATGTCTCCGTTTTGTACGATCCTAAGTCCAATTTTATTCTCCATTTTTGTTACTGTTAATCCTGGCGCATCCTTTTTGACAATATATCTGAAATAACAGGTACCAAAAAAATGTAAGCAAAAAGAGTACTTGTGAAACCGGACACAAGAGCAGCAACAAAATACAAAGCATGAGAGAAAATGTATATGAAAAATAATCTAGAATTCTGAATGTCTCAATATAATGTTTTCTTAGCCTATATTCTTCACTTTGATATGGTGTTAATGATGTCAATCTTTTCTTTCGTTTCCTCTTTTCTATTTTCTTTCAGGGTGCAAGGCTAGAGTATAAGGTAATCAATGAAATTTCATGGATGTTTGGATCTCCATGACCTATAAATGAGATGGAATACTAATAGTTCATTTATAGGCATCTTAGATACAAGTATTGAACAATAACAGGAGTAAGTACACCTATGGCTTACCCATTTATTTGATTCGTTGTCGTATTCCTAGCAAAGATAACCAACAAATCAGCAAACGTACTGTTTCCTATCCATCTCTTTTGGCCATCAAGGATCCAGCCACCTCCCACCTGATAGTTTCAATGCAAAGAAGGAATACATTATTGAACATTGGAACAATTGACACAGTGAAATATCTCTGATTAAAAAGACACAGTCAAATACAACTGGTAGATAAGATGCATAAGGCACTGGACCTTTGTTGCTGTGGTCTTCAGAGCACTGGCATCACTTCCATAGTCAGGTTCAGTCAAAGCCTAATAAAAATAAAAATAAAAAACCTCTTTTAAGAGTGGTACTTAAGCAAAACTATACAAATCATTCAAATCCAAGGAAGGTAATTTACCCAACATGCTATAGTTTTCATTTGAGCCAAAGAAGGCAAATACTTTTGCTTCTGAGCTTCAGACCCACACAATGCTATACTTGATGGCCAATCAAAGACATAAAATTTCAGGAAATATGAATAACTAATAGCAAAAAGGTTACCATTCAGAGATTTATTATTAAAAAAGAAAAGATATTACCAATAGTGAGCATTGCCAAGGAAGAATGAACCAAATAGAAAGTTGAACAGCTTGCATCAACTCTAGCAACTTCTGCTGTAGCAACAGCACTTCCAGTTATGGAAAGACCAGGACAACCATAACCCTGAGAATCAGTCAAAGCTAGGTTAGAACTCTTTTGCAGTGTCTTACACCTAAGACTCTAAGAAGCAATATATGTAAATAGAGAACCTTAATTGTGCCACCTGCAATACGCAGGGCAGCAAACTTTGGGATAACATGAAATGGGAATTCAGCCTTCTCCCAGTACTGATAAAATAGTATGAGATTGAGTGTCAGGAGAATTAAAAATAAAAATGAAAAAAGATAACCCCTCCACTCCTCACCCTAAAAAACCAAAGCCAACATCAAATTTGGTCATCTGAAAGTACAATTATTAACAGTTTGGTCCTCTAATAATCAATACACAAATGTTTAATTTCAATTTATAAGTCAAATTGGGCTTTCAATGTTAATTACATACAAGTAAACATACAATTTAGTCTCCAAAAATGTCACTTCGGCCCTGGAAAATTTCCATCCTTACAAGTAAACCACTTCAACCAATTTGTATGGATAAAAATTTTCATAGATCAAAGGAACACTCTACTTTCAGAAACCAAATTATATATTTACTCATATATTCATTGTTGGAGCACCAACATAGATATTTTCCAGGGAAAATCTTAGATGCATTTTTTAAAGTGTTTCTATGTTATTTTCCAATCTAAATTGAAGTTTTACCACAGTAATCTATCTTGATCCAATGCAAAGCTTTATAATACATATTATCAAGAAAAAAAACTCAAAAGTCTGATTAATGAGCAGTACTAAACTAAGCACATATTAGGATAACTGTTGCACCTCTTCCAAAAGTACGTTTAGAATGAAAGATATAGGCCATGTTTGAAAAACCATTCTACTCTGGAAGTACTTTTTGGTGTTGAATGTACTTTTGGATAAGGATATTCTTTATATTGTTTATTTTGAATGTACTTTTGAAAGGGGTGAAGGTGAACAGCAATCCTAACATAGCTTATAAAGAGTACACTCAGAAGGGTTATCCAATTATAAGGAATTTCAGCTGAGTATTTTCCTATTTCTGTTTTTTTATATGACAATAAGCAAGAAAGAGAAGAGAAACATGCCTCAGTCATTATAGGAGCAATTTCTTTTTCCATACACTCTCTCACTTTCTTCCTCACGGCCTGCTCCTCCGGTTTCAACAAGTCATTGAAATGAAAATAATCCGAAGCTGAACTTCCCAACAATATTCAACACACATATAAACATATCTCATTAAGAATAATAATAAGATCGATTGAAAATTGGATGAGTTCATATTTATTATTCATTATATGTAAATATAAATGTGAAGACTTCCAAAAAAAAAATGTCAATGTGAATTACTGCTAGTTACCACAAGGAGGAAAATTAGAGGCTGGAGTGGCTTGTGGAAATGCCACAGAAACATCAAGTGATGGCAAATTAAAATACGAAGGCATCTTCATATTCGCATTATTATCTGTGACGTGAGAATCAAATCAAAGCACAATTGGTGATTAGAAACAATTAAAGTGTAGCAACATTTTTCAAATCATTTGATAATGATATCATTACGTTGATCACAAAAAAAAAAAACCAAAAGATGAAAGAAAAAAAAGGATATTGGGAGGGAAAAGAGAAGAGAAGAGAGACCTTGATTGGGGCGAGTCATGGTTGCAATAGTTTTTCAGTTTTTTTGCTGTGTGTGGAAAGTGGAAACCAAAGTTAAAAATAAATTGGAAGTTGATAGGAGAAACCGAAAAGTGGCACGCAACCCCAGCTAGGATCTATCATCCACATCAACATTTTTTAGTTACTTCTTACACGTGACGTCACCAACTAATATATATATATATATATATAAGAGACGTGACCAATTAATCTATTTGACCACACTATCCAATTCTTTTCATA
Source organism: Glycine latifolia (assembly GCA_013407115.1). Lineage (NCBI taxonomy): Eukaryota > Viridiplantae > Streptophyta > Magnoliopsida > Fabales > Fabaceae > Glycine > Glycine latifolia. Next base: position 16,811,266 of record CM023959.1, on the reverse strand, counting down.
ACAATTTAAATTCAATAAATTGCCTGGGTCGTCTTTAAATTATCTTTTACTCCATTTTTCCTAATTATACGACATAATTTACTAATTTATGTTTATTAAAAAGTTGATTAATTTAATTATTAACATTAAATTTGTCTATATTTATAGATTTTTAAATTTATCCTTAAATTTATTAAGAATATATTCATCTTCTTTAATCTCCATAAGATAGACAATAAATAATTAATGCATAAAATAACTGAATAAAATATTATAAAAAGAGATAAAAGTTCAAAATTATATTTTATAAATAAGGACAGAGGAAGCATATGAAATGCAAATAAATTACTCACTTTATAAATATTCTTATTTATGAGTCATTTTTTTAAGTTCAATAAATAATAGATAAAATAAAATACTACCTTGTGGAGCATTTTGACAAATTTATTTTGCTTTTCCGCGTGCATAGTTAATAAAAATTAATGTAATAAATAATCATTGATGAGATAATTAAAACATTCGAAAAAATAATAAGAATATGTCTCATTAATCTTCGGAATTATTTTGCAAAACATGTGAATTTAGGATACAATTTAAAAATAAATTATACTGACATTCCCTGTTATTTTTTAGATTGCACATGTTATTATTCACCCCAAAGGGAAGTATTGGATTGCCGGTCATGGAAGGACAAATTGTTTATGGTTAGCAATGCTTACCTTTGTCTTGTACCTCAGCATGTTGCTGAATAATCTGATCTGTTCAACATTATTTGGAAGCTTATTCATGTTCCTCTAAGGTTTGTGAATAATAGAAGGTGAGTTCCTCGTTGTAAAAAAATAAAAAGAACATTAAGTACAAACTTTCATTAAAATAACATTTCATTAGTCAAACTAATTTTTAAAATTTAGATTGAGAATTTTAATAATTTATTTTATACTTTTATTTTTAAATTTGTATTTTATATTTATTTTAGAAATATACTTGTACAATAACGGCTAGAAAAGAAAAATTAGGCATGACAAAAACGGGACTCGAATCCATGGATATCCGTCCGAATCCGTCCCGATTTTAATAGGGGAAAACCGAGTTTATTGAGTTCAGGTTCGAGTTTTCCCCGATAGCCAAAAGCAGGAGCAAGGATGAGTATGGGATTATTGATATCTGTAACGACTCGCCTCGTCGCTATGATACCACTAACTCTAATCGTGTAATTTCAAATTTTAATGAAGACTCCATTAATTTGATTATGAAAATAAGAGTAACTTTTTCGCGGTAATACCCTTATCAAACAACACACAAATACATAAATGAATACATATGTATGTATATTTTAAACCATTACATATCATTCACATGTCATCACTTAATTTAGTTTTTACATGTATTTACGTCTGGAATTTACATGTCCAATCAAAAAGGAATCAAGGAACCAATTAAAACAAAACAAAGAGTTGATAACAAATCGCAACTCTTTTTTCAAAAATGAATTCCAATGTTATCACGTCGGCTTGGCGGTTCCAACAAAAATGATGTAATAACCTAGGTTTATAATTAAGAGAAAAAGAAAGAAAATTTAAATTTAACTATATTCCGTCACAAAAAGTGTTAGCGACGGATTTTGCGACGGATTTAGCGACGGCCAAAAATGGCCAAAAGGCCTTTTTCTCTGGAATTTGGCGCCTGGAGCGTGAGATTGGCACCTGAGGCGCCATATGCACTGGAATTTGGCGCCTGGAGCGTGAAAATGGCGCTGGGAGCGCCAGAAATGTCCAGAAGGCCATTTTTTTACTGGAATTTGGCGCTGGAGGCGTGAAAATGGCGCCCGGAGCGCCAAATCTCGGGCAGGCACCCTATATAAAGCGTTTTTCACGAATTTTGGGGGCCAAAATCAGTTTTCTTCTTCCTTGAGCCCTAGACCTCCATTGTTGACCCCTTCAAGCTTCCTAGAGCCATATATCTTGACCAAAACTCTTCCTTATGGCCTTTGATTGTGAGGGAAACACCTTGGAAGCTTGAATCATTCACTCTTTTCTTGAGAAAACTCCTTTTGAGAGAATTTGGGAATCTCCAAAGGAAAGCTCAGAGAACTTGGGAGTGGCTGAGACCCATTGCGTGGAAAGGACACCGGAGCTCGAGAGGGTGGTCCTTGGGTCTTCCTTGCCGTTATTGAGGTAAGAAACTCAAGTTTCTCAGCGCTATTTTGAAATTGGGGGTTTGCATGAATAGTAACCCTTTTGTGATGGGGCTAGAATTAGCTCTGGGTTCTGTAGAAGATTATGTTCAGGGGGTTGTTGTGATAATGTTAGAGCCTTCAGAGATCATTACTGATGAAGTTTGATTTTGGCTCTGAGTATGTATGAGTAGAGATAAAAGGCTAGTAATATGACTAGTATGAACCTTAGAGCAGTTGACAAAGTTGCTCATGAGAGTGTATAGATGAGGTTTATGAGCTTGAACTGCTGATAATGAGAAGTTGGATATTGAGAAGGTTAAAGTAGGGATATGCTTTGTGTTAGCCTGATCAGAGTCCTTGTAGAGACTCTGTAGCCTTGATGAGGCCGAGAGGGATCCTGTTGAGGGTCTGAGAATCGCTTGTGTAGTGATTATTATATGAAATAGAGAGGATGATAGTTTCCTTTCGTTTGAACGTCCTAAAACCGTATTTGATGTGTTATGTGCTGGTTCTTGTGTAGGACGTGAGCTTGATAGCTCTGGTGGTGTAGACCACGAGACCGGGAGAGCCGGTGACTTGGCTAGAGCAGGTAAACTCTTGATTCTTGCATGTAATTCCTTCGTTGTGTTCAGCCATGCACCCATATGAGGTGATGGTTCTGTTGTGCTGTTATGCCATGTTGTTGATTGGTTATAGATCTGATTAGCTGAGGAGTGATGATTGTGCCCTATGAAAGGGTAATGACTGTGATTTGAATTGTGATGCTTGCCTTTTGATCTGAACCCAGAGATGGGTGATTATGATTTGTTTGGCTGGTGGTAAGCATGATTGATTGTGGAATCCTATGGTAATAGGATAGATGACATGTGATGGATATAAGCCTGACATGAGATGTTTCCTGTAATATAGAGGTAGCCTCTTTAGTGAGGTGTTCCTATATTCACAGATGTAGCCTCCTCAGGCGAATTGTATTGAGACAGGATATGAGTTGTAGCTCATGATAGAGGCCGGCCCGGTATATAGGAGTCCTCCAGACGTGGTTGTACCTATATATTTTCGGGGTGCTTTTGATAGATAGTGATGTTCTGCCATGAGATGTCCTAGTATATATTGGATCCTCTGTGAGTGGGGATCGGCATATATATCTAGATGAAAGCCTCCGCAAGATGATGATGATAGGTGATAAATGGTGATGACCATCGGAATCACATGGATATTGACAGATGGTTGTACATTGACTGTTTATGTGTTGATTGAATGAATTGTTGATGATAACCATGATAATTATGATGTTTCTGTCTGTGTATCTGTTGTCAGTGAACCAGGGGAAGGAAATACCTTCAAGGGCCCTGAGTTTACTGAGATTTTATATCTCACCCCTTGTGTGGGGCTATGTTTTGCAGGTGATTCTTCCAGAGTAGCAGAGAGATCCCAAGGCAAGAAGCCTATGCAGGATTAGCTGCTAATGGATACCTTAGGCTAGAGGACTTGAGCATGTTGCTCAGATGTTTTGTATTTAGTTTTGGTTATGGATTTTGATGTACCCTGACGGGATATTTGTATAGTTTTGTACTGTACATAGAAACTATGATGTATATTCACCATATTATAGTGTACAGTGTTATGATAGTGACCCTTGATGATGTCACTTTTTAGTTATGCTTCCAAACTGCTTAAACTCTGATTGATTATCTGCTTGAATGTGAATTTGTGGTTAGTAATGACCCTTCCAGCTGAGGGGACGTTACAAATGATCTCCCTCTGAGGTCACCTACTGCTGCTCATCTGCTCCCACGAACAAAGGTTCACGATTATCACAGGTACCAACCACACGGTACAAAAATTGTAAGGACGAGTTTATTATACCAGATTAATAAATACCATATGACAATGAGTAGCAAGAAAACATAATAATAATAACTACAATCACTCTCAATAATCAATCAGATCAACATACACTCAACCAACTAGTCATAAACTTTTTCCACAATTCAAATCAATTGTGCTCAGAATGATGTATGCATTTGACTCAACTCTAAGAATGCAATGTGGTACCATTCTCATGGAAATAGTCTCTCTTAGGAAAATGATTCAGTAGTTTATCAGGATCACCGTGTAATGCACTGGTCATTCCCCCCTATGGTGATAAGTCAAAGTCACAAGGGAATTCCAAACCGAGTGACTCCTTAATACCCGCGTTTTTATCCCATAAAAACCATAGGTACACACTGCCTTCATTCTATTTCCATCCATGCAATTATGAAATATGAATGAAACATGGGCACCATCAATGCATTGACCGTGGATAGGGACCAACCCTTCCTCACAAGAATATCCAATAAGTCATTCACTCACATGTACATACACAGCATACAACCATGGGTTCATCAATGCACTAACCGTGGATAGGGGCCAACCCTTCCCCGCAGGGATATCCAGTCATGCATCCCTCCATGTGTATCCACAACACATAATGACATTGTCAACATCAATATTATCTCTCATCAATGTCATTATCAATATCAACATCATTTCATCTCAATGTCATCAACAACATCAACTTCATTTTATTTCAATATCATCATCATAAACATCAATATAATCTTATTTCAATATTTTCAACTATACTACCTCATTTCAACATCATTAACCATATCAATATTATCTCATTTCAACATCATCAACGACATCAACATTACCTCATTTCAACATCGTCAACCACATCAATATCATCTCATTCATTCACAATTCATATTACGACAAGATTGGTATTTTAGAAAATTTCTAAATTAAAGAGGATGACTACAATATATGTAACACACTCTTGTGCCCATTTAAAAATTTAATAAAGAATTAAATAGGAGAACGTATTACAAAATTTTGGTTAGAGTCTCCTCTGTAATTAAGACTTTTCCCAAAAATCTAATCATTACAATAACAACATCATTCACAATTTTATCCATCAATAACAAATTAATCGCATCCCATTAGTTAAAAGCATAGTTTTTCTTGAAAACTAACATACAACAGAGATAAACACACATCAATAATAAATATATCACATCTCATTAGTTTAAAACATAATTTTTCTTGAAAACCAACACACAACAGGGACAGACATACATTTCCATAATTGGGTTCCTTAACCCCCAACTATGGTATCAAAAGCTATAACCAAACAATAAACTCCCCTCACCTATCTATAAATTCTCCTGTTAGCCCCTTACAGTGTTCAGGTGTTGTTTTGAGATCCCTAAAATTCACGTGCTTTGGCCAAAACGCAGAGCTTTATATACCAAACCGAAGACAATTTAGTATAGATTTCAAAGACAAGGTCAATATTAACATTTTGGGTCAAATACCCATTCAAATTTAAAAGGGGATAAAATGGTGTTTTGGGAGTGTAAGGTCTCAAGTGTCCACATGGCGTTTTAACGTTGTAATGTTCTAATTACATAATAGTTATGATAATAATTATAATGACTTGTGACCAATCCGGGTTCGTGTGACCATGGTGTCATACGGGGGTGCAGTTTGGAACTCGGATAAGGGAGGGGTGTAAATAGAAACCTTGTAAAGTCCGGATCGTGCCAAGTATGTTAGCATTTACAAGGAGACCGGGTTCGAGTGTGACTGGGTTATCGCTCATGAAAGGGAAGTGTATATCGCACTTCTTGGAATAAACGCTATAAAGAAAGGAACCCAGACAAGTAAGGAAAGAGTGACCGGGTAATGACCTCAGATGAGCTCGGAAGAGGGCGGAAACCTTGGACTTGGGAAGTACCAAGGTAGAAGCCTGAAGGAACTCGGACGAGGTCGGATGAGCTCTAAAGAAGGCGAAAATCCTGGACTTGGGAAGTGCCAAGGTAGAAGCCCGAGGGAACTCGGATGAACTCGGGTAAGAGCGGACCCAGCGCTTTGCAATCGATTACACAAGCGTTGGATAATCGATAAAAACACACCTTTTCTATTGTTATTAAACTCACCAACCCGGTAGCTGGTGCTTTTCACAAGCTTACCTCATGCACATGCACCACATAGACTACCAGGATACTTATGTGACAAGTGTGACTTAAGTGACGTATGCGACGTGCATTGAGCAACTGGGTATATAAGTAACGTGCGTGTGAGTCATTTCCTTACATGACTCATTTCTCTCACTGACTCTTCGCCTAAGACATTCTTCTTTCGCTTCCTCCATTGACGAGCGGGGAAAAGCTTCAAGCCTAGAGAAGAAAAGGCGATCTTAGGACGTTCAAGCTTGGAAAAGTTGTTCCCTTGAGTCGTTAACAACTTTAGAGGTAAGAAACACCGGTCCAACCTTAAAAATCTAAACTGTTATGGATTTTGGGTTAGGGAATGTATGGCCTTGTCGGGGTCTGCATGTCACCGATGGGTGACTAATTCATGTAACCTGGAGATGTATAGTGTTCCTCTACATGCAACGGTTGAGAACCACTTTTGATTGCTTGCATGCATGTATGTAGGGCGTGACACTGAGGTTAGTGGTGTTTGGAACCGCGAGGCTGAAAGAACCTGTGCAGAGCTTCAAACAGGTAAGCTCTCTGTTCTTGGGAGTTCTTCCCCTCGACGCCGTTCCACCATACTCTGAAGGAGCGATGGTTATTGTATGTCTTGATGCATGTATTGAAATGGTGTATTACTGCTTTGATTGAGAACATGTATATGATTTGCACTGTGATAATCTATTGTGATTGTGTGAGAATTCTCTGGCCAGTAGAATGGACAAATATGGACTTCCCTTAGAGCCAAAGTGATGTGGAACAACTCTAAGTGGTCAATTAGTATATATGAAAACCCTGAGAGAGAATGCCCATTAAGTTGGATGAACCTCTCTTGGAAGAGCCATATACGTCCACGCAGAACCCGGAGGGAATGTGCCCATTAAGTTGGATGATCTCCCTCAGGCAAGGGATGTACGAGAGCATGTGTCCATTAAGTTGGATGATCTTCTCTTGTATGACCCGTGTGATTATATACATGTGAAGTGTTTTAGTATAGCTGGGATAGCTAGTTATGTGATACCTGTCTTAATACTTGTATCGTAGAAGTGAACCCGGGAAAGGAGAGGCTTTTCAGAACCCGGAGTTTACTGAGATTATTATCTCACCTCGGTTGGAGATTATATGTGTTTACAGGTGATGAGCACAGGGAAGAAGATGGATCCCAAGGTAAGAGGCCCAGATAGCAAGGCAGTCCGAAGGATTCCGGACCAGAGGGCGAGCCTGGATGGGTTCCAAGTGGAACTTAGTTTATTTTGGGGCATGCCGACTATGTGTTATACCTGTATATATGTTGTGTCTTGTAACCTGGCCCCGCCCCCCTTATTATGTAACCAAGCCCTGAGGGGTGTTTATTTTACGTGTATTCGTCATGCGTAATGTACAAATATTAGTGTATATAATATTGACAGGAGATGACGTCACTCTTTTGTTGCTTCCAAATTAACTACGGTTAATTTAATTGTTGCGTTAAATGATCGAATTTGAATGTTAACAACCGGATGCATACGGGGTGTTATAGGGAGTCCACATCAAAAGACATCATTTTGAAATTTCGATTACACCAATGTGATCGGGGCTCAATGAAGGTCACAAAAATGACATTAATTTTATAAAAAGGAAACTTTTACAACGTCTCATTTTACAGGGTTTTCAAAGGAAGTATAAAAACACCCACGGTACCCAAATCACAAGAGATACTAAGAGAGACTTAAACTAACTAGGAGAAGACAAGGAAACCATGGTTACCTCAAAGAAACCAAGAAAGGAGGATTGTAGGCTCCGTTCTTTAAACGAATCCTCGAGTTGAGTTTTGAAGATTCCTCTCTGATTAAAGTGTTCCTCTTCGTGCGGTGGTCCAACGGCAAGCGGCGGTGGCTTGTGGTGGTGGAAGAGGTGATTCTAGGATTTTGGGGGAGAGTTTAGAGAGAGAGAGAGAAGTGAAAACACATTTTTTCTGCACTGCTGAACGTATTTATAATCTGCAGGTCTCGCTCGGTGCGCTCGTCTCACTCATCGTAATTTCCTCTCTGTTTGGGAATTGTGCTTAGCGTGGCATCAAAATTTATTATTTTGAAAGTCCCAACAGTAAAAATATGAAGGGATGGGTTGTGAACCTAATGTCAAAGTTTGAAGGCGATCAAATGGTTAACGAGTCCGAGATTGTAGTTTTATTAAAACAAGTTTTAGGTCAAACTATCAATCACACATATTAAACATAGATCAAATAAACTTCATATAACTTAACACCACACCAAACAATTGCACAAGGGTAATTTACACAACAATTCAACTAATTTAAACTTATCAAATAATCAAATAACGCAACAAATACATCAAATATCTAATTTCAGTTATCGAAATTTCAAGGCGTTACAATATTCACCATGCACCCACACCCTCCACGTAATAAATAATATTTAAAAAAGATATATTATTATGTAATTTTTCTTAATTGAATTGATTGGTTTCGTTTGGTAATTTTAAAAATATGATCCCATATTTTGAATGTGGGTTTTGTTATTGTGTTTTGTGTTAAGTAATTAGCATTTTCGTCCAATTTTATCAATAAAAAAGATATACTATTTTTAATTTTTTATTTATTTTAATCAAATAGTTGGGGGAGGGAGGGGGGGGGGGGGGAGGTAGAGAAAACCCAACCCTAACAAAGACTGTGATGAGTATGGGCTTTAAAATCCAACAAGGATCAGGAACGAGGTCAGAAATGAGAAATGCAATACCTGTTCTCGTCCCCACCCCATTGTCATGTCTAAGAAAAATGGAGAAGTCACAAATTAATATTCTGAATGACATGAAGCAATTATTAAATAACAAAACATATGTAATCATCATCTACGGTAATTGTATTGTACTATTGTAAAATAACAGATATGTACCTGCCAAGTACGAAGTACCAACAAAAATTATGAAGGAAGAAGACAAAAAAGAAGTTAAAAACCAATTTCTAGTTGCCATTTTATAAAACAAATTAAATGGAGATGCGGGGTATCGATCCCCGTACCTCTCGCATGCTAAGCGAGCGCTCTACCATCTGAGCTACATCCCCATACTGTTTTTGTTAATAAATAGTTTAAGTAAATAAAATAATTTACCTAAGCTATGTTTAATCAAATCAAATTTAAATTTAAATAAAAAAGGTGTTAAACAACTATCGCATTGACCAGCAGCAGACGAGCTAAAGAATAATAATAATAATAATAATAATTAAAAACAAAGTTTGATTTTTGATGCAAAAAGAAAATTCGAAGCATTGGAATGATCATCAGCCCAACAAAGCAAATCAAACTGTGGAAGACAACCTACGCCAACAACAACAACATCATCGGCAACCATGTTTGCCAAGAGGTTGTTGCACAAGGCTGTGCAGCACCATTCCAACGTAAATTCCAAAAAAAAAAAAAATCCTCTCTTTCTCATCCAACTTCATTTTTTTTTTTTGGGTTTCCTTTACTTTTCAAAAAAAAGAAATATGAGTTTGGGTTGGTTTTTGTTCAGCACAAGTTGCAGCATGGTGGTTTGCAAGGGAGTGAGTTGGATCCCAGAATTGTGATTCACTATGGCATTCCATCCACTGCTTCAGTTCTCGCTTTTGACCCCATTCAGCGACTTTTGGCTATTGGGACTTTGTCAGTTTTCTCTCTCTCTCTGTCTCTCTCATTTTATTGATAATTGTTATTATTTTTTATTAATTAGGATATTACTGACTGCAGTACTTGTAAGTTACAATATTGTTAAATAATTTTTCATTTAATATTTATAGTACTATTATTGTTTAGTAACTGCAGTCTGCTTTGCTCCTATTGCATAACCAGGTTAAAAAACGAGAATGGGATTCAACATTTTAGAAAAACTTAATCTGGGGTTATTCTAATTAGCCGTGGTAACTGATGGGTAATTTAAAGTTGCTCTTTTTTTTTTTTTTTGTCTTTTTTCATTTATTCTATAGTTGTTTAAGACAAGTGTTATTTGGTTAAGGTGAATTCAGATATTTCGGCGGGAAGCATCTTGGTGGCTTTATTCTTTCTAACTATCCTTTTTGGTGTGTAAGGGAGGCAGGGTGTTTCCTAAATTCGTTTTTTCGTATTGATGTTTATTTTGGTTCTTTTGGTTAAAAGCATGCATGTGATAGCCATAAGAAACAGTTAAGAGAAAGTTCAACTGACATAATTGTTGTATGTTTAATCAGCAAATGTAGTGATGACATAACCCTTTTATTGTTGTAATGGACAATGCGTGATTCTTCAAATGTAGTGATGACTGGACATGAGGCATATAGCATGATTTATATAGCTGGCAAATGGATGTTTATAAGATGAGTGTTTGATTGCTTATATTGTGTAGCTTAATGGCAGGGATGGAAGACTTAAGGTGATTGGGGGTGATAATATAGAAGGACTATTGGTTTCTCCTAAGCAATTGCCTTACAAATACTTGGAGGTAAGTGGCATTGGACTTCTGAAATTGATATGCAGTTAGATCTTGTTGGATTTTCTGTGATACAAAATTATGAAATATTTAGCTATCTAAGCTTATGTGAGTGGCATATTGATGCTTGGATTCTTTTGGCACTTGCAGTTCCTGCAAAACCAGGGGCATTTAGTTGGTGTCTTAAATGACAATGATATCCAGGTAAATTTCTGTTTGTGTTGATACATTTTTCTAACAAAGGCATTTGCCTGCCTCTCCTGCTCTCTTTCCCCCTAGATAGCCTACATGTTGTGGTTTTCATCGCTCCTTAAGACCTATCATTGATATCTAAGTTGTGTGGTTGTTTTTCTGGCTTCTTTTCTTACCATTCATTATTAATTGTAGAATGAAAATAATATCTGTGATTGTTTATGAATGGGCACTCTATCATGTCAACTTATGGTTTATAATTTATATCAGTAAGGCAATTGACTTTTAGTTCCTTGATTATTATAGGTGTTATGGTTTAGAATGTTTACTAAGTTGAGCCCATTTAGTTAGTCTTTTTTGTTTTTTTTTAATTTTTTGGCAGGTTTGGAATCTTGAGAGCCGGAGCCTTGTTTGTTCTTTACAATGGGAGTTTGATATTACTGCTTTTTCTGTAATCAGCGGTTCACATTTCATGTAAGTTAGTGAAATACTTATATTCAGTAAATCTGTATATTATTCCTCTTGTTCGTAGTACTAGTAGTAGTTAGCTGCAAATGGTTGTGATTACATGGTACTTGATTAATACCATTACTACTCTGTTATAATGTGCAGTTATGTTGGAGATCAGCATGGCTTATTTTCTGTGATAAAGTTTGAAGCTGAGGAAGGACAACTTTTGAAGTCATCATACAATTTGTCTGCAAAATTTTTAAGGGGTAATTATTTTTGGTCTTTTGTTTTGATGATTGATATATATAATACATATATTGCATTATCTTAAGCCATACATGCAATTTGTCAATCTTCTCAGTTAATCATAAATTCTCAAATATTTTTTTGAGATGATGAGAACTGAAAATCACTGGGTATTATTTAGTTTTATTCAACAAAAAGGGAGCTTAGCTCCTTAAACCTAAGTCCTGAGGAAAGCACAGAAACAATAACAAAACAGATGAAAAAAGTATAATTACTCATTTGGTCCCTATACCTGCACAATGTCTACGTTTTAGTCTCTACACATATACTTTTCAATTTGCTTTAGTCCTTGCTGTCCAAAACTGTAGGGACTAAAACAAATTAAAAGGTGTATGTATAGGGACTAAATGAGCTAAAAAGTATATGTGTAGGAGCTAAAACAAGTAATTTCTAGGTGTAGGTACTAAAACGTAAAGATTGTATAGGTATAGGAACCAAATGAGTAACAATAGACAGAAATTGCAATGAACATAAACAATATACTACTAATGAGTATTCACGATTCATCTCTCTCCCTCTAACCATAGTCTTCTCCATTCACATGCTGACAGCTGTCTGTTCTTTATGCTCACAGCCCATCTGTGATTTAGTATCAAATAAATATTCTATCATTACTTTCTTTCACTGCTTCCCTCACGGATCCCATACTCTCCCTTATTTCTCCTAGTGTAGACTTGTTTCAATACGTAACACTCTTATTTTCTGCACGGTAATCATGTTGGACTCTCTGGACAAGGGAAATATGGTCAGCACTAAGATCACTAATGCTGAGTCACAATACACTATACATCATCAATAACCACTATATTCAAATGTCTTATTCTGATGTTCATACATCTATGCTTCACATTTAAATTTATTTGATTTTCTTTGATTTAAAAACTGCTCATTGTCATTGTTTTATTCTCTTTGATAGAAGCTGCAGGCTTTCCAGAACCCAGTGAGCAACCAATCGTTGGAGTTCTTTTGCAACCTTCTTCTTTTGGGAACAGGCAAGATATAAGTAGTTCATACAGCATTTCAGCCTTACTTCTCTGTCTGGCACATTTATAAATTGGAATTTTTACTTAACAGCTACTTATTGATTTGGCAAAACACAGCCTATTGAAAAATAGGATTTTGTAAAATTAGAGTTTAATTTCCTAATTGAACATTCATATTTTTAATTTTTCCACTGTCTGTATCATTTCAAATAATTTCTCAGATTTTCAAAATTACAACAAACATTTGAGGAACTTGCAAAGCCAACTTCCAAAGAAGTTTGTGTAATTTTCCATGGCTGTATATGTTCTTAGAGAAGCACTGCATGATTTTATGAGTGGCCTGTATTTTCTATCAAATTTGTATCTAAATCTTGACTTTGACTGAAGTGATGGGTGAACATATTTCCAGCCAGCAAATGTTTCCATCATTATTTGACACAGACAAGACTCTTTCTAGATGAGTAGGGGTTGTTAGCTTGAAGGCTTGTGAAGAAATCTTGACAATTATACTTTATCGTTTTTTTTTATCAGCCATCTTATTAGCATATTCCAGATACTTGTCTGCGATTTGATATTACATACATCAACATCAACAGCACCTTTAACCCAAGCTAATTAGGGTCGGTGGTAGATGAACCCAATGATAAATATAATGAGGTTGAAAAAAAAGGGAAAAAAAGGAAGGGAGTGATGAAGAGGAAAAAGACTAAAAAGGGACCATATGAAACATAGAGATAATGAGTCTAATCCTCCATCAAGCTTATACCATCCACCAATCTATATCAACTTCATTAAGTCTTGGTTAACTACCTTTTCCCAGGTAAGTTTCAGTCTATCTCTACTTCTCTTTGTCGAGCTCTTGGTAACAAACTTTTATTCTTACGGGAGCATCAAAAGACTGTCTCATTACGTGTCCAAACCACCTCAATCTATGTTCCCTCATCTTTTCACTCACCGGTACTACTGCTACCTTTCGTCAAATATTTTCTTTTCTTATCTTATCCATCTTCGTATAACCACACATCCACCTTAACATCCTCATTTTTGCTGTCCCTATTTTATGTTCATGTTGCCTATGTGCTGACCAACATTCAGCTCCTTATAACATTGCAGATCTTATAGTTGTTCTATAAAATTATCCTTTTAGCTTAAGGGAAATTTTTTGGTCATCATCCACCCTGCTCTAATTATATAATTTACATCCCCATCAATCTCTCTACCTTTTTGCAACATTGATTCCAGGTGTCTAAATGTATAATCATTATGTTCAATTTTGCAGACTCTTAATTGCGTTTGAGGATGGACTGATTATTCTTTGGGATGTTTCTGAATCTAGAATTGTGTTTCTTGGTGGTGGAAAAGATCTCCAATTGAAGGATGAAGATGGTAACTCTTCTTCCGAAACGGGATTCAATGTAGAACAAAATCTAGGTGACAAAGAGATAACTGCTCTTTGCTGGGCATCTTTTACTGGGTCCATTCTTGCTGTGGGATACTTAGATGGAGATATCCTTCTCTGGAACTTGTCATCAGCAACAGCTTCTAAAGGCCAACAAACTTCTAAAAATGTTGTTAAGCTACAACTTTCAACTGCAGAAAGAAGACTCCCAGTCATTGTCTTACAATGGTCCAACAGCCATAAATCCCGAAGTGATAGTTTTGGGCAGTTGTTTGTCTATGGTGGCGATGAAATTGGATCTGAAGAAGTTTTGACTGTGAGTTATTTGTTTATGTCTGTTTCTAATTTCATTTTAAATTGATTTTTATTGGTTTTATTGGCAGTTGCTTCTGAATTTTGATAAACTATACAGTTTACTAAAATATGTGATACATTCAAAATTGATCCAAAGTTGTGACTCGGACATTTTTTTTATGTTTCATCATACTTAAAATCCCAAATGTATTGAAGAAATATTTTAGTGAGACTATGCAGGATATATAAAGTAATGGAAAATTCCTTATGATGTTAATATGGTTGAGCACCACCCAGTCTTTATAAACGTTAAATAAATATTTATATTTAGTGCAGGCTTACTTCTGATTAATAAAATGAGCATCCCCCCCC
>CM023959.1:16759507-16796547 GCA_013407115.1 Glycine latifolia | reverse complement strand
CACTATTTCTTCTCATATCTTCAGTTAGTTTACGGTAAAGTTTAAGCCATGATTATTTTGAAGAAATGTGATGTTGTTGACTTTGTTGTAGGGATTTCTGGTCACTTTTTACTGTTGCTTTGATGGGTAGTGTTTCTACTTGTTAAAATGTTTTCTTAGCATGTCTATATTGTTTCCCTAAACTTTAGAGTGTCTCTCTTTCTTACAGGTTTTAACTCTTGAATGGTCATCCGGGATGGAGTCCGTAAAATGCACCAATCGTGCAGACCTTACACTTAGTGGCTCTTTTGCAGACTTTATTTTACTGCCAAGCAGCAAAGATGAACTTTTTGTACTGACAAACCCTGGACAACTACATTTGTATGATAATGATAGCCTTTCCACATTAACATCTCAGCCAACAAGAACGTCATCTGTTTCTGCTGTGGAGTTTCCAGTGCTAGTACCTATTGCTGATCCATGTTTGACTGTTGCAATACTTATCAGGTTGCCCAGTAATTCAAATTCATCAAAAAATTTCACTGAGGTAATTTGTTTGTCTGCCTGTAGTTTCTGTCAAACCTGGCTGCGAATTTGTGTATTATGAGTTTTTAATCAACTTATTTCATTTATCTTAGGTAGCCTCAGCTCTGAGAACTAGCTCAAGGCATGGATCAGCTCCTTCAAATTGGCCCTTGACTGGGGGTGTTCCCAGTCTGTCATCCACAGCTAAAGGTGCTGTGGTTGAGAGAGTTTATTTTGTGGGTTATTCTAATGGATCTGTCCTTGTGTGTGATGCCACACATGCAGTCTTATCTTATATATGCTACATAGAGGGAGAAGTAAGCATTCCACATCTATATTATCCACACACACAAAAAAGGACAATTTCGTTACTTTTCTACATACAAAATGTCACAAATCTCCTGTTCTCCTGTGTGTTTGGTAGGTGAATGGTATAAAAGTGGCTGGTTCAGATGCTCAAGTGACAAAATTGGACTTCTGCTCTGTTTCCTTACTGTTGGCTGTGGGCAATGAATGTGGTCTTGTCAGATATCTTTCGTAATATGTCATTCTATCTGACACAATGCAATATTTGTTCTGTACTTACTTCCTTTGCTTTGATGACTTTAATAGGTTCGTATTTATGACCTCAAAAGCCACTCTGGTGGACGAAATTTCCATTTTTTCACAGAAACAAAAAGTGAAGGTGATCCCTAGATGTCTGTCACCATCATGGATGGCTACCTTCTTAGTTTAAGTTTTTTTCTCCATATGTACTGCTTGTCCAAACTAAGATATGTATGCAGAAAAAAGAAAGAGTTACCCCTTGACTTATGCTCTGCTGCTAAACATGTATTGCAGTCCTTGATGCTCCACAAGGAAAAGGACCTTACTGTAGTGCTGTCTTTTCTGTTCTGGATTCTCCTGTGCAAGCATTATCATTTGCAAATTCTGGAACCAAACTTGCTATTGGATTTTTAAGTGGTAGTGTGGGTATCATCCGACTACTTGTTAATTCACATTGCCTTTCTTGTTACTTATTTGATCATAAGTAAAAGTGTCCGATCTCTCAATTGATACATCTTGGATAATTGCTTCTTTCCAGATTGCAGTCTGTAATGTGACTTCATTGTCAGTTTTGTTCTTGATTGATGGTGTACCTAACTCTAGTTCACCAACTACTTCTTTGGTTTGGAATCAAGAAGCATATTTTCGAAGTGAAGTAAATAGTTTAAAGAAATCAGAAACAGATTCAGGAAACTCTCTTGAAGAAATACTATTTGTGTTATCCCGGGATGGAAAAATTAATATAGTTGATGGTGATAGTGGAAACATTATCTGCAGTCGGCCATTACAAGTAAAGGAATCCACTGCAATTTCAATGTATGTTATAGGCAAGTACAAGTTTCACCAAGAACACAAAGCATATTTTCCGTTTGATTGCATTTAGCATGTCATTGGAAATTCTAATAGATTTTTGTACCCCAGAGGGTAGCATCTCAGCATCTGAAGCATCAAATGACAAGCTGCAGGAAGAACCTGTGAAGAATACTGCTGATGCTAGCCCTGATGAGGAGGAAGAACCCTTATCAACTAGGGTAAATTCATCAGAAGCTGGTCTTTCCTCTTCAGAAAGCTCACACTCTGGAGATTTGCTGTTGGATCCACTTGTTCTGTTATGCTGCGAGAATTCACTGCGCTTGTTCTCTGCAAAATCTTTGATACAGGTTCTTGAGTTCATTATCACTTCACAATTTGCATTCACATCGTAAGTCTGTATGCAAATGAATTTGACATATATGATATATTCTTTACAGGGACATAAGAGACCAATTAAAAAAGTGAAACATTCTAAATCTTGTTATTGGACTACAATTTTTAAGAAAGATGACAAAGTTTATGGGCTTCTATCATTGCTTCAGACTGGAACATTTGAAATCAGGTGAAAGTGCTTGATTTTTGTTCATTTCTGAAGGTTGGGGGTGTATTTTCAATAAGACAATATGGATTCTAGCAAAATAAAGTCTCTTTGAAATACTAAATTCTTGGTGTTCTCCCTTATTTTGCACTTGGCTTTGAACAGGTCTTTACCAGATTTGGAATTGGTTGCAGAAAGCTCTTTATTGTCAATTTTAAGATGGAATTATAAAGTGAATATGGATAAAACCATGTGTTCTGATGATTATGGAGAGATAGTGCTGGTACAATACTCTCTAGAACTTTCAAATTGTCAGGAATTCCATTTATCTGGATAATGTAAAACATATTTTAGTATTCTGGCCAAAATCATTCAGTAAAGTTCAAAGTATACAGTTTTTGGTCTTCAAAGCACCCATCTTATATTCATAACTTACAGGCTAACAGTTCTGAATTGGCATTCATGTCGTTACTGGCTGGCGAAAATGAATTCAGGTATCTTTGTTATCCTGTAATGAAGAGATAATATTGTGGACGTCTGGTTAAACTGTAGAAATTCAAGGAAGAAAAGTTGAATAACAATTCTATTCTGTTTTAGTAATCTGGAGCATCTGCCTTGTCTTCACGATAAAGTTCTTGCAGCCGCTGCCGATGCTGCCTTTAAATTCTCTTCAAATCAGAAGAAAAAACAGGTATGAGGTTCTCTGATTTGCCTTATTTGTCATCCTAATGTTCCCACCATTGAAAAGCTGTTTGATTAGCTTAACTGTTTTGGCACAGACCGTGGTGCCGGGGATTCTAGGTGGTATTGTCAAAGGGTTTAAAGGAGGAAAAACCACTCCAACAGATGTGACTAAAATTCCAACCTCCAATTTTGGTCATTTGGAAGACATTTTCTTTAAGCCCCCCTTGCCTGACTCCCTTACAACAGTGGCAATCCCAGATAATAAAGAAGCGGAGCTTGATATAGGTTTACATTTTTCTTTAAAGATTTAGTGTTTTTTATTTTTTACAATTTGAATACTTTCATAATTTGAAGTTTGAACTTTCAAAAACAAAGCCTCAAAACATACTATATTTTGGCACAGATGACATTGAAATAGACGAGCCCCATCAGCCCATACCTAAGGCTTCTACTTCCTCTCCTGATGTTAAAAATAAACAGAAAGGTAAATCACTTTCAAAACATATATCACATTTTAACTACAAAGATTAGTGACAGTTTCTTCCTTCTACCTGCAGATAAGTTACAAGATAGGGAGAAATTATTTGAAGGTGGGACCAAAAATGATGATGTAAAGCCAAGACTTAGAACACCTGAAGAAATTATGGCTACTTATAGAAAAACTGGGGTATGCTAAGCTGACTAACCTTTCTGTCTTTTAAAACTATTGATTTCAATGTGTTAAATATATTGTTCAATGCCTGGTTTCAGGATGCTGCTTCAGTTGCTGCCCAAGCAAGAAACAAGCTTATGGAGAGGCAGGAAAAATTGGAGGTAGAAATTTGTCTGATCTCATCATGCCAGCTTGCATAACTTCTATAATGAAATTTTGTTGCTGTTAATCCCTTAGTAGGATTAAAAACATAATTTTTATAATTTTTAGGGACAAAAGAAATAAAATTTTAATAGGGACCAAAACAAAAAAAAAAATGTCATATTTCCAAGAACTAAAAACATGTTTAAGTCAACCTTTTTTCCCCTCTTTAACATAACAGCCCCTCAGCAGTCGGTGCTTTGAAATGAAAGTTGCCATTTGTCTATTTTTCAACTAAAAAAAAAGAACTAAAAAACTACATACGCCATTTGCAAAGAGGGATATTATATGCAATTTTACCTTGCATATGCAAAGAGGCTGTTTTCTGATTCGAACCTATGACTAACAAGTCACCAAGGCATAATTTTACTGCTTAGTTAGGGCTCGTCCTCATTTGTTTATTTTTCAACTATTATTGTTAATTATAAACATCTTTGTTCACTCTCTACTCTCTATACATATGGATGAAGTCATAGATTTCTTATGTTGAAAGTTTCATTATCATTAATTATTATAAACGGTGTCAAAATGAACTTTTACTGTTCAATTTGATTCAGAGAATCAGCCAACGTACTGCTGAACTGCAAAGTGGAGCTGAAAATTTTGCATCATTAGCAAATGAGCTTGTTAAGACCATGGAAAGGAGGAAATGGTGGCAAATATAGCAAAAAAAAGTCCGTATGAATTGTATGTATTTATTGTCTTGCATATTATATATATATTTTTGTGGCTGTTGGCGTTGTTTTTGTTTCATTTGTTGCATAGAACTAGCAAAAGGGAAATACATAACATCTGCAGAGTTTGTAAAATAAAATCCAAGCCAAATAGTGGTTACTAATTCTTTATTACTACTAGAGTTGTCATTTTTTTTTTAATTTGAGATATTTGAATATCAATTTATTATGTAATAGTGATAGATATAAAGAATACAATAAGAAAAAAATTGTATTTTTAAAATGTTTTTATGAAATAAATACCAAGATATGTTTATATATATATATATATATATATATATATATATATTTTTTTTTTTAAGTGGGTTATATATCTTTGTTAGAAAATGTAAATGACTTAAATATCGATATTTGAAAATACTTGAACAAAGATTGGCTTCATATGGTTAGACGTTGCAAATCTTCATAAGGAAAAGTTGTGTTTAAAATGATTCAAAATGATATTTTAAGATCAGTTAGTGTAAAAAGAGTAATGTCTTTAGAAAGTTGAGCCTGATATCTTTCTGATAATTGATAAGAGGTTTTAATTCATGACTAGTAGCTTTCTGATTTAGGTCATGTATCTTTTAATGCTTTTGCAGGCAACCTCATTCGAGTTTCTTTTTTTAGTTCTTTCTTGCAATCTTCTTGAATTATGTTCTCATCACTTAGTTTAGAGTCATTCATTAGTAACAACCATGCAGAAGACTTGTAACTTGGTTACATTAAATTGATTAGAGTCATCAAAATTATAATGATTTTGAACCTAACATTAAATCGCATCATTGTGTTATTCATCATAATTTTTGACAAATAAAATGATTAGATGATCAGTCTGCATAGAAAAGAAATAGTTGAAAAGTTAATTAAAAATTGAAAAAAAATACCAATTTTAAGTTGAAGGTTGTGTTTGCTTGTTGAATTAGAAAATTTAGTAAAATTAGTTATTAAATTAATTGATAGCTAAAAATAACATAAAAGACATGTAAGTTTTTTTTTTTTATAATTTTTTATTTAATAACAGCATATCCTAATGAGATTAGTCTTTAATTTTATGGATTGGGAGACCGTGATTTCTGATCCATGAGAAAAAAGAAAAAGTGAAATTGCTTAATTAATTTTTAATAATTTCTATCATGCCACGTTGATCTTAGGAAATTTAGCATATTTTTACTCAAATAATTAAAAACTGGGTTCATTATGCTGAGTGATAAGCTTGCAAGTGTAGGGCGATGGGAGGCGCGGGGTGCTAGGCATAAAAGCATGGGTGTCTCACATTTTTGTTTCATTTTTCCATGTTTTATTCACAAGCAATCGTTATTTGTATAACCAATTCTTACTACGTGTTGCAGCCACATAAACATGTCATTGGAGTTTGAGATGATTTAGAAAAATATATATTTTTTCTAACTGCAAAGAACATGAATGAAATGCATCTTTTGAAAAGAGATAATATCAAAAAAAAAAATTGCGAGAAGTGAGAGTTTCACCCTCTAAAAACAATCAGTTTGTTGTATAAATAAATACAAATAAAACACAATTTTATATAGAATCTCATGAATCAACGAATAAACATCTTCAAGAAACGTTAAATATCCATTAAGAAATATTTAATACATGTTATTAAAAGTTCTGAATTACTCAAAAAAAATTATTTTATTTATTTCTATAATAAATATTTTAATTTTAATTTTAATTTGTTAACCATTATTCTAAAAATATTAAATAGTATTTATCGAATTTTGTAAATATAATATTTTGAAACAAGAAATTTTCAGTAATATGCTAGTATGCCTTACTGATAAAGTGGAGCACAAATACCATTTCAGTCAAATGTTTTAATTCCGACCAAATTTGTGAAATGCAAATACTAATAAAAGTGTAAATAAATCACACATATGTTTTATTCCGACCAATATTTGTGAAATGCAAATAATAAAGATGTACACTAATCACACGTGTGGCACGTGGATGTTTGCCTCATGAAATTCCCTTTCACATTCATACACGAATATGATAATACCCCACCGACCCATGAACCGAAGGAAAACCGCTTCTTATTCCAAATCCGGTGACCTTTTTTCACTTTGTGCCAGCAAGTCAAGAAAAAGAAAACATTATTCTAAAAATAATTTATAAATTATTATCGCGATACATAATTTATAAACCCAGACTTTTTAACACTTTTTATATAAATATATTATTTTAATAAATTTCAATTGATAATTTATTTTTAATAAATTTCAATTAATAATAATATATATAAAAGAGTTTATTACATAATGCTGTTAACATTTATCATATAAAATGATTATCTATTAAAAATCTTGATGGATTAAGATATGATAGGATATAATAGTTGTATCATATCCTATTGTAATTTTGTTTGTGTTGTGTTAATAGAATATGATTATATTATTTACTTCTTATCTTAACCGATTAATATAGTGTATTTCTTATTTTGAGAGGAGTGTTGGATCCTAAT
The DNA here is from genome assembly GCA_013407115.1 of Glycine latifolia. NCBI lineage: Eukaryota > Viridiplantae > Streptophyta > Magnoliopsida > Fabales > Fabaceae > Glycine > Glycine latifolia. Next base: position 16,789,411 of record CM023959.1, on the reverse strand, counting down.
TAATAGGATAGGATAATCTCTCTTTTAATATAATAATAATAATATATTTTTGATACATAAATTTAAATTATATTATTTATTAAAAATTAAATAAATATTATTTAAATCTTTGAAAAAAAACTATTTGAACAATAATTATAACTTTAAAAAACTTATATAATTTATTGATAATTTTAAGAAATTAGTTACATAAATAAATTACGATTTTGTATAATTTAGTTAAAATTGTAATTTTTACACTTTTCATATTAGTTAAAATAAATTAAAATTATTTTTAAGAAATTATACATAATCTAAATAAAAACAATAACTTTTTTATTTGATGTAATTTATACTATATCATATTGTTATTTGGTTAGTTATATGATGTGCATTAAATATTAGATGAAATTAAAGTTTATCATATTCTTATTTATTATATTTTTATTCTGACCACCAAAATAATTATATTTTTTTATTTTTTATTTAACTTTCATAGTCTTTTTTATTTTTCAAAAAATATAGAATGAAAAGAGTACTATCTCTTTCCTCTTAGTAAGAAAAAAATAAAAAAGGATGGGCTTAAAATATGATCCTCCGTTCCATTGTACAATAGGTCAAATACACGGCAAGAATGACCTTAATTTAATTCCATTCCAAAGTCTACACATGATAATCGTAATCAATTTAGTAAAAGTAAACACGGATTGGGTTGGTCTCTTCCATAGTATACAAAAAACACAAATAAAATATTGTGAATTACTAGATTACCCCTTCACAATCCAGCAATCCCTTGTGCTTCACCCTCTTATATATAAGCTCCATATCCGATTCTCCAAATCATCATTACCGAGCAACGAAGATACCTTCGTTCGGCCTCCCTTCAACACCCTTTTGGCCCTTTATTCTTCAAAGTCTCAAAGCAAAGCTCGAAGACCTGAGAAGAACAAAGGGTTGATTAAATTCTGTGTGGTTGTTGTTCGAGGTTGAAACACAAGTTGCCACCCCAAATCTGTGTTAATCTTAAGTTTCACAAACAAGTTGCTTTTTTGGAGTATTATATTATATGACCAAATATTTTAGTGTTTTAGGACTAGATATTTTGCTTTTGGTGGCAATTTTTCTCTTCTCCTTCTGGTTCTCATCCTTTGTATTCTTCTTTGTCTCTCATCTGTCTAAGGATTTTTCCATCTTAGTTCCTGGAGGCACCAGGAACCTGACCCAATAAACAAACCCTTTTGTTTCTCTAAAGTTTCATATTTTAATCCAATGACAACTTGGGTATTATCAGAATGTGGCTTGAAGCCTCTTGCTCCAGTAATTCCTAGACCTAGAACTGGGGCAGTTTTGTCCAGCACCTCAAAGGTTGGATTTTTGGAGACAAACAAGGTATTGGAAGGTCCTAAGGTTCAACCTTTGAGGTGTAGCCTTAGGGAGAGGAATTGGGGGTTGAAAGTGAGTGCCCCTTTGAGGGTTGCTTCCATTGAAGAGGAGGAGCAAAAGAGTGTCGATGTAATCAATGGGAGTAATGGGGTTGAGCATGAGAAGCTTCCAGAATTTGATCCTGGTGCTCCACCACCTTTCAACTTAGCTGATATTAGAGCAGCAATTCCAAAGCATTGCTGGGTGAAGGACCCTTTGAAGTCCATGAGCTATGTGGTGAGGGATCTCATTGCTGTCTTTGGTTTGGCTGCTGCTGCTGCTTATCTCAATAATTGGTTGGTTTGGCCTCTCTATTGGGCTGCTCAAGGCACTATGTTCTGGGCTCTGTTTGTTCTTGGTCATGATTGGTACTAACTAATAACTATTTTTCTTTTCTTCATTTTGTGTAATTTGGATGTAGCTGTATTTTGGAGTGCAGAATTGGGTTTCAAAAACTGTGACTTGATGAGTTTGTTTGTTTTGTGTGTTTCAGTGGTCATGGAAGCTTTTCAAACAACCCCAAATTGAACAGTGTTGTTGGGCATCTGCTGCATTCTTCAATTCTAGTGCCATATCATGGATGGTATGCTAATGCTTTTTGTGGAATAGCCTTTTTTTATCCTTCAAGATATTTTGACATTTGATTTTAGTGCATATAAAAATATAATACGATTTTAGTCTCTACTCTCTACATTTTAAAAATAAGATGGGTTTAGTCTTGATGAATGACTATTACCATGAATTTTGATAAATGTAGAGACTAAAAATATATTTATATTTTTTGTAAGGACTAAAATCAAATTTCGAGATATTTGTAGGGATAAAAACACATTTTACCTTTTTTATTTGTTTATAGTTTGAAATTCATGTTTGAAACTGATATGTTATACAGGAGAATCAGTCATAGGACTCATCACCAACATCATGGTCATGTTGAAAATGATGAATCATGGCATCCGGTGAGATGATTATCAATGTTTTTGTTTTTAAACCACATTCTTTTTATCTAAGTTTTTTTTCTTTTAAGTGATAAAGTTTCTGACATTAAGAGGTGCATTGATAATCTTGCAGTTGCCTGAAAAATTGTTCAGAAGCTTGGACACTGTAACACGTATGTTAAGATTCACAGCACCTTTTCCACTTCTTGCATATCCCGTGTACCTTGTAAGTTGTTGTGCTTTGACCATAATTTGAACATTAATTACTCTTTAGTCTTGGTAGAAGAATTGACATGGTGGCTTTTGACATTTGAATCCAGTGGGGTAGGAGTCCTGGCAAAACTGGTTCTCACTTTGACCCTAGCAGTGACTTGTTCGTTCCCAATGAAAGAAAAGATGTTATTACTTCCACAGCTTGTTGGGCTGCCATGTTGGGATTGCTTGTTGGATTGGGGTTTGTAATGGGTCCAATTCAGCTTCTTAAGCTTTATGGTGTTCCCTATGTTGTAAGTTTCTTCCCCTTTTCCATCATTTCAATGGTTCTTCTTTTTGAATCAAGAATGAATGAAGTTCTCATTTGACTTCTTGGAATTGAAGATATTCGTCATGTGGTTGGATTTGGTAACTTATTTGCACCATCATGGCCATGAAGACAAATTGCCTTGGTATCGTGGAAAGGTATCTTTCATTATTTCAAGTCTTTCTTTTCTTATGAAAACGACGGGTATAATGTCAATGCATACAATTTAGTTTACATCTTTATCCTTTTTCGTGTTGAACAGGAATGGAGCTACCTTAGGGGTGGTCTAACTACTCTTGATCGTGATTATGGATTGATCAATAACATTCACCATGACATTGGAACTCATGTCATTCATCACCTATTTCCTCAAATTCCACACTATCACTTAGTTGAGGCTGTGAGTGTCTCTCTAATCTACTATTTGTTTTGAAAAAATGGATGGTGATTTTACTGAAGATGTTGAGTTTGAATGTTTTTTTTGTTTCTCTTGCAGACTGAGGCAGCTAAGCCAGTATTTGGAAAATATTATAGAGAACCAAAGAAATCAGCTCCTCTTCCTTTTCACCTTATTGGGGAATTAATAAGGAGCTTCAAGACTGACCATTTTGTTAGTGACAAAGGGGATGTTGTGTACTATCAAACTGACTCTGAGATTAATGGCTCGTCCAAATCAGAGTGAAGATTAAAATTCTTTTCTATATAGACAAGAGAGATTTATACCAATTCTTATTGCTCTGAAGATTGTCTTGAGTTTCTCCTAAAGTTATTGCACTTACTTAGAGTTGAATCCTTCATCAATAAAGGGATGGATGGATCATATAATTTCAATTGTAACTGCATGATAGAATGTTTAGGTTATATGTAGTTTATCATTCTTGAATAGTGAATCCTCTATATAAATTGATTACATTGAAGTGGTACCTTGAGTCATGATCAAATTGTTAATGTATTTGATCAAAACTGAAAGACCTCGATTAAATAGTAATTTAAAATAAATTTTGTTTTATAGAATGTTGTGGTGTTTTCTTACCATCCCTAATTAATTTTATATACTCGGTATTTTATTCTTCATTGTTGGTTTTGTATTTCTTGAAAATAAGTAGAGGTGTTTATGACTCACTTGAACCACAAAGTAAAAAATAATTTGGATCTTGAACATTTTAAATTTGCAATTAACTAATATTTTTTAGATAAATTAATAGTCTAATTCAAAAATGAAATGTAATATACAATGTATATGAATGACAAGCAAGTAGTAACTAGTTTGCAACTTTGCATCTTATTGTATTATTATATGCTAAATGATTTATTTGATTTTTTATTTTTATTTTGATTATTTATCTTTTAAACAGTTTATTTTTATTCTTTATATTTTTAAAATGATATTTTTGTTTATTAACATTATTAATAATACTTAGATATTGAGGACTTTTAGTCATCATAAAATATATATTTCTTAAATTTCCTTCCTCCTCCTTATTCTCCCTCCGATGGTTTTGGTGGTAAATTCTCTTCTCTTTCCTTTTCTTTTCTTCTCTTTCTATGGAGCCGCAGACACTCATTTTTCCTTTTAGGCAAAATTTGTTGAGCACAAGAACAATGAAAAAAGCAATTGAAAATGGTGTCCCTTTTCTCCCTTTGTGCTTGTAATGGATGTCGATATCAAATCCCCGAGGAACCATCGAGTGCCTTATAGATATGCTACCTTAAACAATTCAGAAAAAATAATTTTTTGTTTAATAGATAATATTTTATATATCATGATATTATATTAATATGCTTTCAAAAATGATATTATATTTATATTATTTATTTCGAAATATATAATGTAAAATATATCTTAATATTAGAATTGATAATTTGATATGTCAACTCAACACTTTAAATTAATATAATCTTATTTTATATATTATCGTATTAGGATCTGATTTAAATAAATTATCTTATAAAAAAATCAAATCAAATAAAATTAAAAATAAATTAATCCCAATCCATTCCACGAACTTCTAAAAGTAAGTTAGATTTCCATTATCAATTCTTCTAAAGTAAGTCACATATGGAATCAGCTTGTCACGTTTTCCATTATCAATTTATCATGGTTTTTCTGCTTAGGTTCCTTTCAGGAAAAGGCCAAATTAATAATAGTATGTTAGATTTTCAGTTCTCTGTTATTATCACTAATTTTCATACTATCGTCTTCTTAATGTTTGTATCATATCACAAGGTAATCGGCATGACAATAGAAGATCATATGCTGACAATGTTTTGTAAACATCCTTGATCTTGTTTTTTTGTTTGTAATGACGGATGCAAACAAAAGGAAGGTATTGTTGTTCATGCCTTCATGGTTCAGATTTTCCATCGTTCCTAGTGAATGATATAGACCAGTAGACCACTTACCAACCAGCAAAAATGAAAGTAATTTTCTCCAGTCAAAAAATAATTTAATCAAATCTCCACCCTTAAATTTTTTCTTTCATTCATTAAGCTCATGTGATGTAGATGAGCCAATAATTTTATGAATACTGTTTATAAGGAATAATTATTCTATTCTGATTTGTCAGTGAATAAAAAATAGAACATATTTTTGTTGAATGTTGAGAAAATATTTTATAAAATGTACATTTAATATATTAAAAACTTAAAAAAATTATTCCTTAACAGATAGATGAGGAAATAATTAGTATTTTTCATTATTTATTAGTAGTATATGAGATAAAGAATTTCTTGATGATGAAACCATTCAATTGAATAGTGTCAATTGTCAATTGTCCAGGGGCACTTCATAAGCCATTATTGTTTTTGGAAAAAAAAAATGCACTTTGTCGCGGTTTCTTAATCGCCAGAAATTACAAAACAGGGAAAATTTAAAAAAAGTAAAAATAAAATTTGTGGCGGTCAAAAGCCGTCACAATTTCAGCCGCCACAAAAATATTTCGACCGAAAATTACCGACGGACAGAAATATCCGTCGAACAAAATTTCATACGACCATTTTACCGACGGATTTCGTCCGTCGGAATTCCGTATTTCCGACGGATTTTCGCTATTAGAGACGGATTCTGTCCGTCGAAAATTTCGCTTTTTTTTTTTGTAGTGTTAAGGCTCAAATTTATGGTCTTCTCCTCAGTTGTATGGTGTTCAACTTTTCTATTTCTATCCAATGTCAGACTTTAACTCACACTTGTACTTCAACAATAGATATTAATTTATTAATTTTATTAAAAATGTGACGATTAAAATCCTTTGACTTTCTTCTTTTTCTTCTTTTTTCCCTAACTACTTACCCAACTTTATCCTCTACCACCCTCTCATTAGATCTCAATATATATTTTGAAAAATTAGTCTTTAATTTCGACTAAGATATTTGAGTTAAAAATTGGATTACTCAAACATAAAGAATGTAAAATATTTTAGATTATAAATTCTAGTGTATGTATGTATTAAAAATTCAAGCATGCAATGAAAAAAAAATCAAGCATGTAGTCAGACATACAGAAAAACTAATTTTTTTAGGGGAAAAAAACTACTTATGTACCCTAAATAGTATAGACCTCTAATATATTATTACTTATTAATCCTTTAATTAAATTAAAGTGATAAACTAGAATAATTATAAAAATTTCCAACTAATTATATGGTACCAGGTTCCTTTCAAGAACATTTGGGGAGTTATTGGAAATAAATTACTAAGTGATTCAAGAGCATTATTTATCTATTTGTTTTTATTAATTTTTATACGATATGTATTAAAAAATAATCTATAAAAATAATTAATATTATTTAATTATATATTGTGTAAAAGTTAGTAGGAACCAATAATAATCCAGAAGCTACAGTATAGAGCAGCCCCAAATTCCATTTTTATTTTCTGGTGGCAGCATGCATTTCACGACCTTTGAAAATGCAATCCAATTTTAGAATCCACGAAAAACTTACGTGTGAATGGACAGATAGATGGATGATGACATCCAAAAGAAAAATAGTAAAATAGTCATGTTCAAGTGTTCAACGCAAACTTGGACATCATGCTAAATAATTAAATCTATTTTAATATGCATGCATCCTTTGAGTTTTATAATTCTTACTTCTCTTAATTAATGCTTAATCAATGAAACGAGTTTAACGACTTAAAAAGTTAAGACTGCATCTGTGTTTTGACCTGCAAAAAGCTGCCGTCCTATCCTCCCTTTGGGGTTACGAACTCGACTTTATGATTGATAATTGGACTTAAATTGAAAGAGTATATATATATAGATGAATACATGATATCTCAGCCAAAAGATGGTTGTAATTCCACTAAGCCACTAAGGTAATCGATGTTGATGTTGATTGTTGATGTTTGTAAGAGAGATATTTGTTCTATTTAAATAATAAAATTTATTTAAATGATAAATTATAAAATAGTTTTAAAATTCATAAATAACAACATAATGAACAAAATTTGAGAAATAAATAATCTAATAATAGATTTCAATTATGAATTATAGAAGATAACTTACTTAAATAGTCTTGGAAGATAAGTAATATGAAAAAGATGAAGAGAAACTCAAGAATATTAAGAAAATACAAAGTTAATTTCAAACTGAAGGTTCGGGATTTTAGCCAATGTCGCTTCCATTCATTAATGTACATATTTATAGACATACAAAGTTCCGGATCTGAATTCCTGATTTAACTAAAACTTAATAAAATATAAAACAAAAGTAGTGGCCTATCACATACTTTACAACTAGCCAAAACTATTGTTATTACACATATTTATTATACAGAGTTGTTTGTCTTTTTTTGTCGACACTCTGGATTGACTAAATTTCTTGTCGACACATTTTATTGGTTTTCAGAAATCTTCAACTCTATTCAAATAACTCTTCTTTAGTAAAGTAGTCTATCATTTTGATAGGAATTGGTACTAGATCTGCTTCATTCATCTTTTATCAGTTTTTGGCACTGAAAGTTTATTGATCTCATTCTCCATAATCTTTCCTCAAACTCGTCTTGAGAAGTAGTCGTTGCTAATTGGGCCATGATTTGACTCTTTTGAGTAAAAAATAATGCTTCTTTATTAGCTTCCTCATCTAGAGGACTTCTTGGAATTTTATTCACATTAGCCCATTGGACTACATTTTCTTTACTAATTAAAGTTATATCAAATTTCTTCCACCACTTGACTTTTATTTGTCTTGACAATAACTAAATATCAATAACCTCATCCAATCTGGAATAGGTATACGTCCAACACATAATCCAGGTTATTCTTTGTGAAGCCACAAAGGATATGAATCTATAATCTTCTACAAAAGTAGTCTGTTTATTGAAAAACTGATACATATTTTCTACTTCTTGTGGAAACAAAGTATCTCTTTTTTCACAATAATACTATTGAAAGTATCTCTTTTTTCACAATAGAATATTTTTGTTGAGCTGTCACAATAGAATATTTTTGTTGAGCTGGATACACCCGAATGATATATGAGAATTTGTTCCAATGGCTCCTGAGTTATTTTCTGCTTAAGAATTCCCCCATAACCTAAATTTGAAGCATCTGTTGCTACTATTAGAAAGCCATATGGATATGGGATTCCTAAATAAGAAAGTTTCTTAGCTATATTTTTTATTTCTCTAACTGCCCTGGTCATTTCTTCTTACCATACCGGAGGAATTTTCTTTAATCTCTCATAAAGGGGTGCATAAATTATCCTAATGTTAGGAATAAAATCTGTTATATAATTTATACACCTTAAAAATCTTTGTAATTGAGTTTTATCTTTTATTTCATCGATAATTTTTTCTGTAAACTCCAATGATCTTTGTACTGGAATTATAGTTCCTTCGTATATTTCATATCCTAAAAATCTAATATTTGTTTCAAATATTTTTAATTTTCTTTCTGAAACTACTAATCCATTTTCTTTAATAATATCAATAAAATTTTTCTAAATGGTCTATATGTTGATTTATTGTTTTAGAAAAGACTAAAATATCATCTAAATATACTATAGTAAAATCTAAATATTTATAAAATATATCATTCATTATATTTTGATATCACTGGGTGCATTTTTTAATCCTTGTGACATTATATTCCATTCATAGTGTCCAAAAGGGACTACAAAAGTTGTTTTATACTTATATAATATGCTGATTTCATATCAAATTTAGAAAAAATAGAGGAATTATTTAATCTTTTTATTAAATCATTTTTATTAGGTAATGAATATCTAATTCATCTTAATACTTTATTAAGTGGTTTATAATTAATAACTAATCTTGGAGCGCCTTTTTCTACTTCTAGGCTTTCATGACAACAACTCCAATGAGATTTTGATGATCTAATTAATACTTTATCAAGATATTCATTAATCTCTTTTTTACAATATTCTAAATATTGTTGGTTCATATGTATAGCTCTAGCTTTTGTTGTTATATCTTTTTCATTAAAATTATCAACATATGGTAGGCTTATCTCATATGTCTTTCTATGCCAAAAAGCTATAGGATTTGTTTCATAAATCTTTTTTTTAATTTTTTCTTCTATTTGAAATTTCTTTTCTTTCATGTTTGGATTTTTTAATTGTTTTTCTATTCTTTTAAACTCTATTTCTTTGTTCAACATATTAATATGTTCAAAATTTATTTGTTGTTTTAAAACTTACGTTTTCAATCCTATTTCAGTTACTTGAAAATGGTATAATAATGTTAAAAAAGGAGTTCCAAGTATTATTTCACAATTCATATTTTTTTATTAATACAAAAGAAGTATTATAACATATCTTATTTTTACATATTTTTGCATTTGATAATTTATGTTGAATATTCATTTTAATATCATTAGCACTAGATATTTTTTATGTGGATTTTTCATAATATTTAGTAGTATTAATTCTTCTTATATACAATTTACATATGCTCTTGAATCTATTAAAGCTATAAAATTAAATTTTTCTTCTTTTATTAATAGAGTAATTGACAATGTCATTTATGTGTTGTTATTAAACTTAATATATTAAGATAAGAAGTTTCTGACATGTCTAGTTTATCTTTGTTAAATGTATTTTGATTTTTTAAAATTTCTTTTCCATCTAGTTCTAATAACTTGTATTCTGTTGCTATATCATTTTGTTTTAATTCCTTTACTTCATTCTTAAGATTCTTTATTTCTTCTTGTAGATCTTTTATTGATACATGAGATCTATATTGTTTAAATCTATTATATATTTCTTTCATTTCTATAGGTTTTATTTCTTCTCTATTTGTTTTATCTTTTTTCATTAAATCATTAAGGTGGTTTATAAATTCATCTCTAATAGGAGAATCTTCTAATTTTTCTATTATATTTATTAAAGTATTTGTCTGTTATTTAATTAACATATTTATTGTTTTACATTCTTTACATGTACACATTTCTCGACCTAAACAATAATCATCTTCAATACTATTAGATGAACTACTACTAGTTTCATCTTCTATCTGATATATTATTTCTTCTTCATTTTCACATTCTTCTATACATGTAAAGGATTCTTTTGGTTTTGTATTTATTGCTATTTTTAATTTCTTCATCTAATTCTAACTCATTTATTCTTTGTTGAGTTTTACATTTATTAGCAAAGTGTTCTTCTTTTTCACATTTCCAGCAAGTATTTTTCTTCTTAAAACTTTTATTTTTCTTTAGGGATTTTCTATATAAATTTTTGTTATAGTTATGTGGATTTTCATACTTATTTTTATATCTCTTCTTGTACTTATTTCTATATTTCTTAATAGGTTTTCTATATTTCTTTTGATGTTGTGCACTGGGAGCTCTAATTATTTCTACTCCATATTGCTGACAAAAAGTTTCTAATTTTTGTCTATGAGCCATTTGTTCTTTTATCACTTTATTTTGTAATCTAAAATCAATAATACTTGTATACCTGTTTCTATTATTATGTTATGTATTTGTCCATAAGTTAAATTATCAAAGGTTATTGGTTTTGGAAAATGTCTAGCTAAATTATCTCTAACTTTTTTCTACAAATAATTTAGGCAATCCTGTAAACTTTTCTTTCCAAAATCCTGCAAACTCATCCTCTCTTAGGATTATCTTGGATAAAAATGTATCTTTATACCATCTATAATTTGACATTGTTGGACAATATAAATTTGTTAATTGATTACCTATTCTTTCTTTAAATATATTGGGATCACCAATAAAGTTTTGCATTATTGAATATATGTTGATACTTCATCTTCTTCTTGAGTTTCTGATTTTACACTACTTAATATTATAGCTCTATCATTATTTGTACACAAATTATTCCACCATCTTTTCAACTGTCCTATAAATCCTTAGACTATATTTAATGTGACATTTCTATTTGATATGCCTTTTGTCTTGTAAGCCATTGACATTTGACATGTTAAATCTAATACAGATTGTTCACTCATACCATCAAGATTCCATTCATTGATTGCATATCCTGACAATACATTTTGTACTAATTCACCTCGTTCTTCAAACTAAACATTTGTTGGGGATGGTCTTGGATAATAATTTCTCATTTTTGGGTAGTATTTTTGTATTTTCTCTTGTGAGAGTATTTAATAGTTGTGATCTAGTGGGAGAATATTGTGGGGATGCTTCTGTTTCTTGATAAATTGGTATAGAAACCTTTGGGTTACTATTATCTAATCCTGTTAAATTCATATCTATAGTATATCCACTAACAGAATGTCTTGAAAGTTATCCTTTATATATCATTTGTGGCTCATTTATTTTTAATGATGTGGATCTATTCATTTTTAACATGATATTAGGACCTTCTTGAATGATTTCTCTAACCTGAGTGTTATGCATTCTAGGTTCTGGCATAACATATTCTATTACCTGATCTTCTGATATTTTACTTATTATATCTTCATGTCTTAACTTTTAGGTACTTGTACTAAGGATTTCTTAAGATTAGTTTCTATTAATATTGTTTCATATGTAGGAGATGATCTCAAAGTTGTGAAATTATAATCTATTTTAGTCACTTTATAATATATTCTAAAAATTATTTGTATTGCTATATATGCTTGTATTATTTCATTTAGTTAATTAACATATAGTTTTATGGCTTTGCTAGTAAATTCATTAGTGAGATTCACACCAAAATTAGGAAAACAATTTAAGAAGGTTGAACCATCATACAAATTGCTTTCAAATATTGCTATATTGAGTCATCAATTTTTTTTTAAGTCTAATATCTCTTAATAACATTAATATTGGACTATTTATTCCTAATCTATAATTAGGTTTTGCTGCTACCTAAATTAATCCTAAATACATGAAATTATATCATTTTCTTATATGTTCATTTAGTATTGACTGTTCCAAAAGATTTATTATCTTATTATTATTATCTGATAACTATATTCTAAAACATGTATTTCATCTCTTGATGTAGAGAAAATACTTTGTTGCTTATAGACTTCACTCTTTTTTACTTTAGGTATTGACGAATTATCTAAAGATTTCTCTATTTCTTCTATATGTATTTCCATATCTTTATCAACTTTTGATGTTGATGGATTATCTTGGATAGTTCTTATTGCAATTTCTTTATCTTTATTACTTCTCCCTAAATCACTTAGACTTCTAACTATATTGACTATTTTACTTATAAATTGGGTTGATGTTACGGGACCACCTCTCTCCATACCTAATCTAAACCAACGGTCTTACATCTACATGCTGCCGGGACCACTCAGATCTAAGCTCAAATCTAAGGGCTGATCAACGTATTAACACCTCTCAGTGCTATAGACAACTCCTCTCAAGAATTAAAATAACTAATATAGATAGTTATTTAGGAGAGATATTGAGAAGTACAAAGTTAAACAAAAAGAATAAGAATAGAGATGAATACATGATATCTCGCCCAAAAGATGGCTTTGATACCACTAAGGCACTAAAAGGCACTAAGACAAATAGGATTTTGGGAAGAAAAGTTTATAATAGGATTGCCTAAATTATTTGCAAAAAAAGTTAGAGATAATCTAGCTGTATTTTCCAAAACCAATAACCTTCGATAATTTAACTTATGGACAAATACATAACATAATAATAGAATACATATTATTAGAACTAGAAGGAAAAGAAATTTTAAAAACTCAAAATACATTTAACAAAGATGAACCAAACATATGAGAAACTTCTTATCTTAATATATTAAGTTTAATGACAACTCATAAATGGCATTGTCAAATTAGTCTATTAATAAAAGAAGAAAAATTTAATTTTATAGTTTTCATAGATTCAGAAGAAAATGTAAATTGTATATAAGAAGAATTAATACCTACTAAATATTATGAAAAATCTACAGAAAAAATATCTAGTACTAATGGTACTAAAATGAATATCCAACATAAATTATCAAATGCAGAAATTTGTAAAAATAAGATATGTTATAATACTTCTTTTGTATTAATAAAAAATATGAATTGTGAAATAATACTTTGAACTCCTTTTTTAAGATTATTATACCATTTTTCAAGTAACGGATTGAAAACAGAAGTTTTAGGACAATAAATAAATTTTGAATTTATAAGACCTCCAAAAAGTAGATAATTGAATTTATTAAAAGAATCTTTAACAAGTATAATAGATAGAAAAATAAAACATATTAATCTGTTGAACAAAGAAATACAATTTAAAAGAATAAAAGAACAATTAAAAAAACCAAATATAAAAGAAAATAAATTTCAGATAGAATAAAAAATTAAAAAAAAGATTTGTGAAACAAATCCTATACCTTTTTGGCATAGAAATAAATATGAGGTAAGCCTACCATATATTAATAATTTTAATGAAAAGATATAATAACAAAAGCTAGACCTATATAGATGAACCAATAATATTTAAAATATTGTAAAAAAGAGATTAATGAATATCTTGATAAATGATTAATTAGATCATCAAAATTTCCTTAGAATTGTTCAGGTTTTTATGTCATGAAAGTCTTAGAAGTAGAAAGAGGCCCTCCAAGAGTAGTTATTAATTATAAGCCACTTAATAAAGTATTAAGATGGATTAGATATTCATTACCTAATAAAAAGGATTTAATAAAAAGATTAAATAATTCCTCTATTTTCTCCAAATTTGATAAATTTGATATGAAATAAGGATAGTATCAAATTCTTGTGTGGGAGGAAGATAAGTATAAAATAGCATTTGCAGTACCTTTTGGACATTATGAATGGAATGTAATGCCACAAGGATTAAAAAATGCACAAAGTGAATATCAAAATATAATGAATGATATATTTTATAAATATTCAGATTTTACTATAATATATGTAGATGATATTTTAGTCTTTTTTAAACAATAAATCAACATATAGAACATTTAGAAAAATTTATTGATATTATTAAAGAAAATGGATTAGTAATTTTGGAAAGAAAAATAAAAATATTTGAAACAAAGATTAGATTTTTAGGATATGAAATATACAAAGGAATTATAATTCCAATACAAAGATCATTAGAGTTTACAGAAAAATTTTCTGATGAAATAAAAGATAAAATTCAATTACAAAGATTTTTAGGATGTATAAATTATATAGCAGATTTTATTCATAACATTAGGATAATTTGTGTACCCCTCTATAAGATATTAAAGAAAACTCCTTATGTATGTTAAGAAGAAATGACTAGGGCAGTTAGAGAAATAAAAAATATAACTAAGAAACTTCCTTGTTTAGGAATCCCAGATCCAGATGCTTCAGATTTAGGTTTTGGGAGAATTCTTAAGCAGAAAATAACTCAGAAGTCACTAGAACAAATTGTCAGATATCATTTAGGTATTTAATATTCAGCTCAACAAAAATATTCTAATGTGAAAAAGAGATACTTTTAATAGTATTATGTCTATAAAAGTTCCAAGATGATTTATTTAATAAAAAGTTTTTAATTAGAAGTGACTGCAAAGCAATGCCTTCAGTTCTACAAAAAGATGTTAAAAATCTGGTTTCTAAACATATTTTTGTTAGATGACAAGCATTATTATCATGTTTTGATTTCGATATAGAACATATAAAAGGAGAAAATAATTTTCTTCCATATTTTTTAACAAGAGAATTTCTACATGGTTCAAGATGAGCCACAAAACCAATACCAAGGCTACAACAAAAGATCAATATGGACCCCCCACTGGGTGCATATACAAAGAAAAAATTAATACAGCCTTTGGCGAATACTGGATCATCCAGACTATTAACAAGTCCTCATATCAAATCTAATATCTTATTTCATGTGGCGAGATGTCCCCCTCCATTGAATAGATATGCTCCCCTTCATTATTCATTATATTAATACCTTAATAAGACCCAAAGATTTTGAAAGAGCTAATACTTCACAACTTGATAAAGCCAATACCTCACATACTTTTCAAACAGATACTGAGTCAGACCCAGATTATGTTTAAAAAGCAACAGTTAATCCCATAATAGTGGTGGAGAAACACTGCTAAAGCTACCTAGTGCAGACTTAGCAAATAAAATTTTCCCCTCAGAGATGCAATATCCAATGATCCATGAAAATAAGAATAGAACATTTTATGAGTTTATTTTAGTAGATACCGATTCCATTGAGATTTCTCACAATAAAGATAGCAATGGAATAATACAATTCTCAAGAATCAAGATCTTAAGAGTTTTATGTGATATCGATTGGGGACAATCTATGCATACCCCAAAATCATTTTCAAGATCCTTTCTTCCAAAAGAATATAATCACTTGACAATATGGAACATAGTTATTAAAACCGGATCAGACCGAACGGTTGGACCGGGAACCGGTAGCATAACCGATATGGTTCTACTATTGGACCGGTTATTCAGTTGACCCAACCAAAATTGACCAAAATTGGTCAGTCGAACCGGTATGGCTCGGCTGAGTTCTTTCTTTCTTTCTTTTTTAATTTTGGATTATTATCAATAATTATTTTGAATTTTGGAGTATGAATAAACTTTTCTTACTCAAATAATGTTAGTTATATACTTATATATAATAGATACATATATAGTTTTAAAATTTTAATATATACCAGGTCAATGACTGGATCGGTTTTAATAACACTGCTATTGAAGCTTGGAATAAAGTCTTATATTTTAAACCTGATAAACACTCTTGGTTTATTTGGTTTAAAAAAAGAATATCTTTAAAATCTCCCATATGGTCTTATAAGATGGTTTCTGGACTTTGGTCCAACAAGAACTTTATTTACACCAGAAGTAGAAAATATGTATCAATTTTTCAAGAAACAGACTACTTTTGTAGAAAATTATAGATTCATATCCTTTGTGGCTTCACAAGGAATAACTTGGATTATGTGTTGGATGTATACCTATTCAAGATTGGATGAGGTTACTGATATTCAGTTATTGTCAAGACAAATAAAAGTCAAGTGGTGGAAGAAATTTGATATAACTTTAATTAGCAAAGGAAAGTTAGTCCAATGAGCTAATGTGAATAAAATTCCAAGAAGTCCTCTAGATGAGGAAGCTAATAAAGAAGCATTATTTTTGGCTCAAAAGAGTCAAATCATGGCCGAATTAGCATTGACTACTTCTCAAGACAAGTTGAAGGAAAGATTACAAAGAATGAGATCAATAAACTTTTAGTGCCAAAAAATGATAAAAGATGAAGGAAGCAGTTCTAGTACCAATCCCTATCAAAAGAATAGGGATATGATAGACTACTTTACTAAAGAAGAGTTATCTGAATAGAGCTGAAAATTTTTGAATATCAATAAAATGTGTCGGCAAGAAATTTAGCCAATCAAGAGTGTCGGCAGAAAAAGACAAACAACTCTGTCAGCATAACAAATATGTGTAATATCAATAGTTTTGGCTAGTTGTAAAGTATGTGGTAGGCCACTACTTTAGATTTACCTTCCGTTTGAAATTAACTCTCTATTTTTTTAAATATTCCCTAGTTTCTTTGCATCCTTTTCATACTACTTATCTTACAAGACTATTTAAGTAGGTTTTCTTCTATAATTCATGATTGAGATTTATTATCAGATTATTTATTTCCAAAGATTTGTTCATCATGTTGTTATTTATGAATTTCAAAACTATTTTTTAATTTATCGTTTAAATAAAATTTATCATTTAAATAGAACAAATATCTCTCTTATAAACATCAATATTGATCTTTGCCTTAGTGCCTTAGTGGTATCAGAGCCATCTTTTGACCGAGATATCATATATTCATCTCCATTCTTATTCTCTTTATTTAACTTTGTACTTCTCAATATCTCTCCTAAATAATTAATTATATATATATATATTAAAGAGTTTAATTTAGTATATATATATATATATATATATATATATATATATATATATATTAAAGAGTTTAATTTAGTTGATTAAATTGAAAAGTGAGTTGTTATAATTTTTTAATATATATCATTAATTTTTATGAATAAAAAAATAATTGATACAACAAATTATACAAATCAAGAAGAAGCGCAAGAATAAGAACGTGATTATTCATCTCCTCCTGCGCCACCCCAAAAAAAGTTATACAAATAAAGTAGACGTATTTTTTTTATTAGAAAGTGTTTAATAAGTAATTCAACTCTAGTGCATAAATGACGAATAACTAAAAGTTAACTATTTCTATTTTCACCAATTCAACTCTCTAATACATTCAAAGATTCTGCTTCCCATTGGAAAGGTTCTCTACGCCAACACTTTAACTCCAACACCAATTACCACCATCAGAAAATCCATTTCTGCAATTTTTTTAAAGTTGCCAACGAAAAAAATCTAGGATATTTTTCTCTTAAGGCTGCTCCCTCCACCCAAACATATGAAAAAAAACATGTCATACTAAGAAAATACACATTAGTTGATTATGTTGAATGAATTGTTCTAAATCTTCTAGTATCTATCTTCGATTCTTAGGAATAAAAAAAAAATTGTGTCAAACCCATCAATGACAACCTTCTTCACAAACTCCTTAAACCAGGACCTACATACCCCTTTACCACCCTCATCCAAATGCCAAATATCCTGCTACTGGATAGACCCTCTTCCAACCTGTTTACTAAAATCTCCATCCTTACCCTCATATAAACCCCTCAACACTATATGCCACAAGCTATGCTTCACCACAAGCATCTGCCACATCCATTTCCCCAATGGGACTAAATTGAAAGCCCTTAAGTGTATGTTTGGATACTTAAATAAATTGATTTTAGGGGCTAAAATCGTGGTGCCACCGCAAATTTTGAGAAATAACAATATGTTGCTTTTGGGATGGCCACGATTTTATTTCATCATGTCATCACTTCAAACACACACTAAATCTTTAATCCCTCTCCTTCCTCTTTTTCACTACAACCATCCTCCCAAATCCCAATTGCAACCCAATAGACCTTTCTTTTCCCTACTTGACCACCGCACAAAAATGTCTTAAACATAGATTTAATTTAACAAAAATATACCTGAAGGTGCCTTGAAGGCATCTGAAATTATTAAACCAAAGTTTTTTATAGATAAATATTAATTATTAATTGTTAATTTTTTTTTAGTTGAGAAAATTGAATCAATGATCTTTCTCTCTCTCTTATCCCCTTATCTTCCAACCAAAATTATAATTCTAATTAAACCAAAGTTAAGAACGTGAACATAGAAACGTTTTCTACAATCCCACGAAGTTATTGAGAAACTGTCCCGTGCAAATATAATTACAACCAAGATACTTTACCATTTGATTTTTTTTTTCTCGGTACTTACCATTTTCATAGCACATGAAAACATAGATAACGAACCATTCTCAATTTCCCAAACATTGAAACATTTGGAAAAAAAAAATTACATTCCAAAGTTTGTAAATAATGGGATTTTAGAACTTAATTACATGCATAGGCTTTAAAAGTTAAAATAAAATGTTCATATAGTGCGTGCATGGACGGAAAGTTGTTCTCAATCCAGTGAAAAAGGACCCACCGATTCAGTTTGAAGACTATATTGTAATTTTCTGAGCAGCATGTAGTCTACAACGATATGCACACGATAAAAACATTAAATGCATGGAATTGTCAAAACAACACTCCCAGATTTAGACATTGGACTTGCTTGTTACAAGGATCCTTTAGAGAGTGATTGTATCTAACATGAGAAAGTAAAGAGTGTATTCATCATTAATTTAATTTAAACTGTACAATAATTTTAATTAATCTATTAAAATTTAGAAAAAAAAAATTATTATACCCTTCCATTTAGATGTAAGTGTGTTTGAATTTGATGCGGAAAAGTTTAATAATTGATTATATTTATAATTAATTATGTAAGTAATTTTGGATAAATTGGATGAAAATTAAGTTATTTCAAGATATGTGAGTTACCTAATACAATTATAAAAATTGTGAAGTTGTATGGTAGTTAATTTTATATTTAGATTCAAAACTGCAATTGCGGAAGGTTTTAAATTAAGATCCAAAACAAGTACTTATTAAGGAAAATAACTGAGATGACTTTTAATCATAATTAATCTCCAAAATTTTACTTTTGATAAAAAAAAGCCTTTTACCATTGATTTTTTTTATGATCACTTTAATAATATTGTCAAATATACTATTTTTATAGCTTTCTTCCTTAAAAAAATATAATATAGTTTGAATACTATATTGTACTTTTCTAAGTAGCATGTTTATATATAGTCTATAAACTATACACATAATGAAGAGAAAAAAACTCAACAATCAATACCCCCAAAAGAAGACTTTCTTTTAGACCAAATTCCCTTGGACGAAAACTGTCTCTAACTTGAGCATATAAGATTGTATTTACTATTAATTTAATTTAAAGTATATTATGATTTTAATATACTAAAATTTTAGATAAGTACATATCTATTTACTTTAAGCATGAGCATAGTTTTTAATAAACTTTAGACATTGCTGTAAAAAAAACTTTAGGCAGAAAAAGGGAAAACAATATACCTGATTTCACTCTTAGTAATGTACTGGGTCAACACATGTTTACCTCAATCAACTTCAGTTTCCATTTCCAATAGCCTTAGTGAAATTCAATTGGTAGGAGTACTTTCACTGGTTTTATTTATGCATGTGAATCAGGGGACTCATATTGAGTAGAATCTAATGGCCACAATTCTTTTGGAGGACCAAGAGGATATATGTTTTTTTTTTTTTTCCTACCATTGGGGAAACAATGCAATCTCCTCAAAATCCATTGAGTCAACAAAGTCGGTGCAATTCTTTGTATGAATATGACCCTGTTGCCAATGCCAAGAACCACGATGTTCTCATCTTTGAATGAAGTCAGCAACTTCGGCAGCTCTGTCTTTAAATGGCAGAAATAACATTTACCCTTAGTAGCTAGTAGCACATGCAAGAACCATTAATACATTAAAAATTTCCTTGCCAAGAGGCATATATGTGAGGAAGATGAATTAAAGCTTACCCTTTTAAACAGTAATATACTACATCTTTTTTAAAAGAGAAAATAATATATATATTATATCAATTGTGTAAAAAGTTTACATTATAAAAATTTATTGAATTTTATAACAATTATTTTAAAAGTAATATCATTCATGATTTTTAATTATATTGACAGTATAAAAATATATATTAAAGATGATCAATCTATTTTTTTATAAAACTTAATCATTAATAAAATTGGTAAATATTTCACACTAATATCATAATGGTGATCCAAAATAATATTAACTATGCATAGAAAATTAATCTCAAAATTATAATCATTTTAAGTCATGATGTTATTAAATAGTATTCATTTTAATATCAAAACTTATAGAATTAAGGGCATCTTTTTTAGTCAACAATTAGTCAAACTACACGACACAAATTGAGTTTGGAAGTTCAATTTCCTTGTTCGGCCCATTTTTCAATCCTTCTCTTCCTTATAAGGCTGGCTTATTATAAGTCTCTTCTTGAACCAAAAAATAAATTATAAATTAAATACTAAAATGGGTTGTGTTTGACAATTATTAGAACTAAAATGACATCTTTAAATTTAGTGAATGGGTATTAATAATTTTGGGAACCAATTTGGTGTGTTACTCTGCTTTTAGACATCCTACTCAGGTCTTGTAGCATTCCAATGTAATGTGAACTCAACCACCCTTTCACACCCTCCCTCATTTTCTATTCATAAATCACTTTTCTCTCCCTCTATGGTTTCCACCATTTCAATCACCATCTTCTCTACAAGTTCTACCTCCTCAAACAACAGTTTCTGACTTCTGTTAAGAGTTTGGAAGACTAATTATGATGGCTAAACCAAATAGTGCAAAACCTGGTTGTTTCTCTGACTTCTTTCAACTAGTCTTTTGTGCTGCTGAGAATGGAAATAGTTCTCCAATGCACCCTTCTAACCACCACATTGCAAAACCATATGCAACAGAAGTAGTGCACAGTCACAAAGATGCGATAGCCAGAAATGCAACCAAACCAGGAGTGGTGGCAAGGTTAATGGGGCTTGATTCACTTCCAAATACCAACTTGGCGTCAAACACAAACACCACCCCACATTCAGTTCCAAGAAGTAGGTCAGTGAACTTTGTTGATTACTTGCTCAAATTTGACACAAGCCAACCCAACCAAGTGAAAACCTCACCATCATTCAGAGAGGTTCCTTCATTGCTTCAGCACAAAAACAAAAACAAAAACGATGACCTTGTTGTGTTCTACTGGGATGATGAGAGTGAAGATCAAGAAGTTGTGTCCTTTTTGAGGAAACAAGAAATGGGGTTGGGAGAATCTAGGCAGAGAAAGAAGCAGGGGAGCAAGAACAAGGAGATTGCTAATGTAAAAAAGAAGAGGAACCACACTAAGAGAAAGAAGATTTCCAAATTTGAGAATGAGCCTAGAGTGGTTCTTCCTCTTAAGCATAGTTCAAAGGTTCAAAATCACAATGAAGCCAAAGTTTTGGCACAAGTTTCTGCATGCTCTAAGAGTTGCAGTAATAGCAGAAGAAAATGTGGTAGTGATCCTAGTGGGTTAAGAACAAGCTCCAACTTGCCAACTAAGCAGAAGAAAGTGTTCTCTGAACCAAAATGCACGAAAAAAACAAAAAAGCAACAGTCAACAAAGAAGATAGACACTGAATTTAGCACAGAGAATTTCAGTCCAATTTCAGTCCTAGATGACTATGACTATTCATTTCTTTATGGTCCTGATTTTCCAGGTTTGTTTTCTGAATGCCCTTGTTCTTTAACTTGTTTATTAATGACTAAAATTAGACCTTAGTTGCAATATTTGTTTGCATAATCCATTTTTGTAGTAGTTATGGTATGGTAACTGATATTCACGGTGCTTAGTGTGAGTTGTTAAGCATTTGTTAATGCTGATTTCATAATAAATATTCAAAATTATAGTAAATGTAGGTAAACTATCACACTTAGAATTAGTAGCAAAAAAAAAAGTGTCTAGTATTAGAATTACTGCCCCACAAAGTGACAAATTGCAGTTTAAATTCTTGTTAGAAGTGTCTATATTTGAATCTTTGCCATTCCTCAAACAAGATTTATAAAAGAAAAAAAAACAATATTTTTGTCCTTTAAATCCCTATCTTTAATTGTTTGAAATAGATTGTTATATAAAAAAAATGTTTGAAATAGATTATATTGAAATTTCTCCTTTAAGAAAAATATTAGACTATGTATTCCTATAAGAAGATTAGTGTAAACGTTAGATAGAAGTATTGTGTGCAATTTTAAAAAATCACAAAGAATGTCAGGGCAATTTGTTCTAAACTTTATATATAGGAAAATATCAAATTGTTTATTTATTTAAAATAACACGGAAGATAATTCAGAATTATTAATTTGGGAATATTATAAGATTCAAGTTATGACTATATTGTCATTTATAAGTTCATCATGAACTGGAATCCGTTCTAAGAACAAACTCTCAGTAATTAAACTCTTCTGCTCATTTATGAATGACAAAAAAAAAATTGTGCTTATAAAATGGCAGCATGAGTTTTTCAAAGCTTCTTACAGTTTCAATTTACTTTAAGGCTTCATCTTAATGTAATATACATTTTTTTTATATAGATTACACAAGCCCATTAATGCCAAAGACAAAATGGGAATCTTCAGAGCAACTATTCTTGAGTGATAATGTTGGAGACAGAGCAAGCAAAAACAAAGGCTATTCCTACCCTGACATCAACAGGAAAGAAGAATATTTTTCAGAATTAATAGTGAGGCTTCACAAATTAACACAAAATGAAATGAGAGAATCAGATTTCACGCCAAAGCGCATGTGTGAGAGTGAAAGTTATAGGGAAATTTGTTTGGAGCATGAGCACACAATTTTTGACATTTTACTACACGAGGTTGTCAATGAACTTGTGGAGCTTTCATGTTGAGAATTTGGTTATGTTGATGGCAGAGAGTATTAACAAATAAATTAAATTCTGTTATATTTTCTATGTTGAACGTCTACACTATACGATATCCTCCATTATGTGCCCAACTGATGAACTAAACTTTAGATGTGAAACAAAGAGTGCCATTTTACTGAATCTAATTTATTTAATTTTTCTAAAATGGAATGGGTATAAACTGAAAAATGTAAGAAACTCCTTCCTTAAATAAAAAGACCTACTAAACTTGAGTCTGTAAACGAACCTTTTTTATTTTTAATTTATGGAGGAGTAAATCACTTTTTTCTTTTTCTATTTTAATTACGTTTCCCCACTCCTAAACTGCAGATTAATTCTGTAGCAGCAAAGATTATTCTATGATTCGGGACTATTAATTATATTTTATCCTTTGCTTGAAAACCTAAAAACAAAATGTCACAGTTGAAATTCCAAAAATTCTCTCAAATCAAAAACAAAATCAAGCAAATAAGCTCAGTCAATAAACTCATTTCATCTTTATCAAAATTAAAGTATTTAAGACATAACTAATCCTAAAAAGATGGATACAAGTGGTCAATTAAAAGACATAAGATAAATAAATAATTCGTAAGAAAATCACCTATAGTTATAATTCGTAATGTTTCAAATACAAAAGTATCCTCATTTACATAAAAAATTACAATCTTATAATTATTTTCATGCCTTTGGTGATAATTTCATGCGTGAAATTAATTTTACTTTACATCATTCAAATAAGATCAACTCTTCAAAAGTCATTCCCAAAAGTAAATAACTAATTTCATCAAAGTCGTCCCTTATAATAAGTTTTTACATCAATTCTCTTAAAAAGTTGTTCCAATATAAACTTGTATATTTTTTCAGTGATGAGCAAACATAGGCCCAGCAAATGAATGGACAAAAAGAAAAGAATAAATCATTTCCTTTTTACTTCTCCCAATAATTAATTTTTGTCCTTTCATGTAGCTCATTTTGGTTGGTGTATATATTTTTGTCTATTCAAGATCATAGATGTCACAATATTTTTTCTTTGGTGAAACATGTAATGAATGTCAAGCACTTCATGTCCTGCGCATATTTTTGTCCCCAGTTGAGGCTATTGATCTTGGGCTAAGACTTCCTGCATTTACACTATTGTTTCCTACTCTTTCCATTACATTTCGGAAAACTTATTCCCAAATGCAAATTGAATAATGACTTTTCAGAATATAATAAAAAGTGCATGAAACAATAATGAGAGTTCAGAAAGCAAGAATCTTGATCTTACTTTTAGCCCATATTATTTGAGGATAAGCACAGTGCTTGGCCCCAATTGCTTTTGCTCTTAAGGGTACAATTGCTTCTCGTAATGATCTTAACTCTGAATTCAAAGAAAAATCTACAAAAGTCCCATAAATTTTAGACTTCCAATTTTTCCAACCTTTTTCTTAGAGGTTTGGTAATATGGGACTTAATAATATCCTCTATCCTCTCTATGAATAAATTAGATTAACTCTGTTGATTAAAAGTGATTTTAGAAATTATTATTAATTACAGTATTTTAGAAGTTTTTCTTCAATAAGAATGTTTTTAGAAATTTTTATTAATCTTGTATCACTTTTACTCTATCATTTTTATTTTATTTTAAATTAAATTTCAATATTTTAAAAATATATATTAAAAATCTAAAATATAATCTGTATGTTCAAAAATATTTGTTTTATATAATTTTTATTATAATATATATATATATATATATATATATATATTCAAAAGTATTTATTTATTATAAATACTAGTTATATAAAATAAAAATTTGTCCTGCAAATTGTTCAAGCTAAAATACTAGTTATAAAAAATTTACACTGAAAACCAATCAAAATAAAGCTTAAATTTGATAGGTTATCAATTAAATTTTTACATTATAATTTCTGACTTGGTAATATAAAATTGGGTTTTAGTGTAAAAAGCTATACGTGCAAAGTAAATCCAAATCGTATTCTAACTCTTAACAAATTAAAGGGTTAGGTCAAACGTGAAAGCGAAAGTGAAGTGAATGAAATTCACCTAATACTTGTTAAAAAAAATTGTTGGTGACAAACTCATAATTATATTACAGTGTTCAGATCAAGAATCTCGAGAATAATTAATTTGAAAAAAAAAAAACAGAAAAAGAAGAAGAAGAATCTCAAGAGAAAAAATTAAGAACTAATAGCAAATCTCTTTTATATGAAAATGTTTTTTGATAATTACAAAATTTAGGGATGAAGGGTATCTATACTACAGAAAGAACAAAGAACTCCACAGTTAAATAGTCAAATTAACTAAAATCATCGAACACATTTAGGAAAAAAAAATGTCAAGATTATGATTATACGGTTGATTTTTAACAATACCATCCAATTTTTCATCATCAATCTTGTCTTGATGCCCAAAATTTTCTTTTATTTGAGCATTTATTTAGCAAATTCATCAAATGATAACTCACAAAATCAATTTATGCCTTGTTTCAAATTGATTTTTTTAAAAATATTTTTAAGAAAAGGTTATCTGAAGAATTTTTTATTATAAAGTTATTTAAAATATGAATAAATTAATCCAAATATACACTTTTAAAATTATTTTTAGTCTCTCAATTTAAAAAAAAAAGACTTTTTAATCTTTTTTTATAAAAAATAAATAAATATCCCAATTGCCCCAAAATCAATCTGGAAAATGTTTTTTATGGATACAGATTTAAAAAAATAGAAATTGAGTAACTAAAATAATAAATTTAAATTTAAAGGAGCAAAAGTAATAGTGCCGCAAATTTAAAGAACAACAAACATATTTAAATCTTAAAATCATAAATACGTGCGTATCTCCAAAAATATTGTGAATAACTTTCCAAATATGGGAGTAACAATATAACCCCTCATTCTTATATTCACACTAATAGACTCGTAAAAAATATATGTACACACTAATAGCTGGATGGGACAAATAATTTTATTTTTAAGACGCAATAGCTATGGCAAAAATAATTTAATATAATTCAGTTTTTATTAGAATATTAATTTCGATAACAGAGATAATCAAATATGTGATCTATTTTTTTTTTCTTAACCATCCAACTCACCTTATATCTTTTTAATATAATTCAGCTTCATTAAGCCAAAAAAATTGTTGTTTATTCTTTTTGGGCGGTTCTCTTACTATAATTCATTTTTAAAGATTGTGATTTATAGTTATAATGATGAATAAATATAAAATACATTTTCTTCAAGCTAAACGGAAGCTACCTCAAAAGTAAATGAGAAACCAGAATAAAAAAATGGGGTACTGCCGTCCATCACCTGAGACAGTGGTCGTTTTCCTGGATTAATTTTGGGATAATAACTCGAAACCCGTATCTATAGTGTTTACACTGTGTGAAACTAATTGCATGGGAAGTCATGAACACAGTCATCATCAATATTTCGTAGTATAAAAAAATATCCGTACTTCATCAACATTGCTATAAATGGAACATCATGATCATGGAAATACTTGTTGGTGAAGAAGTCAAAAACGTTATTCATCAGTTAAAAATAAGTTAAAGGGGCATATATAAGTAAAAGGATTATGAATTTAAAGTGTTATGATTTTTTTTTTACTATTAGAAAGAATGTTTTCAACATTATTATTTTAACATTGATTTTTAATAAAATCGATGTTAACAAAAGAATAATAATATTTTTGTTAATATCGACTTTTTCAAAAATCGATATTAACATCGGTTTTATAAAAAAACCGATGTTAATCAATTTTTGTTAACATCGATTTTTCAATAATCAATGTTAACATCGCCACGTTAACATCGTGCTCACTCTTCATCACATTGCGCTTCCCTACTTCTTTATTCTCTCTTTCTCTTCTCTAAGTTTGCAAAGACTGACAAGACCATCACCCTCATGATGGAGAACAACGACACTGATAATTGCTAAGCATACATAAATTTACATGTAAATTACTTAGCAACTATGTCATCTTTTCCTCCTTTAATGCTTCTTTTTGTGATTAAAACATAGGAATTAGCTTCTTCTGAGCTTTGATCCAGTGGATGCTAAAATTAGTTAATTTATGAGGCGTTGATTGTATTTTTTGTAGAAATTCACTGCAAAAGCATGGAAGGTGGATTCAAGGTCTGGAGCTGCTCACTCAGCGCGACAGGAGCTACTCGCCTAGCGCGATAGACTCGCTCAGTGTGAAGATTCGCTCAGCGTGACCAGCTCACTTAGTGTGTGGTCACTTATCCAGTTGGACATTGAAGGCGCGCTCAGTGCGACTTTTCGCGCTAAGCGCGCAACCACGATATTGGGCTGCATTTGAAGGCAACAAGGAGGGAAAAGAAGGGGATCACTTACCAACTCATGGAGACAGAAACCTCAGCACTTAGGTCACGAAGGAGACATCCTTCCACACCAATTTAGGCTGCATTCCATCATTTGTTCCTCATTCCCTTCCATACAACCCCTTTCCTTACCCTAATCTTCCATTTTGTATAAGCTTCTCATGAAAATGAGAGGCTAAAATCCCCATTGCTGGGAGCTTAACAACCAAATGCTTTGATGTAATGATTCTAACTATCTATTCAATGTTATTTACGCAATATTGTTATTTTTCTGAGCTATTTCATGTTAGTGATTTGATCATCAATTTGCATGTTTGTTATAGGATTTAATGCATTGGAAAATGATTATTTCATTAGAACTAAAAAATGCTTCTAAACATATCATTTCTAGGGATAGAGTGGTTTTGTTTAGCCTAGGTTAACATCTTTAATCTTAATACAAATCGGTTAATGTAACTCTTGAGGGATTAGGAGTGAAATTAAATGATTTAGGGTTTGCACTTGAAGAATCAAGGTTATAATATATTAGTAGATGAAGGTGAGCGAAAATAATATTGAATAGCGAAAAATCTTTAATATTGCATCAAAGTTAGTTTCGATTAATTGAGCACCCAGCATTCATCACATCAAAGTTAGTATCTTTCTTTGTATTTATTACGCTTTATAGTTTAAATTAAGTCAATTTTAGTTATATGTCATTTACTCTATAAACTAAATCAATGCATTAATTACTTAGAAACAAACGTGTATTAATTCTGAGTACAAGCAAAGTCCATGTGAAATCGACATTCGATCTTACTGTTTCTTTATTACTTGGACAAATTGGTACGCTTGCCAAAGTGTTAACAGACACCATCGACACCATCAAGGCAAAGATCCAGGATATACACAAACTTCAAAGATGACCAGCTTGCGAATATGACCACTGACGACATTGCTAGAGCTTCTCGTCTTCTTGACAACAAGATTTGCATCCTCAAGGTACACTCTTTTCTTTTTGTTTCATTTTTTCCCGTGCTTCTATAACCCTAACCCTATCGATTACACTATCAGCAACTATCTCGGCAAGCATGTCACCGTAATCGACGAGGAGCGCAATGTAGTTTATGACGTAATGTGTGAGCAGGTGGATCTCACCGCCATGCATGGGAATCTTGGAGGATTCCTTTTGAATTGTGCATTCAAAGTTGTTTAGCATCGTCCAAGCGGTCTCGCTAAGCCTAGCCTGAGAAGCAAGTACCTGGGATCTGATGGAGAAGGTTGATTCTGACGAGAAAATGGATTCAATTTGTTGATGGTTATTAGAGATCGCTTCGTACAAGCCAGCGTCCTGAACGTTTTCTCTAGCTTTTTCTCGCTTTGTACAAGTTGTTTCTTGATTTTTTTTTCACATTTTTCTTTGATTTTGACGTGATGATTTTGCCACATTTTTCTTTGATTATGATGTGATCAATTTTTTCACATTTCAATCAAATTTTTTTATCATTTTGTGGCAGCATAGGATGTAACGGTGCTAAAATTCTTAAAAGATGGAGTGTTGCTAAGGAGATGATGAACAATCCTCTTTTGACCAAATACAAGTACTTGTTATCACTCTTTTTGAACATTTTGATGAAATATTGACTTCAAATGTTACACTATACATTACTTGTATAATGACATTATCATGTGTACATCAATTGTGAGTTAGATGTCAAAGTGTCTGGATGAGCAATTGGGCATGAACTAGAGAAAATGTGGTTGTATAAAGGCAGTTCAACATTCTATCTTTTGTTATGTTATTTTTTTAAAACTTCAAGGCTAATGGTGTTATTT
Source organism: Glycine latifolia (assembly GCA_013407115.1). Taxonomy (NCBI): domain Eukaryota; kingdom Viridiplantae; phylum Streptophyta; class Magnoliopsida; order Fabales; family Fabaceae; genus Glycine; species Glycine latifolia. The sequence goes on along the minus strand of CM023959.1, from coordinate 16,759,969 downwards.
TCCTTCTTTATGAAGTCGTTAGTAGATTTTGAGAACCTTTTTTATTGTCCTTGTGTATCTACTATTTTTTTCCAATTAAAAAATAATAGCAGTATAGCAACAGAGTTTTTAAGGGGAGATTAGTCTAGCTCTTATACAAAACAAAGTTAATTGACTATTGAGACTTTAAATGTTGTCCATACAAATGCTAATTGTTAAATTGGTATATAAATAATGTTCATTATACTGAATTTTACACCTTTTTTTGTGGTTGTGCCAAGTAGCAAGGACCTTATATTTGTTTCTATAAAAAAAAAGGCTATATTCCATATACCTGTGGGAGGATGCCAAACAACATGTATGCCATTATAGTAATTTTCTCTTTAGTACACATGCTTTAGTTTAATTTTAACTGATTAAATATTAAGGGTAGATTCGTGGTTATTTATGAATTTTAATTTTTAAGATAAACTCATTTTTGAG
>CM023959.1:16728854-16759497 GCA_013407115.1 Glycine latifolia | reverse complement strand
ATTATTATTATTATTATTATTATTATTATTATTATTATTATTATTATTATTACATTCTTCCATGCAAATTATATTCCATTTTCAAGTAACAATTATTTCAATTAAGTGCACCAACTTTAGACTTTAGTTAACAAACAATAAATAATAATGGCAGATGGTCAATGAAGTTGAAAGTTGACCCTATACATTTCGAGCTTCTTAGGACTTTCTCTCATCTAACCAACAAGGTAAAGTTGAAGAATATATTTGGGCACCACTTATCATAGACACATGATTCAATGTTAATTAATATGTGTAAGGTTGTGAATTTTCGTTAGGAAGAATGACCAAAAGAAACTCTAAAAAGGCCTGAATTTACAAATATATAAAAAATAACGAGATGGTGATTTTCCATATCTAAGGGTGTTACTTTGCATAATGTATTCTCCTCTTTCCATTTGGAAAAAATCTAGATATTTGGGTTATTTATACTTCTTTTTTATGCTAAGATGGTATATTTATTTGAATAGCTAAACCTATATATGTACATTAGTGATGCATTCATACCAGTCAATTGTACTTATGTAGGACTAACAACCATAGGAGAGGTTGGATATTGGCAAAGAGAATGTAAGCTATGTAACATTTAAAGTACATACTTCCTTGTGCCATTTAAATAAATAATAGTAGAATATTAGTATGTCCAAAAAAAATAAAGAATATTAGTAACAACTTTGAGCCACTACGAAAAAAATAAATTGACACGTTTTGTTATTACTTGATAGGGTTATCAATTTTGGACCATTACGGATGATAAAGGTTATTTCTTGATTACCTAACAGAGTTAAGAATACTTGAAGAGAGCAACTATTATATATATATATATATATATATATATATATATATATAGAGAGAGAGAGAGAGAGAGAGAGAGAGAGAAAGAGTCTTCCTGGGTTTGAGGACTTTAGACATGCATGAGAAAAGCCTAAATCTCAAACTCAGTATGTCCCAAAAAACAAGTATCAAGACGTCGTCCAAATGGAATCTGAGTTTTGGGATCCCAAGCCAAACAGAGTCCCCCAGAAAATCATGAGAAGGAGTAGATGAGAAGAGAAGAATTCAATTAACAGAAAACAACAAACACATGCAAATGAGAAAACAAGATTTTATTTTCCAAAATAAATAATTACAAAAGATTGCAACTCAGATGTATACCTAGGGAGAACTCTCTGAATCAAAAATAGAACCTGTTGAAAGATTACGGGACGTAACCCTTAAATAGACAAAACATTTCCTATTTCTATAGTTCCGGTAAACAAAACCGGAAAACTTACTGCTACAGTGAACAGTTTTGCACAGTAGTCTGTCGTAGGAAATGATGATGCAATGTTGTCGTCAGATTGTTGTCAGTCATCACCTAGATTGATGCCAAAGCAATCGTCTTCATTCTGGTAGAAATTGTCCGATGATTATGAGGAGGCTTTGGCGGGTTCTTCAGTTGGCTTCTTGGATGAGGAGCAAGCGTCTTCATTCTCCTTCTCCAAAAGATTAAAGATCATCTTCATCTTCTCTACAAATGATTCCTTGGAGGTTGATGGGGCCAAGGTTGCTATGATGACTGATCTTTGGTTGAGGAACTTGCAGGTAAGATAAATCTGGGTTAAAATTTACCTACTGAGCTATATTCCAGACTCATTTTTTTTATCTCTTAACTAAAGCCAATGAATTTCAGACAATAGTTCAGATCTCGTGTTCCAATTATTTGTAGGATTTACTGTCCTTATCTCAGTGGAACTTACTACCCCAACAACACCAGATCGAAACTTTCTCTGCTTATCATGCTAACCAGTTAAGACATAAAAGTACTTAAAACATTATAAAAGCATTAAAAGAAACATAAAGTTATGTCTGGATAATAGTTTAGATAAGTACAAACAAACCAAATCTAGCCATATATTCCTACTTTCCCATCAGGCTCTGATACCATACAAGGTGGAAGCAAGCACGAGGAAAGGGACTAAAAGGATAATACCATTAATCTTTTGGAGAAGGAGAATAAAGACGCTTGCTCCTCATCCAAGAAGCCAGCTGGAGAACAACAACATCAGACTATGCCATGCCAATCCAAACCATTTTGGCCCTTTAAGAACAGGGTCAAGAATTCAATTAACAGAAAACAACAAACACATGCAAATGAGAAAACAAGATTTTGTTTCCCAAAATAAACGATTACAAAAGATTGCAACTCAGAGGTATACCTAATGAGAACTCTCTGAATCAAAAATAGAACATGTTGAAACATTGTGGGACGCAACCCTTAAATAGACAAAACATTTCCTATTTCTACAGTTCCGGTAAACAAAACCAGGAAACCTACCTCTACAGTGAACAATTTGAAGCCCAAGAAGTCTGTTTATCATCGTCATAAGTCAGGAACGTTGCCTAGGAAGCTAAGGAGAGAATTCCAAACCAGACCTCCCTTTGATAAGGTCAACATTCCCAAGAAACTTGTAGTCTGTTGGACTTGTGGCAAACCTGGCCATAAAAGTCAGTATTGCAGACTTAAGAAGAAGCATATGAACCTTAAACTAGAACCTTCTGCCAAAGAACAAATTAATCAAATCTTAGTAGAATCCTCCTCTAAAGAAGAATTTGATAAGGAGACTTCTAAGGATCAATCTTTAGAAAATCTAAATCAAATTCAAGAGGATGATCTATCTTCGACTGATGAAGATTATCCTTATTCTTCCCAAATCAATGTTCTTACCCGGGAGCAGGATCTTCTTTTTAAGGTGATTAATTCAATTTCTGACCCTGAAGAAAAGAAAAATATTTTATTAAAACTTAAACAATGGGTATGCTTCTTGGATTTCCTAGGCTTGAAATAAGGAAGACCAAACTGTTCATAAAAATTTCCTAGATCTCTGTGATTTTGAGCCTTTTCTTTGGCAAGCTGATACTGGACTTTATCATCTTGGCAAATCTTTAAGGCTACCTTCTGGATGTAAGCAATAAGTTGACCATAACTCAATTTCTTGTAAGGGATTTCATTGTTAGGGTGCTAACTACCGATCTTATCCCTAATCTTATCTCCTAAGGATTTTGGAAGACCAGCAAAGAATTTCTCCTTCTAGAAAGGCTCTTGACTGTCTTCACGGGTAAAGACTCTGGTGAGAAAAGTATCTTTATACCACCTAAAGTCAGCTAAGGTTTTACACCTAAGATTGGAAAGGAGTTCGACGGATCTATCTTTCCATAAACTGGAATCACCTATGAAATGCTGAACTATGGTGAAGATTAACTGGTTGACAGAATCAGGGATAGGCTTACCATCTTGGGTTAGGACAGTGCCATCATTTTCCATCTTGACAACGCTTTGGATGGTAATCTTATGCTCCTAGCTTATGACAGACGATAGCATTGCATCATCATTTCCTGTGACAGACTACTGTGCAGAATTGTTCATTGTAGCGGTAGGTTTTTCGATTTTGTTTACCGAAACTGTAGAAATAGGAAATGTTTTGTCTATTTAAGGGCTGCATCCCGCAATCTTTCAGCAGGTTCTGTTTTTGATTCAGAGAGTTCTCCCTAGGTATACCTCTGAGTTGTAATCGTTTATTTTGGGAAATAAAATCTTGTTTTCTCATTTGCATGTGTTTGTTTTTTCTGTTAATTGAATTCTTCTCTTCTCATCCACTCCCTCTCATCCCGGCGGCTTGCTGCGCTTGAGAGTTTACTTTTTATGCTTTAAGAAACATATTTGTCTTTATTATTGTTCGTAGCCATGTGAATTCCGTATTCTATTCCTGCTTTCCATTAATAGTAATATCCTTTTAGTCCCTTTCGCCGTACTCGCTTCCACCCCGTATGGTATCAGAGCCTGATGGGGAAGTAGGAATATATGGCTAGATCTTGCTTGTTTTTACTTATCTGAACTATTATCCAAACATAAATTTATGTTTCTTTTAATGCTTTTGTAAATGTTTTAAGTACTTTTATGTCTTAACTGGTTAGCATGATAAGCAGAGAAAGTTTCGATCTGGTGTTGCTGGGGTAGTAAGTCCCACTGAGATAAGGGCAGTAAATCCTACAAATTATCGGAACATGAGATCTGAACTTTTTTCTGAAATTCATTGGCTTTAGTTAAAAGAAAAAAAAAAGAGTCTGAAATATAGCTCAGTAGGTAAATTTTAACCTAGATCTATCTTTATGTTTTTATAGAACCAAAGGATGGCAACGATATCAGGGGACTATTTTATGAGTTTTTTCCCAATGTCTCTTTTCCGCACCTTTTCTTCTTGCCTTTCTTTCAAATCCTTTCAACCCTCATCTTCCTCTTTTAATCCTTCCCAAGCAGAAAATGCTTTAATCAAATCTAACCACAATATTTTCAAAGAAGAAGTTTCTTTTGAGGATATTAATCAAGATCTGGATGATTGGAAGATTCTCAGGATTCCAAAAAATGAGCTTTACAAATCGGACTGAAGATATTTTCGCAAATATGATTTTATAATCTGAACCGTTGAGACTAACATATGTCTTAAATATAATTTTGATGAAATTAAACTCCTTTCAAATAGTTCTTTAAAACTTCATAAACAAAAATATAGCTTTTTGCACATTGGTTGTGTTCAAGTTGTTGTTAAACCTTTAGGTATAGAAGGATTAAATACCTCAATTCTTTTATGCTTAAGAGACTCCCGTCACAATCAGTTTACCAACTCCATCTTAGGCACCGTAGAGACCAGCCTTAGTAATGGACCAATCTATTTCAATTGTTATCCTGATAGGATTGTCAGCCTTGAGGATGCCAACATTCTAGATGTCTTAACCTTAGATGTCTAGCTTCATGGTCTTGATATGAAGGCTGGATCTATCCCAGTTAATATCATCTATTGAGTTCAATACAAGGTAATGAACTCATGCATTTCTAGAGTCCTCAAACCCAGGAAGGCTGGAGAAATTACTTTGTTTCTCACGGATACAACCAAGAACCAAGGTTGTAATTCCAAAAGTCATCAAGTGGGAAGACATCAATTTCCCTCAGACTTGGGCCATGGATAGAGTAGCCCCAGCTAAACCCCAAACCACACCTAGTTTTGAGTCTGTCAAGCAATATGATTTTGGAAGAGTAGAAATCACCTTTAATAGGTCTAACTCATTCAATACCGCTAGGACATCTTTTACTAGAGATTCTAGATCTGAAATGTTTGGGTCTGTCTTCTCTAGGAAGTCCTTTTCTACTGCTTCAATGGAAGTAGTATCAGGATCAAGCTTTAGGGTGTAGAAACCTCATCTTCGATTCCTCAACCAGTCTATCAGCAGGAAAACCACGAAGAAGAGTCTAGATCTATCCCCTCTCCAACCTTTTCATCTATGCAAGATTATGAGGTTATCCATGATTAATAAGACCTGCATAGATTATGAAGCCCTTAAGCTAGATTTCGACTCTAAGGAAATGACTCCTCAAAGAGAGTGATTTCTTAGCCATTATAGAGATAATAGAAAAACCCAGATTAGGGAAGAGTATTATTCTTTCCTTAACCAAGTCCAAACCCAAATATTTTTCTTTGATTGGTTTAAATCTTATGCAGCCTACCATAAGATAGATTACCCTTTCTTAGAACCAAACACCATTAGTGTTATCACTAAGTATGACCTAAAGGATGGCCAGATAGTCAGATCTGAGTTCCCTCCATCGACCAAGTTTATCCTTTCTAATGTCAGGAATGAGAAGCATGGCCACATCTATGCCTCACCCTTTAAGTTTAGGGATGAGTCTGAACCCATAACCCCCAAAGATATTGAGAACCTTATGGTACAATCCAACTATAACAACAGGTACCTCCAATGCATAGGGGAAAAATTAGGAGAAAAACCCAACCTTAGTTTAGAAGCCAGTACATCTTCTGCTAAGACCATTCAGTCCCCAATCTTCAAACCCTTTAGGATGACTGATAAGCTTAAGAAAGAGTTTGTCAAACTCAAAGCCTTCAATCAGCCTCCCAGTCAGCCTTCTGACGAGTTGAAGGAAAAACTTGAAGGATTAACTTCCATTATCATTCAAGATACTCCTCAGACTTCCCAATAAGCCCATTTCAGACCAACCCTTACTAGAGCCAAATCTAGGCATGAAGCCCATAAGGATAAAAATAAAGAAATCAATGTCCTTAACCAAGTCGAGTCAGAAATTGGTAACTCTGACTCAGATAGGTCTGTCCAAATCAATCCCATTAGAAACCAACCCAATTGGAAGTAACCCTCTAAGTTGTATTACAATAGGGTAACCGCTCCTGATCTTCTCTTAGAAGAAATGGAACATTCCAAATCCTTTAATGCCAACCACATCTATGAATGAAACATAGATGGTAAGACTGAATACCAAATCCTTAATATCCTCCAATAGATGACCATGGTTGCCACAGCCTATGATACGTCTATAATGACCAAGGCTAAAAAACAAAAAAAAAATTGGTGGAGGCCTCTGGTACCCGATGCGAATAGCGCCAACTGCGGCGCTATTAGTGCCAGAGTGCACCAGATGACCATTTTTCTCTGGAATCTGGTGCGTTTAGCGCTAGAGTGGCGCGCGGGAATGCGGGCAAAGTCACTATTAAAGGCCCATTTGAACGATTTGTGAGCCAAAGCTTCACTTTCTTCCTCATTCTGCGTTTTCCTCCATTGTTGAACAAGGAAAGCTTCATACCCACTCATTCCTTGACCAAAATACTTCACTTCCAACATGAAAGTTGAAGGGAACTACTCAATAAGCTAGATTTCAACATCAGTTTTCATTGAAAACCATCAAATGGAGAGATAGCGTTCTCTAGGAAACTTCCCAAAGTTTGATTTTTAAGGGGAAAGGAGGCGTTTTAAGGACATTCAAGCTTGGAGAAGCCGTCCTCTAGCCTTCCTTATCGTTTTAGAGGTAAGAAACACAAGTTTTACAGATTATTTAAGAATTTGTTCTTGAGATGAATAGTGACCCATTTGAGTTAGAGTTGAAATTAGGCTTGGGTCCTTTGAAAAAGTATGCTTAGAAGGTTGTTCTGATGAAGGTTTAACCTTGAAATATAACTTTTATGGATTTTGAAAATTTGGTTATGAGGAATGTATGTGTAGGAAGAATGTTGGTTAAATTGATAATAATGTTTAGGCCTTGGTGCCTTCACAAGATGCGCTTAGGAGACTATATAAATGGTGAAAATGTGTTGAAGTAATCGTTTTAGCCATATTCATAATCATTGAGATTTGCATGGATAGAGTTTTGAACTCTTTAGATTGGTTTATGCAAAGTCTTAGGGAGGCTCTAGTGCCTTGGTTAGACCGAGATAGATCCTGTTAGGGGTCTGTAAGTCACCAATTAGGTGACTAGTTCTTATAACTTGAAAATAGAGGAAAAGAGGTTTAAATGGAAAAGAATAGCATTTCTTTTCATTCTAATGGTTGAGAACCATTATTGATTGCTTGTGTGCCTTTGTATAGGGCGTGACACCGAGGGTGTCAGTGGCGGAGACCACAGTTCAGGGATTGGACAACAGAGCACTATTTTGCCAGATAAGTTCTTTGTTCTTGGGAGTGTTTCTTATTGCCTGAGTTTCACCATACTCCGAGGGAGTGATGGTTGCATACATGATTCATATGCATTAAATTGGATGTTATAGCTTTCCTCATGATAATATGTATACCTATTTCTGTGCATTGTGTATGGTTGCCTTTCGGATAGATCTTCTGGCCAGTTAGATAGATATGGACCTCCCTAGGAGTAGAGTGCAACTCCTAGTCGGTTTGCTCACGTAAAGGGTGTATGATCCCTTAAGACCAGAGATAGGTGGTCTCGTCGCGGTTGAAGCCTATTCTCGGAGGTGCCATATACGTGCATCCATGTGTAAAGGGGTAGCTCCCGATGGGATGACACAGGTGTGAGTTCCGGTCTCACACTGGGGACTGAGAGTCCCGATGCTGATGATGATGCATCTTTGGCAGGCGTAGTACCGCAGATACACATTAGAGCTAGAGAATGTATATGTGTTGCTGTAAGGGCCAAGAGGCTTGGTGTTGTGATGCCTTTGATGTTTTGTTATCATGGAAGTGAGCCAGGGGAAGGAGAAGCCTCCAAGAACCCTGAGCTTACTGAGAATGTATCTCACCCCTGTTGGGGATCTTACTTTTGCAGGTGATGCATCTAGCAGAGATGATGGGTCCCAGGGCGGAAGGCCCCAGTAGGGACAGACACTGTATAGTTGCGTGGGCAGTTCTTTGAGAGCATTGTGGCTCACTGCTTCATGTATATGACATATTTTGTACCCCTGCGAGGGAAGATGTGCGTGGACATATATTTTGGATCCTGTATGAATTGTGGTGTACAAATGCTGTATATTTTATACCCTCTTGTGAGGATGTGATCTGTGAGATCATGGCACAGGGTGCCTATTCTTTTGTATAGCCACAATGATTGTTTTGGCGATGTGTATATATATATACAGAGAGAGAGAGATACATGTGGCTTCTGATTCTCCTAATATATATGTATGGATATTATTGTTTTATCTGCCGTTTTTATGGTATCTGGATCGTAGGGGCTTGTTGTGGTGTCTTGGCATTCATATATGTATTTGTGGATACTTACCATACATGATGAATCAGAAATATGGTTTTGAAAAATGCTTCCGTTGGTTTTAATTAATTGATTTTAAATTAATTACCGCGCTAATCTGATTAAATAACTGTTAATACACCGGATGCATACAGGGTGTTACAATGTCCCTCAACTTCTGAAGTAGTTATTGTCAACACTTTAGTTTCTGGTTTCATTGGACAACAATATATATATTTATAAAAGAAATAGAGAAAAAGTTCACATTTAGCCTTGTGTATTATAGGAATTTGTTTTCATTGTAATACATTAATGACACATGACACATCTTAATTAACACAAGACCTAGAATCATGGAAAAAGATAAACATTTTAGGATTTTTTTTATATTAGCTAGATTTTTTATCTTGTGAGCTACAAGATTATATACGTGGGATATTGTAATGAAAATAATATTTTTAAATATTTTAATTTAAAATAAATATATTTTTTATAAATTACTTTTGATTGGATCATTGTAAAAATAGACAAAAGATTTTTTTTTTGCAACACACAACATCAGTTACTCGAAAAACCTGTATAGAAAGTGTCTTTACAACATTAGTTTTGGCCAAAATCGATGTCGTAAGCATATTGAACATCGATTTTTTCAGAACCAATGTAGAAAGCATGTAAGAATACACAATTCAACATTGGTTTTAACCAAATCCAATGTTGTTTTAACATTTTTTGCATATTTTTTTTTGTATATTTCTTACTATATGACATAGTGGATTTCAATATCAGTTTTCCTAAAAATCGATGTTGTCGTGTGCACCGCAACATCAATTTTTAGGAAAATCGATATTGTTAGGTGTATGACAATATCGATTTTTAGAAAAATCAGTGTTGTGTTTATACTCACAACATCGATTTTTCTAAAAATTAATGTTGATTTTTGCATATTTTATATTGTTTTTGTTTATTTCTTATTTTACTACATCAATTTTCTTAAAAACATGATGTTATATAATGTATGTTAACATCGATTTTACATAACTGATATTAACATTAGTATCCGTGGTTTCAACATCAATTTATAATCGATGTTAAAAGTAAAAAAGAATGGATATTAAAAATCTATTTTTTAATAGTGTTTAATCGACTAATAATATATATATATATATATATATATATATATATATATATATATATATACACACAGGGATAGACATAAGGTTACCAAAAACTCATATATAAGAATAGAGCAAACCGTGGTTAAACCGAATTTGAATCCTAGATAAAGATAAAAATACGATTCAATCAAGCTCAAAAAAACCCAAAACAACAAAAAAAAACCTATCATCCCTCCATCAGCCGATCAAAAGTATGAATGTGCCCCCTCCATATGTCATTATATTAATTGTAATATGATATAACATCCAAAAAAATCTGAAGTGTTAAAAAAACGAAAAAAGAAGGAGACTAACACAAATAAAAATAGAAGTCTAAAAAAAATATACCATGAAAAAAAAAAGTTTAGAAAATGAAAGTAAATCTAAAGTCTAAAACACAAGAAAAGAGTATGAGAGAAAAACTTGTGACCTTTGAGGTCTAAACTTAAATGTAAATCCAGGCTAGAGATTGAAATCATGTTACAACTAAACTAAATCAGACTTAAGGGAAAGCGCTGAAAAAAAATCACCCATAGGTATGCTAGAAATAAATAATTGTGAATTCAAAGTATCGAAACATCTAAAAGAAATCCAGGTCACTTAGTTAAACTCGCTAATAAATAGCTTCTCACACACCAACAAATCAACAATATATTGTTGATATGAGTAGAACTTAATTTAGATTTCTTAAATAACATTTTAAGTTAAAATCTTATTGATGAAAAAAATATAATTTTAAGAAATTCTACTAATGTTATGGTGACCTAAAACAAATTCTCACACTCTTAATTAGATAAAGATCTTCACAATAAATCTAAAAAGTGTATATAAACTATTTTCTTTAGTTAATTTAGTAACAAGAATTTTTTTAAAAAAATTATATATGTATTTGAGACTTTTTATGGTATGGTATTTTCTAGAATTATGAAGTCTTAAATTGCAGAAAGACTCAAAGGTGGTCTGATAAAGAAAGAGAGAAATTTAAAGGAACATGCAGTGTATGATCTTTTCGAAACGCGGAATCTCATGCAAGAACAAGAAGAAATGAGCTCACTTTCGATTTTGGCCCATTTACATCGTTTATTATCAATAATATCTTTTATGAGGTTCCAAAACATGAAACCAGGCACAATTATTGGTTCGTTGCATATATTATTGGGAATAAACTTTTGTATTTTTGTTTTTATGGTTTTTTTCCCCAGTCTGGCTATGATAATGATTTTTTTAATTTGTTTTAATAATTAGATAAATGAAGGTAGAAGCCATTGTTAATTAATTCATTTCTTTTCCGCAACAAACCAAATCATGCTTAATTATGAGAAAGAAATACAGAAAAATCTTTAAACTTGCATACTTCAACTGAAGTAATTCGTGAAGTGTATACTCCTCAAACTTCTGAGTACATATTTTGTTTTTAAGTGAAAAAATATTTTTGAGATAAAAATAATTTTGTCAAGAGATTAAAATCTTTATTTTTATTTTATTTTATCCAATGGATTTCTATTAGAACGGACATACAACATTTTTAACTTTAATTTCAAACATGTAGTAAGAGTGTCCACCAGATCAAATAATTTTGATGAATCTGACAATTCAACTGTTTATTAAATTCATTCAATTAATTAAATTTTTTATCTTATTAACTCAACTAGTATTAACTAGTTGGATTTTTAGATTTATGTTTACTCAATCATAATGAATTTAATAACTCAATCAATTATTTTTTTAAAAATTTTAGATCAATACATTTTAGACAACTTTTTATTTCTTCTATTTTTGTTTTTATTATTTCCTTTTCAGTCATTTTGAACAGTTAAGTGTCTTAATTTAGTTGTCTTTATTATGAATTTTTAATCATATTTTGTATAAAAAAATTAATAATATATAGAAAAGAGTTGAAGAAAAATTAATTATTAAATAAAAAATAATTAGTCACTAATGAACAATCATTTTTTTTACTTTACATTAATATGTGATTTAAAATTTATAAAATAGACGCAAACAAAATCAATCTTAAAATTAGGTTGTTCTATTCCAAATCAATTAAACATGATCGTTCAAATTTGATTTTACTCTATATTCGAATGTAACTCATGGCTATCTACTTAAGTATCTTTAATTTTTTTATGTGAGACTCTATTTCTTATCAGTAAAATAAAATTATTAAAAGAATTGAGGGGGGTTCTCCAATCCATAAAACTATGACTCCATTTATTTTTTCATGTTAATATTAACTCTTCATGTTCATGCTAAGACAGGTATTAGCATGTCCACTGTTGGATATTCAGCAAAAAGAAAATGTCCAGTGTTGGACTTGCAAATTTGGTGAGGCAACTTGCACGACCCAAAAAAAGTGAAGATCCTAAATGGTCAGAAAGATCAACGATGTATAAGAAAAAAAAAATCTTAAGAGCCCAGGTGAGATTTGTAAATGATATCCGGATTGCTATTATTAGGCTTTGTTTGGAAGAGGGGTTTTAGAAGGGAAGGAAGGGAAGAGAAAGGTTTGGGCAGTAACATCTCTTGAAAGTTTTAATTTTTGAGGAAAAGAATTTGAGAATTTTTAAAACTCATCTGAATTCTTCCAAAGCCTACAAATTATTGTTTCCCCTATTTGGGGGTTTTTTAGAAGGAAAAGTAATAAAATTACTATCTTACCCCAACATGCAGTGTTAATAAAATTACTATCATATCTCAACTAGTGCTATTTAATTGAATTTAACTTTTTTGAAATAAGGGCAAAATTATAAAGGTATATTATTAACTCTCTATTTCTCTCTCTTAATATATTTTTAACTCCCAAACAATGAGAAAGGAACTTCTCTCATTTTCCTCCCTTCCCCTTGAATCTTTTTCCTTCCCTTCTCCTCCTAACTTCCCAACAAAGCCTTAGGATACACTATTTTAGTACTCTAGCTAGCTAGTGGAATCCATCCATGCAGTGGGACTAATTACATTCCACTTTTCTAACGTAATATTCTTCATATTATATCATATATAGTACATATAAAAAGATCTCTAGGATGTATTGTACACATGGATCCAATCATACCTTTCGGCTGGATACATAAAAGTAGCAGTGTATTATATATCACCTCAAATAATCTAACACTAGCTAGCGTACGTATAATACTACATATCAAATAACAAACAACTTTAATTTAATTTTTCAATCTATTTTAGTGATTACATGATGGGTTGGTATAAAAGCTCTATCTCACCCGTTTCTAGTTAATTTAATTAAGCTTACGATAATCAAACAATAATTGCCCAGTGCTCCATCATTATAGTCACAAAATGTCTGAACAATGGGGTGAACAAACAGAAGAAAAGGACAACGGATGTCCTTGATTTAATTATCAAAAGAGAAATTAAATTAACATTGAAGTTTGTCCAATTATATAGCAGTGACAAACAATAATATTGGCAAATAGTTTTAGTTTAATTCTTTTTGGCAATTGTTCTGCTCGTGAGAAACAGAATGTACCCAATAAAATTTGCTGGGATTATGCTATGAGATCAGACTTTCCTTCTCTGAAGATGCCTATGGAGATGAAGTACCCCCAGGAAGATAATCACTGCCGGAAACAACACAAGTGGTGTGCTGTGTGTGCAGTGTGAATGGAAAAGAGAGAGTCAGAATTGTTGTGTACCTTTCACCATGGATGATGCTTTATTTATAGGATGATACCTGGACCCTGGGAAGATATTGTTGAGGCCCATTATCTTTGGTTAAGATATTCAGATTATCTAAATAGATGAATGACAGTGGTTGTGATCATATCTTCTGTTATATCTTCTATCTCTGGGTGGTTGCAAAGTTTAAATATTTGAATGGGTCTATCCGTAACAGATGCCCCACATCTCGGTTTATCGAGAATTCTGGATGACCGGGATGTATAAATGGATAGGGCCGAGCTATATTGAATCCGGGAATTTCATACCGACGTAAGTTACTAGTTGTTGCCCCATACCGAGATAATCAATTCGGACTTTAGAAACTTGTATGTCTTCAGCCAATACCGAGCTATTTATTACCGAGATGGGTTTCTCATACTCATCTCTTGCTGAGATAATAGCTTGTCTCCCAAACTTGTCAAAGACGTTTCCAATTGCCGCTAAGTCGCCTCTTATCTCTTCATTAGCAGTTTAAATGATTGTCATCGTAAAATGAAACGCCTCCCTCTTCATGAATGACGTGTGTCTCGATCATTTAATGCAGTTATTTCCTTGCACGTTGTAATCATTTCTCTCCGTAATAATGACATTCTTACCCTTCCACGTCTTTTCATATCTAATTTTTTCGAATGCCTTTTAATCTTGGCGGTTTATACTTCCTATTCACCTTCTCTTAGTGCTTTCACTTTCTTCCTCCACCTTGGTCATTTCCACAGTCCCAATTTCTCGCCTTTGTGACTTTCATTTGCACGTCTTATTCCCTTTGTTTGTTCAACATTTCACCAAATTCCTCCCATTCCAGGTATTTTCGAATTTCCCTTTTATATTCATCTTTCATTTGCAGTTATTTTAATTTCCACCTGCAATTTATGTGAATATATCTTTCGTCTGTGATCTCTGTTGCTTCTCCATTTTCTTTCCCCTTTCTTTGTGTCTTTGTTTTCATAGTCCTTTTCCATGAACTATTCTGCGGAAGAAGAGGCACATATCCGCAGAACCGTTCCTCCCCGTTCAGCATTTTGGTTTTTAGGTCTTCCTATTCCTGATGAGGAAAAGGAAAAAGCCATTCTGCGAACCCCATCTGGTTCTAGTAGCTCTAGAGCCAATATTCCTAAACCTCTCAATCCTTCTAGATTAGGGTTGTCATCTAGGTTATCCCAAACTGAGCGTAGGGTTTCTGTTCAGACTCCCATATCTTCAAGCAATACTTTTTTAGGTGTTCCTAGGAAAGATAATGTGCCTGAACAACATTCCGAAACTCGATTTGAACCCTGTTCGAAATGCCTTGACGAGTTTTTGTATTTAGCTAGTGTCGATCGTAATCATGAGGCCGATACTTTACTTGACAACTGTCGGCATAACCCCATTGTTGTCCCCAAATCTTCTCCACAAAGAACCAACGCTCTGATTTCAAGTAGATCAAATTTAGGGACCGAGGTGCCGATTCATAACAATGCCCCGATGTCGGTCCAAGCTTCATCAAATATTAGTTCTCTAATGACTAGTTTCCCAGGTATTTTACTAATTACCATTTTTCCCTCTTTATTTTCATAGGTAATTATGGACTCATCTCTCTTGGAAGTTGTTGAGGAATCCTCTACCGGGTCTCAATCTCAAACTGTTCCTCCTGCCTTGATCAATAAGTATCCTTGGGTAACCCACGAAGTGTTACGTAACACCTCGGTCCTGGATCCCGAAAGTCTTACCATGCTTCCTCTTGGGATTCAAGAGGGTTTTAACATCTGTCTTCCCCGTCCGAACGAACCCGTTTGCTCTATTAAGGAAGATAATGATCCTGACTTCTTTTTCTTTTATAAGGATGTCATCATCCGATTAGGAGTCCGTTTCCCTTTTTCCGATTTTCAAATGCAAGTATTAGATCATTTGCATGTCGCCCCTTCACAAATTCACCCCAACAGCTGGGCCTTTTTGCAAGCTTTTGAACTTTTATGCCGGGAATTAGAAGTCCCTTGCACTTACCCATTGTTTTTCTATTTCTTTACTGTCCATACTGGTCGATCGGGTAGAGAGCCTGCCGATAGGAAAGGGTGGGTTTCATTCCGAGGTCGTAATGACCGAGGTCATTCAGACCGTATATTATTTTCCCTGTTTGCCGAGTCCTTTAAGGGCTTTAAGGATAAGTTCTTCAAAGTAGTTGCTGAACCCGGCTGTCATCCCTTCTTTTTACATGCTTCTGATTCTCCTTCTGGTGTATGGAAGTTCCCTTTATACTGGACTTCCACCCATCATGACTTCCCTCCTTCTTCTTACCGTACCGATGAGACATGGTTGTCGGATTATGATGCTTCCTCGGCGGCTCGTATAATGTCGTACAAGGAATCACAAAATTTGCCCGCCATAACTTAATATATCAAATGTGGTTAGTTTAAATTTCCTTTGAATATTATAGGAATAAATATCATCTTTTGTTTAACTTATGCATAAATGTTTTGTAGCTGTTGAAATGGACCCCCCTCCCATCCGGAGGCCCGATCACCTTGTAGCCTTCCATTTGCGTAAGAAACGGAAAGTTACAGGTGGAAAAGGCAAAGCAAAGGTAGCCGAGGTTGCTGATCCCGAGGTAACGGCTAGCTTAGCCATTCCTGCCCCAACTCTTCCTGCACCCGAGATGCTGGTGATCGATCTCGAAGCATCTTCGGCAGATGCGATTCCTGAAACCCCTGTTGTCGAGGTACCAGAACCTCGGATTGCAGATGTTTCTATTCTGTTACCCAGTGTTTCTGAGGAACTTGTTCAGCTGGCACCCCAAACTCTTTGGGATAAGGGTGTCACGCAATAATTCTTTAAGGTTGCCCGGGCGCCAAGAAGATATTCCGAGCTAGTTCCTTTTAATGCGGCGGAGATGAAAGAATTAAGCATGATCGAGTTAGCATCTCTGAAGAGTGGTACCTTGGTCGAGAGTCTGTTTACTTTGAACATAAAAGCTTGCCGAGTAAATGCTGACCTCGAAGCCTCTCGAAGGGAAAATTTACAACTTCAACAAAAACTTGACCAAGCCAATGTGAAGATGGCTGCGCTAGAGGCATCGGTCACGGAGTTAGAGGTCATCCGTGCCGATCTGGAGGCCTCCTGAGCTGCTGCAAAGGAAGCTCAAGAATCATTGGCCAAAGTGACCTCTGACCTTGAAGCTTCTCGAACCGAGCTTGGGGCTTTCAAAGTTGAAGCCGAGGCCTATCGAGTGAAGATGGAGCTTGAAGTGGCCTCGTGTCATGATAAAGTCCAAACTGCTCTCGTCCGGTGTAACAAATTAATTGCTCTTGAAGCCAAGAAGGCCAAAGATTTGGATGAAACACTGGACGAGCTTATCTTTGTTAGGTCACAATTAGCTCGGTCTACTGAGGCTTCTTTTAACAACGCCTTAGAGCAAATTCATTTCTTGAACCCTGGTCTCGATTTGAACACCTCAGGTATGCACTTCAAAGCTTATGTCGGTGGTGATAAGTTATTAACTATTTCAGATAGTGAAGACGAGCCGAGTACAACTAACTTACCTGACGGGGACATGGACCAGGGTGATTCTTGAAGGGCTAGGATGCCGGTTTCTTATGTACTTTTGTTGGATACTTAGAACAATATTTTTGCCATCTTTTTAATTTTAGTTCTTCATGCTTTTCTGAACAATGCTATTTGCTACGTCATGATTTAATCATATTAGAAGCTTTATCGTTGCCAATGTTTCGAATATCGTTTTTGGCTCCAATGGCCAAGTATTCTAATCGAATCATTCTTTCGAATATCGTTTGTTTTCGGAATCAAGTTCCTGTCCTAGTAACTGTTAAATGTATCTCGTAATATTAATCTGAGGATGTAATTCTTTCGATATAGTCGATGATTCATCCCTAAATAATTTCGCCAGTTTGATCAAGACCGAATTTATACATAACAACGACTAGGCTCTCAAAAAATTGTGCACAATGTATGATATAACATCCTTATGAGGATTTTATTTATTCTTCGTAGATTATTCAGATTCGTGGTATCAATGAAAAATTTATACCGGGTTTTTGTTCCTCGGCTTACATATCCCATGAGAAACACATGAATACATATTTCAAATTCGTGGTATCAATGGAAAATTTATACCGGGTTTCTATTCCTCGGCTTACATAACCAATGAGAAACACATGAATATATAGATCACGGTCTCTATGAAGGATTCGCCTGGATTCTGGCTTATGAATCGATTATAGATAAACACGTGAAATTATTAATTTATAATCTCGGGCTTATTGCCAGGAGATAAACGATACTCCACGAGCTCGGGCTAATTGTCGGGGGATACGTGGGTCTTTTCAGCTATAGTATCTTTTTAGCTTGTCGGCATTCCATGTGCGCTTGACCTGCTTGCCTTCCAAGGTTTCTAAAACGTAGGCTCCTTGCCCCAAGTTTTGGGTAACCCGATATGGTCCTTCCCAATTGGGTGCCAATTTTCCATCCTGGGCATTCTTGTTGCCGATGTCCGCACGTCGTAGTACGAGATCGCCTTCCTCGAAGGATCGTGGCCTTACCCTTTTATTAAATTTTCGAGCCGAGATCTCCTTCATGTATAGATCTCGGCGATGTGCTGCAATTCGGACTTCTTCTATCAAATCTAGCTCGGCGGCTAATGCCTTATTGTTGTCTATATGTGACATTTGCCTCCTCCAAGATGGTTGGCCGATCTCTACAGGTATCATGGCCTCGCATCCATATGTCATTCTGAATGGAGTCTCACGGGTGGTTGTTTGAGCAGTGGTTCTGTATGCCCATAAGACGTAGTAAAGTTGCTCGACCCAATTCGGGCCGGCCTCTTGCATTCGTTTTTTCAATCCGTCCAGAATGACTTTGTTCGCTGCTTCCGCCTGGCCATTAGACTGTGGATGTTCTACCGATGAAAAGTGATGTTTTATGTGGAGTCCGACCATCATTTCTTGGAAGTTTTTGTCTGTGAACTGTGTCCCGTTATCGGTGACGATTTCTGCCGGAATTCCGAATCTTGCTATTATACTGCGTTCAAAGAATTTTTGGACACGGGCTGAGGTGATAGTAGCCAGAGGTTCGGCCTCGATCCATTTAGTAAAGTAATCCACAGCTACTATTAACCACTTCATTTGTCCTTCCGTCGCTTTAAATGGTCCTAAAAGATCCATTCCCTATTTGAAGAAAGGCCACGATGCTGTGATTAATTTCAACTCGGATGGAGGAATCCATAATATCCGTGCATGTTTTTGACAAGTGTCACATTTCCTTACGTGCTCTGCTACGTCCACTTGCATCGTCGGCCAAAAGTATCCGGCACGAAGGGCTTTTAATGCCAAAGCCTTTGCTCCCATATACTGGCCGTTAATACCCTCACGTATCTCGGTAAGTACGTACTCGGTTTGGTCGGAACTTAAGCATAATAATAACGGGGTATGAAGACCTCGTCGATATAGCTCACCGTCAATGATTGTGTACATGGACGCATCTCGGGTTAACCTTTTCGCTTCTATTTTGTCGTCCGGGACTATCCCTTGTTCCAAATAATTTATAATCGGTCTTCTCCAATCTTCGACTATTAAGACCACCATAATGCATGCAGGTTGGGCGAGTTCCTGTTGAATGACTGTTCTGTGATTACCTGTTCCTTTCGTACTTGCTAGCTTCGACAATATGTCGGCTCGGGTATTTTCTTCTCTTGGAATATGGGCTATGGTGAATTCATCGAATTCAGATATTATTTCTTTGACTTTAGCAAGATATTTTGCTAACAGAGGGCCTTTGGTTTGATACCGCCCTTCGATCTGTGCTGAAACCAATTGTGAATCAATGAAGACATTCACTTTCAATGCTCCCTACTCTCTGGCCTGGTTTAACCTGGCAATCAGTGCTTCATATTCTGCTTGATTGTTAGACGTCGAAAAATTGAGCTGCAATGATTGTTCGAGTGACACTCCCTCGGGATTTTCAATAATGATCCCGGCTCCGCTTCCTTTAGAATTAGATGACCCATCAACATATACTTTCCACACATTATTTTTTGTCTAGGTGGAAAATGCCGGGGTCAGCTCAACCATGAAGTCGGCCAGAGCTTGAGATTTGATTGCGCTGCGAGCTTCATACTTGATATCGAACTCGGATAACTGAATGGCCCAATTCATCATTCTCTCTGCTAAGTCCGGCTTGTGTAGTACCAGTTGGATAGGCTGATTTGTTCTTACCACTATAGTATGGCTTTGGAAATATGGGCGAAGCCTTTTAGCCGTTGTGAGCAGAGCGAAGGCCACCTTCTCGAGCTTCTGGTATCGTAGTTCCGAATTTTTGAGAGCTCGGCTTACAAAGTATATCGGCAACTGACACTTGTCTACTTCTCGGACTAGAACCGCACTTATGGCTTCTTCTCCTACTGCAAGGTATAGGATAAGTGTTTCTCCATGTTCCAGCTTTGAGAGAACCAGGGGCGAGGCCAAACACCTTTTTATTTCTTGAAAAGCCTCTTCGCATGTCTGGTTCCATCCTATGCTGGCCTCTTTCTTTAATAACTTGAAGAATTGTAGGGCTTTTTCTGCGGATTTTGGGAGAAACCGTGTTAAGGCCGTCATTCTTCCCGTTAATTGTTGGACTTCTCGTTTATTAGTAGGAAATTGCATGTCAAGTACCGCCTTGCATTTGTCCGGATTTGCCTCTATTCCTCGGTGTGTTAGCATGAAACCTAAGAACTTCCCAGCTTTTACCCCGAAAGCACATTTCAAAGGATTTAACTGAATACTATGTTGTCTCAACTTGCCAAATGTTTCTTCCAGGTCCCGAATGTGGTCTCTGCTTACGCCTGTTTTAACAATCATGTCATCGATGTATACTTCAATGTTGCGCCCAAGTTGATCAGCGAAAACCTTATTCATCATCCGTTGGTAAGTGGCCCCGGCATTCTTCAATCCGAATGGCATTACCTCGTAACAGTAGTTCGCTTCCACACCTTGGAATGCTGTTTTCTCTCTATCACCGGGGTACATGGGAATCTGATTGTATCCGGAATAAGCATCCATGAACGATAACGATTGGAACCCGGCAGAATTATCTACTAGCTGATCGATATTCGGCATCGGATAACAATCGTTCGGACAAACTTTGTTCAAATCTGTGTAATCGACACAAACTCGCCATTTTCCATTGGATTTCTTCACCATCACCACGTTGGAAAGCCAAGTAGTGTACTGTATCTCTTTTATAAACCCGGCCTCTAGCAATTCCTTGATATGCTTTTCCAACGCCTGCCTTCTGTCCGGGCCGAGTTTCCTATTTTTTTGTGCTATTGGCTTAGCATCCGGATACATGGCTAACTTATGACAGCAGAATGTAGGGTTGATTCCTGGAATCTCGGAAGCTTTCCAGGCGAATACATCCTGATTCTTCCTTAGGCATTGAATTAGCTTGCCTTTGGTTTCTGAATCATTCTGTTTGCCTACCTTCGTGATTTGTTCTCGAAATTCTCCTATCTGAATATTTTCAAGCTCGTCCACTGGTTCCGGTCTCCATTCTTCGATATCTCGCATATCTAATTCAACAAGATTGACCGGCTTACGGGTGCTTGCTGCCTTGTTTGCTATTCTGATGGATCTCCTTGCCGAATCCGAGGTGGAGAAGATGGGCCGCCCTCAATTTCTCGGATCGTATTGAAATAGCATTGTTGGGACTCCTTCTGATCACCGCAGATTGTAATAACTCGGCCAAAGTGTCCGATCATCTTCATCTTCTGGTGCTTGGTGGACATCAATATATCCCATTTATGAAGTGTTGGCCTGCCTAATATGATGTTGTACGGTGAGGTGAACTCGCCGATGGTGAATGTGACTCGGCCTGTCTTGAAATCTTCCCTTGTTCCCAACGTCAGTTGGAGGTCAATTGCGCCCTTCAAACTGGTGCCTCCACCATTGAAACCGATTAGCATGGTTTGACACGGTTTTAAGTCTTCCTCCTTTAGGTTCATCTTTTGAAATGCACTCAAGTTAATAATGTCGGCCGAGCTACCATTATCAACAAATATTCTTTTAACTCGAAAATTTGCCACGGTCCCTGTTATGACAAGACCGTCTTCGTGTCCGGGCACTACGCCTTTCATATCGTCTTCTATGAAATAGATCAGCGGTGGTGCAGATTTCTTGTTGTTTTCTTTAAATTTGGGTTGATCTCTTACCGACATAACTTCCTTGAGATATTTCTTTCGCTGACTGGCGGTGTCGCCTCCACCTCTCATGCCTCCCAAAATCACATTACATTCGAATTCGGGTTCTGGGAATTCGTCCTTTTTAGTTTTCTTTTCATCTCGGTCTTTATTCTCCTGCTGACTTTTCCTTTTTCCTTGGTGCCCTTGAGTCCGGATAACATATTGCCGAAGTTTACCTTCGCGAACAAATTGTTCTATCGCATCGCGGAGTTCCCGGCACTGGTTAGTCGTATGACCCGGTCCATTGTGGAAGTCACAATATCGGGAATAGTCTAACCCTTCTTTTCTCATTATCGGACGAGGACGTTCTACTTTCCTCATCTCCGTAAATGCAACTTCCTTCCATATCTGACCTCGTGGAGTGTTCAATGGAGCATACTTGTCAAATTTCCACTCGAACTTTCTGGACCTGAGGTTCGGGTTAGGAAAATTTCTTGGAGGTCGGTTGGCAGGAAAGTTTGAGGGTTGTCGATTGGATTGTGCATTCTCATGACGTCGGTTCCTCGGCGATGTAGGTTTCTTATTCTCCCTCGGGGCCGAGTTAGCGATTTCCATCTGTTCTAACTCCAAATATTTTTTGGAACGGATCATAAATTCATTTAAAGTTTTCACAGGATCTTTATAAATGGATTTGGCAAGACGGGATGACCCATTGAGCCCAGCTGAGATGAGATGCACGTGGACCTTTTCTTCCAAGCCCTGTACTTGCAAGGCGGCTTCTTTGAATCGGTCCATATAGTTCTGTAATGTTTCTCCGGGCTGCTGGCGTATTTTCCCTAATATGAACTCGGACTTGGGCTGTTTCTTGCTTGTTGCAAAATTCAACAAGAACTTCTGTCCAAAATCTTCAAAATTCTGGACAGATCGTGGCAGCAATGTGTGAAACCAAGCTTGAGCGGCTCCAGTCAAGGTAGTAGCAAAAATCTGAGAAATTATAGGCTCGTCAATACCTCGGATGCACATTTGCATGTCGAACTCGTCTATATGCACCCGGGGATCTTGGCTCCCATCATACTTGGATAAGAAAGAACTATCGAAGTCCTCCAAGAATTGGGCTTCTACTATTTCATCGATGAATGGGCTGTTATTCTGATGACCTCGGTGATATTTCCTCCGGTATGTGTCGTCTTCTCGTCTGGGCCTACGTGTAATTTCTCCTGCTGGTCTGTCAACAACGGCATGCTCTGGGATTCCGGCTGACGGAATGGGCCGAGGCCCTTCATTACGCGAATGAGAATGGGATATTCTGGCTTGCTCGGATTGACTGGTTGGTCTTCTATTACCAGCCTCTGCTGTGGGTGTCGAGTTCCTTGTTTCATGTCTTCTTACTGTTAAATGAGGTTGCGCGTTCTGTGCTCTCGTCGGCCCTTCGTCACTAGGATGTTGATTTTCCACGCACCGGGAACGGTGGTTTTCATCCTGTCTGTTCCTATCATCGCGTTCGTTCCGCCGCACAGATAGGTTCTGAGCATCTTCTTGTCGTTGAAGCTCGTATCGTTTCTCCAAATTCTCTAACCGAGATAGAATTGAGTTTAGAGCATTATGGATAAAGCGTCGGCTGGTGTCTAATTCCACCTCGGCTATTGATGAGGGAGCACGAGCTGATGGTATCGCTGGAGAGGAAGCGGTATGGGACGTCGCATCTTCTGCTACCACATTTTCCAGACTCATATTCCGGGGTGGTGGTGCCTCATGCCCAGTGATCTGATGGCTTCTGGTGTTGACCATTGTGAATTGGTGGGATTCGAAATTTATCGTTCCCACAGACGGTGCCACTGTTCTGCTCGTGAGAAACAGAATGTACCTAACAAGGTTTGCTGGGATTTTGCTATGGGATCAGACTTTCCTTCTCTGAAGATGCCTATGGAGATGAAGCACCCCCAGAAAGATAATCACTATCGAAAACAACACAAGTGGTGTGCTGTGTGTGCAGTGTGAATGGAAAAGAGAGAGTCAGAATTGTTGTGTACCTTTCACCATGGATGATGCTTTATTTATAGGATGATACCTGGACCCTAGGAAGATATTGTTGAGGCCCATTATCTTTGGTTAAGATATTCAGATTATCTAAATAGATGAATGGCAGTGGTTGTGATCATATCTTCTGTTATATCTTCTATCTCTGGGTGGTTGCAAAGTTTAAATATTTGAATGGGCCTATCCGTAACAGCAATGTTATCTTTAAATGTTATCTTTAAATATTACTATATTAAGTTTTCGTTGAAGTTTGTGCCACTACACTTGAATTTCGGC
Organism: Glycine latifolia; assembly: GCA_013407115.1. NCBI lineage: Eukaryota > Viridiplantae > Streptophyta > Magnoliopsida > Fabales > Fabaceae > Glycine > Glycine latifolia. The sequence goes on along the minus strand of CM023959.1, from coordinate 16,735,634 downwards.
TGAAATAAATTTTCTATTTCACAATGGAAAAAGAAAAGCCATACACTAAACAGTGTAGTATTAAATTAGACTTTGTTAATTAGTATAACTTTTTAGATTAAAATTAAAGTATATATATTTAATATCAGTTACAAAAAAAACTAATGTTAAATTATTCGTTGTGGCATTTTCATAAATAAATGGATACTATTAATATCAGTTTTTGAAAAATCGATGTTACTAGCAAAAACTTTATATCGTTTTTTTAAAACCAATGTTGCTAGTACAATGTTAACATCGATTTTCAAAAAATTGATGTTGTTAGATCATAGTAGTTAATATTGATTTTTGAAAATCGATGTTGTAGAATGCGTCATTAAAATCTGTTTTATTTAAAAATTGATGTTGGATCTTTTATAATAATTCTAAAATCTTACTCTCACACCCAACTCTCGAGCTCACTTTGCTACCCTCACTCTCTCGAATCTTTACTCCCTTTCCCACCGTATCACTCTGTGCCCATCATGCCACCACCGAGTCTTAAACCATGTTTGACAAACTTACTCCTATTAGGTATATTAGGGGCATGGTTGTAATTAGTTAGTGAAGGAATTGAACTTGAATTTTTTTGTGAGGGATACCTTGCTTGGTTCGTTAATGATTATGACTATGGGGCAGCTTTATTGAGATAGCGGGTGCTGAGGAATCTAGATGAACATATATGATTTTTCCTGCACTTTATGTTGGAGTAGGGATTATTGTTGTTTTTATTTTAATCGCTTTTGAAATTATGTTTTGCTTTGGTTTGCTTTTGTGGGTTGGTAAAGTAAAACACTGAACTGCAGGTTGCTTTAGAATATACTATTTGCAAATGGAGGAAAAACAAAAGAGACAATTGGAGAAAGCAACCCAATTCAGGAGCACTGAAACAATCGTTGATATCCCATCTCCCATTAGACGACACGTGGAATAAAAGATGGCTCGCACAAAAAAAAATCGGGTCAGATGACTCTGAGGCAGGCCAAATTGCTGATAGGATTGTAAGTTAAGTTTTTAATTTCAATTGTCTCTCTATATATAATAACAACAATAGTCCCTAAAATAGTTTCATATTTTGTTGATTGCAGGATTCCCTAAAAGTACAGTCCGCACAGGGTAGCTTTGTAGCCCATGGACGTCAAGATGTACTACCTGTTGCCATTGGGCGATTAAAGCCACCTGCCTATGTCTGTGCTGCTGGAGCTAGTGTGACGATCATGCAATAGTTTGGACCAGTTTCAGCAGGCTCCCACACATTTACGTTGATCAACCCAAAAGAGCTGGATCAACTCAAACAAAATATTAAGGAGAAGCTAACATAGAATATCAGGGACAAGCTAGAGCAGTTGATCACTAAAAAAGTGATGAGACAACTAATGTTGTCCTTCAGCCAAATGCAATCCTAGGGAATCATACCTCATGTTGAGCATGATGTAGCTCCTTCTAATGTCTATGTTAGCATAAAGGGAAGTTGCGTTGATCCCTTGGGGCAAGACCCAGACAAGGATGCATCAGACAAGCATGAGTTGTATATTGATGATAGTTCTTCCCGCCTAGTTGCCCTTGGAAGAATTTATGAGGGGTCGACAATCATGCACCACGTCTTTTTGGGCAATGATATAGTGAATGTGGGTGTTGAGGAAGTTCGAGATGCTGATGCTCGCATCCTTGTGCCCACTGAAGAGGTTTAGTTAGTGAAACAGACCCTTAACACCTTCCTTATTTGCCCGACACATCTTATACAACCATTTTCAAAAAAGGTATTTCCTTTTTGTTGTGTTTATTATTATTAAAAAAATATTTGTTACAAATAAAGTGTTGACTGTCACTTATGTTTATTAACTATGTAGGATGTAAGGGACTAATGAAGCCTATTGATATGCCGAAATCTGATGACGATCTCATATACTATATGACATTGTAACTTTTCCTTAAGCCTATGTAGGTATCGTGGGATGCAAGTATGTTTGGGGTGTACAATGATAATGTCCCCCTGTACATAAGGCATGAAGATTTTGGGAAAATAGCACACAGTGGTCAACGTATGAACATCATTGCTATACTCTTGCGAATTATGTAAGTAAACTTAAAGTACAGTCCATTACCTAATAGATTTTTTAAATTGATGCATAATTTACTTTATTTTAATAACAATAGGCATGTGAATGAGTTAAGTTTGCGATCAGGGAATGTCTCTATGTATGGATTCCTTGAGCCACAGTCCATTCAGAGATCTAGAAAATCGGTGTTTGAATCTGAGGGTTATATTAAGAAATGAAGGCAAAATTCACAAAGAGATGTCTACCTAAGAGCCTACTTGAACAGATAAGTAAAATTGAACAAATCAATTTAAATAATAATGTATGTATTTTAATAACTTAATGTTCTCCAATGCAATGGACATTGATAACTGGTGGTTATATGTCCTAAGGACAATGTTGTCTCCTGATTCTGTTCCTTTGTACAATACGTTTGACAACTACTTGACAGGAATGATCAAGAAGTCAATTCTAATTTGTAACACATTTACTTTATCATTAATATTTGACAACAGTGTTTTAATTGTACAATATACATGCATATTTCTCTTAACTAGTGCTTTGAAAGGATTCAACGATAATCATGAAAGTAAATTCAAGGCATCTGCTAAATAGATTCCAATTAAAATAAGTCATTTAAACAATGTTTGATCTCTTCAAAATGACATTTTATTACTTTATACATTGATTTTGGGATAATTTTGAACATCTTATTGAATTTAGTCTAATAAGAAAAGAGGAAGCACTGAGTGCTGCTATTGCATCATGCATTAGATGTCAATCATAGTCCTAGGAGGTTTCAAGGATAATTGGGAAATGATAATTGTTTATTTAAAAACTAATTTAATTTATTATAGTTGTTATTATTTACATTGATTAAGTTATGTTTTATTATATCATGTAGTATTTTATTGATCCAAGACCATTTGAACCAAAGAGAATAAAGAAAATTCGCATTTAGTGGGCAAAATGTTTAGAGTTAAAAATGAAGTATTAAGTAGTCTTTAAGAAATTTTGCAAATGTTAGACTTATTTAAATCTTAGGTTGTAGATAATATTTATTTATTGACATTATTATATTAATTAGTATTTATTCAATAATAATTTGAATATAATATATATTGTCTAGATTAATTTGATTTTGGTCTGGATTGGTTCTACTTTTAATTTGCAGATTTGAGTTTATTTAATAAATAAACAAAATATTAAAAAATTGCAAAAACACACCGATTTTCTGCAAAACCTATGTTGTATTGTCCTATACAATATCATTTCTAGTAATACTAATGTTGCATAGTACTTACATCGATTTTGGAAAAATTGATGTTATATGACACAATACAACATCGATTTTGACAGAACTGGTGTCGTTTATGCTTTTTTTCCTATTTGCTACTACTATACTATATTGATTTTGGAGAGAACCGTTGTTGTATAATAGATTTCAATATCAATTTTTATAATCGAATTTAAAATTGACCTACTTTTAATGACAGTCGTTTCAACATCGATTTTGAATCGATGTTAAATATTCAAAATAATCGAATTTAAAAATACTTTTTCTAGTAATATATATTAATTTAGATATTATAAATTTATAATAATAATATGATGTATCATATGAAAGAAGTTTATTATTATATAGCATAACCTATTACTATATATATTAGTATAAATTCAAAATATCTATACAAACAATTTAAAAAAAAAAGAATATACAAATAAAAAGTAATTTTAACACTTAATATTTCTTTTTGTGTATTAAACAATGATATTTTTCTAAGCGGTCTCTTAAATTTACATTTAAAAGAAAATTCTAAACCAAGGATAAATCTAACTTCTTACCGATGAACATACTTTGTTGGGCAAAAGAACCCAAGTGGTATTTTTTTGATAAAAAATTACCAATTTGGTATAGTTTTGAAACAAATTACCAATCTGGTGTCTGGGTCACGCCCAAATTTGGGCGTCACTTAATCCGTCTCTAAATCCGTCTCTAATTCGGTCGCTAACGGATTTTGCGACAGAATATTGCTTTTTTTATGTTTGCGACGAAAAATTCCGTCGCAAAAACTGTTAGCGACGGATATAGAGACTAAAATTGGCATGCTTTAATTTTTGACGTAAAATATCATTTAATATTATTAATTGTTATTTTAATCTAATTTTAAAGTATTTTTAGACCGATTTTCACCATAGATATGATCTTTTTTATTTTTTTTAATATTATTTTAATTTTATATGATTTTGTTTAATATTTTTTGGATTTTTTATATAACTAATCTTCTAATTTCAAAATTTTGATTTCAAAATTTTTTATATAATTAATCTTCGAGCCTCCAAAAAAATTTTTTGTTTTCTAATTCTTGAAGAGTGAGACTTTCTCTCTTAACTAAGAATTCACTCTTATCTAATTTTGATTTACATTTTACACACTAGCTGTGCAACTAAGAAGAAAATCTTTTCTTACCCATTTCAAACTATCAGTCTTTTATTTTTGTTGTGGACTTGATTTTTTAACTACCTATCCCTATAATATATCATCTTTCATCTTTATCTCTATATTGAGTTTTAATATTTTTTATAAAAATATGTTTTTAATAATTATATATTAAAATATTTATTTATTGGGAATTCTAAATATAATCTTATTTATATATTATATTTCATACCTTAAAAAAAAACTCGAAATTAAGAGAAGTAATTAAAAAAAATAAAAAATCTAATATTTGCTAAATGCACCCCCATTTTTGATAAGCTTAATCTTAATATTTAAAGTCATAACTTGATAGAAATATCCGATGGAGGCGTATTTTATGTCAAAATGCTTGAAATTAAGAGAAGTAACTAAAAAGGCATGCAATTCAGTAATTAAATAAATAAAAAACTAGAAAAGAAGAAATTTTTTGAAGGTTTGAATCTTAAATCACAATTTTGAGGCACTTAGAGGCCTCTTTTGGGAAAAAATTTTGGGCAAGTCTCTTTGGAAGTTGCCAAGGGCTTCTCCTCTCAATTACGATCGTTTTGACATATCATACGCCTCAATCGGACATTCCAGTCAAAAGTTATGACCGTCCGAAGTTTTCGCTCCATCTGTGCATGACACGTGGCGCAATCTGGTGGAACACGCCCAGATTTGGGCGTGACTGGTTCCGCCTGGAGCTGGGCGTGACTGGTTTCGCCTACATTTGGGCGTGACTCGAACACCAGATTGGTAATATGTTTCCAAACTGTACCAGATTGGTAATTTTTTTGTGAAAATATACCACTTAAGTTCTTTTGCCTACTTTGTTGCCAACTATTATATACTGTTAAAACTTTTTCTTAACCTTTCAATCCCATGTTGATTGAAAGTTAACTCTTGTCTCATATAATATTCAAGCTCCACCACCTCTAAAATTGACTTTGTGTGTATTGTTATTGGCTGTACAGTGGGCAAAAAAAAACAGACATAATGTACCATGTTGGAACTTGGAGCACCCATGTTAATTACCTTTCAAAAGCTGAAACTATTAAGACATTGTGGGACGAATTGAACGAAAAGGTCAGCAATGTCAAATGCCTCCCAAGTCCCAACAGTGCACAATCAAACATAAAATATTTCGTGGAAGCATTAGCTTAAGAATAAAGAAAATTCAAAATGTGGGTCAGATTCTTATCTACCTAGTTGATCACAAACTTTATGCTTTTACTTTTTACTTTATTTTAATTAAAGAATTTCCCCAAACCTCTCGTTTCTGAACTCGGTTGACTATTTGAAAGATTGCACAAGAAGAAAATGTCAATTTTTTTTTCCAAAAGAGCTATATATATATAAACAAAATTTACTTTTCGTTTTCACATGGAATCGGTGATAAATTTTTACATATATTAATTGGTAAATGTTGTTTCATATGTCAGAAACGCGTTTCGGTTGAATTGAACTTTGAGCTTTTTTAAAAATAAAAGTCATAGACAAAGAAAAAACCAAATGAACTGGGAACAGCTTCTTAGGCACACCACATTACAGACATCACATAACACAAGTTATCATGAGTGTGGTCGTAAATGTAATTAAGTTCAATTTTGCGTGTTGGAAGGGATGTGTTTGTGTCGGTGCACATGTAGCAGACTGCAACACATCGTTTTGGTCTAATCTTTTTATCTAAGCCACTCACATAAATGGAAATATATATGGAATATCAAATTAATTGTTCTTTTAGAGCCACACGATCCAAACACTGCTTCAAAGAGCAATAATGGAAGTAAAACAAAAACAACAACTGACTTTAGAATAAAATGCTTGTACAAACTTATTATAGTCACAATTTTTTTGTCCACTTTGTATGTAAATTATTGGCGGAAACTGATTTCACTATAGTTTCTTTCATCTTTTAAAATGTCAAATTTTGGATGTGTATTTTATATATAATTTGTACCTTGCATCATCTTTATATCTTTCACGTACATAGATTAAATAAACAACTTTCTTTAAATTTTATTAAACAGTATGGAGAATTATTGTTGAGAGGAAACAAACACCAATGAATGCTAGAAGATTTCTCGGAGGAGTTTAAAAAATTCGATAACTAACCAAAATATTCTTTTTGTAATCATATATGCATCAAACAAAAAATATATAATGTTACAAGAGAAATGTAGTAATAATAATAATAATAATAATAATAATAATAATAATAATAATAATAATAATAATAATAATAATTATTATTATTATTATTAT
>CM023959.1:16708224-16728754 GCA_013407115.1 Glycine latifolia | reverse complement strand
TAATAATAATTATTATTATTATTATTATTATTATTATTATTATTATTATTATTATTATTATTATTATTATTATTATTAAGAAGAAGAAGAAGAAGAAGAAGAAGAAGAAACATCCATATAGCTAGTAATAAATGAATTATAATGATGTAGTTAAAAATATTTTCAAATAGAAGTACTGATCAATGTAATAACATGTGTCCAACCTCAAAAGGAGGATAATTAGTTTCATTACTGTCTTGCTGGTCAATGTTACTGTTCCACACAATGTCTAAATAATTTAACTAATGATATACTAACAAGTTTTTTTTTTGTCAATTCCTTTTGAATTCATTAGTTATATATCAGTATTATTTATTAAGTAAATTTTTTTTTAGATATACAATATCTTTCATGAAAGACAATCCTTTTCATGACAAAATTTTTCTTCTAAGAATTAAAAGTCATATATCATTAATCATTAATTGATTTTAAACTAAAATAGTTTGATGCCAATTAATATTTAATATACACATTCAATGGTATTCATTAATTAAGTTGCATATCAACTACATCGAATATTATTAAAGGTAAATAATTAAATTAGTTTAACAAATAATTGAATATGGAACACAAGAATTATGTGAAAATAACATTTCTTGTGTTATTACTCATCGAAAGGCGCATATATTTAATCACAGTGCTAAAAAAGTGTTCAATAATATTCAAAAAGTATTCCAAATTGTTTGCATAAAAAAGTATTCCGAATTTGGTTGGTGTACATATATATGGAGGTACTCTTATTATCGGGGAAACACTTTATATATATAAGGCTTTTATATAGTAAAAAGACTTTACTGCAAGCAAAAAAATAATTATTATTGGGGAAATTAAAGGGACAAGTATATCCCACAAATTCTAAACCAAAGTTAAACTTGGCAGATCTAGACGAGACATGCTCCAGAGACAAATCCATATATCTCTCTTTCTATTTCCTTTCTGTTCTTCATTTTTATGCTGAATCAAGCAAAAATAGAAAGAAAAAAAAATACATAAGCAAAGAACGCATTCAAACGTGTAAGGTACTATAGTTAATGTTTTTATATTAAAAACTAAGTATGAACAGAGAATGGAATCATGATCAAAAGAAAACTTTATTAATATGTTGAAACACTAGTTAGTTATCTGAATTTAATTATTCTGGTCCACGTTGAAATAATTACTGAATGAATTACATGCTAAAGACCTTTCTCAATAGTATTTTATTTTCATACACATAAATCTTTTCTCAATAGTATTTTATTTTCATACACATAAATCTTAGGATTGAATTCAAGATCATATACTTAAAAAAATTGATTCTTTCTCTCTCACACTAACAAATATTGATTTAATTAATAATCATTAGGTACAGTGCATTTTCTTTATTTTACTTCCATATAATTATATAGAGTCAATTTTTAATTTCTTGTAATTCCTTCACCTATTAGGAAATCAGGTTGACCAATTTTTATACTAATAAATAAAATTAATATACTTTGAAATATATATATATATATATATATATATATATATATATATATATAATGAAAAAAAATTAAGAGGAAAAATTAATGCCCCGCCCCTTGCTAGTTGTCACTCCTATATATAAAGATTAGATATATCATCAAATTATACGGTTAAAATTAGATTTTCATATGGTCAAAAATTAATTATCCATGAGTAAAAAATAAATTAATTATCCAAGATAAGACATTACATTTACCTTTTTAATGTAAGTTTTAACTTTAGAATATTAAAAATTTATTTAGCATATACTAGTACCTATATATATATATATATATATATATATAATTCTGTCAAAAGAAAAGTACCTATAAATATAATATGTATTTTTACGGAAACAATAAATCTTGATTATATATATATATATATACACATATATATATGTATAAGAGATTATTAATTGTTTTATTTTGATTATTCATATATAATTATAATGTCTAGATTAGTGTTTTTTAGAGGAGTGTCTAGATTAGTTATTCTCATAACAATAAGACTTTGTCTAACTAACTCTAATTAAAAATGAAATTAAACAACTCTATATCATGTGATCCAATAAAATTACACACATTTTTAAAAAATAAATTATGCATAAATTTTTATGTAATTTTATTGAGTCACCTACAATAAGATTATTTAACCTCATCTTTATTTGGGAACACTTAGACCATCCGGGGTCCTGTTTAAATGCAATTTTCTTTAAGTAATTAGTTCATAAGTTAAAATTAATTTATATGTTAACATTAGTTTTTTTAAAGAAACTAAATGAAAGATCTTATATAAAATAACTTATACATAAACTTAATTTTAGCTTGTGAGATTTTTTTTCCTTTCTTTTTTTTTCAATGCAAACTTTAGAAATCAAAATATCATGACAGCTTAAGTTGTAAAATAAATGCAATATTTTTTTTATGTAAGATGAAAAAATAATGCTTATTAACTTTTGGTTCTTAATTTAATATTAATGATTTCATCCTAATGCATATGAAAAATAATTACATGCTACTAGAAAGAATGCTTTCAATATCACAACTTTAATATCGATTTTTCATAAAATCAATGTTAACAAAAGAGAGGTGTCATTTTTGTAAATAAATTGATTTTGTTAACATTGATTTTTGAAAAATCAATATTAACATGACGATGTTAACATTGGTTTTTAAAAAATCGATGTTATTTTATGAATGTTACCATCAGTTTTTCAAAATTCGAGGTTAATGAGAGGTAATTTAGAAAAGACAATAAGACCTGAAATTTGAAATTTAATCCAAGGGTGGAGAATGCTGCATCATGTTGATGCCAGAAGAGTCGCTCTCGTAGCTCCAAACTAGAAAACCCTTCCTTCCACTGTAAAACCTTCACTTCTTTTCATGCTATCAAACACCATCCACTTCAACGCCTCAAATCCACACAACTCTACTCTACGCTCTAAACCCTCTCTCGATTGATCGATCGATCAATCATGGTACGCTCTCTCCGTTGCACAAACACTTTGTTTTCTAATTTCCTTGCATCTTTTGATGATTCGAATTCGATCTATTGCGACTATAGGCTTTGCCCAATCAGCAAATCGTGGATTATCCTAGTTTCAAACTCATCATCATCGATGACAGCGGTACAGGTCAGATTCTTCTCTTTTCTTTAATTGATGTACTTGTGTTTTCAGGTTTTTTTCTGTAACGATCTAGGTTGGAGCTTATTTTTGCACAACCTTAGGAATACGAGTTTTATTAATGCCACAAAATCTATTGGAGTCATGTGCAAAATCTATTGGAGTCGTTCTCAAAGATGACGAAAGAAAGTGAGGGATTTGAGGAAGAGTCAATTCAGTTTTAGAGGTGGATGCTCTGCTTACAAAAATGAGTGTTGAGCGCAAATACATTGGCATTCTGGTTGTGTATTTGCATCTCGTTCAACCCTACCCACCCTTTCTTTGCCATGATTGTCCTCACAAGGTCTACAACCTCGGCGGTATGGTTGCAGGTGAGTTCATTACATGCATTCAGTAGAGAAATCAATTATGTGTTCTCCTTTTTCTTATTGATTGTAAAGTAATTGTTTATTTTTTAATTTGCAGCGAGATTGGGTATTAGGGTTTTGATAAAGCCCTCAATTTTCTCCAATTTCAAATGACAAAAACCACTCAATTGACTCATCACAATGAGTCATAATCATTCTCCTAACTTATCCTCCCACTCATTAGGTCTTTTCCCTTCTCCATACTTCTAATTCTTAATTATTATTCCCCTCTCCTATTTTAATAATATCCATGATTGCTTTGCTTTTGCACTAGCATCATTTACTTCTTTTTCTTTTTTGTATCAACAACTTTTTTTATTGAACTACAAAAACAAACACTTATATTCAAACCTCCTCTTTTTTCAATCAAGGTACATGCAATGTAGAGGAGGTTCTTGAACTGATAAAATACAAATCATGGAGCTGGTTGCGGGAAAAAATTAAAAGGCTTTGAGGTCTCATTGTTTGATTGGACAATGGACCATTTCCTTCGCTTACCTTATATCATGTGATGCCATAGAGAAGGGGATCATCAAGAAATTGATCATAGAGGGATGCAGGGGGTTGCATGGGTGTATCGGATACACAGGGATATGGCTGCAATTGTGTTTTTCCTTTCTGTTGGAGAAATACTGTATTATTTTATAACTATGAGTGGATATGTCTTATAAGGATATTATTACTTTAGTTTTGATTTTCTAGCACACATTGTGTAACAAATTTGCCACTTTCATTAGTGAAATATCATTATCCTAAATAAAACTCTTGTAGATCTCCAAATTATTAGTGCCACCCATGATTTATTTGGGAAAGTTTAAACTTTTTAATACCCCTCATATGTTTTTCATGGAGGAAGAGATGTGCGTATGCCTATTGCTAAACATGTAGCATACCTAGAATTCAATGTTTCTTTTGTATAACTGTGTTTTAATAAGCGAAATTTTCCCAATTGTTTTTACTGCAAGAGATATGGTGCATACCTTACTAGGTTTTGAATTCTAAACATATTACAATAGGTGGGAAGAAGAGATCGAGAAATGGGAGAATCTTGTTCTTAAGGATGAGACACTACTAGAATGGTAATTCTTAGTTTAACTTTTGTAGTATTTCTAAGTATCACCACATTTATTTTTTATTTTCATTTTTGTGTGTATGTTTGTTATGTTATGGATCATTTTCAGTTAATTACTATATTATTTTAGAATAAAATATTTGAACTCTACTTTCTTGTTGCTGGAGGAATAATTTGGATTGTTATGTATAAAATATAAGCATATTGTATTGCGGTTTAATTTTCAATGAATGTCTAGTTTGTCATTGGAGATGCCAATTCTCAGATTATTCTTAATTCTTAATGAAATCATTAGGTCTGCTCTAATCTTTCTTCCAGATTATCCTTTGCTATCTTCAAATATGCTGAATGACCAAGATCAGTTCAGGGGGTCAGAAAATGATAAAGAACTCCATTCTGTTGCTTTAACACAATGACATTTAAAACTTGTTTGATGATAAAGAACTCATATTTGATAGTCAAGTCTCACAAGTCATATCTCTATTAAAATTACAAGGAGGGAAATAAGAGAATAAGTCTTTTTTTAAAAATGACATTCTACATCGGTTATGCAATAAACAATATAGAAAGTAACCATACAACATATAGGAAAAATTGATGTAGAAAAGAAACTTTCTGCATCAATTTTAGACAAAATCGATGTTATAAGTACTATTCAACATTAGTTTTTCCTGTAACCGATGTAGAAAGTTTCTTTTCTACATCGATTTTTCAAAAACCTGATGTTGTCATGTGCAATACAACATCAATTTTTCTAAATTAACGTTGATTTTTGCATATTATATATTTTTTGTTTATTTCTTATTATATGACATCAATTTTCATAAAAATTGATATTGTGTATTGTACATTAGCATCGATTTTGAAAAATCAATATTCACATTGATATTTTTAACGTCAATAATTTCAATATCAATTAAAAATTGATGTTAAAAATTTATTTTCTAGTAGTGACACTTAAAAATATCATTTATTAATATTCAATCACCTTTCATAATTTTACAGTATATATAATATTATACTTATTTAGAAACTCTTATTTAGAAATAATTATCACTAAGTAAAGTGAATCCACAAAATTATGCCACCATTCCTGCATTCCAATGTTTTAAGACTAAATACTTGTAACTAGGTTACATCTCATTGAGAATAAAATCCAAATAGTAACTCGACCCAAAAATAATTGTTTAACACATTCATAGATCTAAAACATATATGTAAACAGGTATACCCTACACACAGTGCACGCATATATAAATTTAAAGACAAAAAGTTATCATGCAATCTTAGCTTTTCTATTTTGAACTAACATTTCCTTTTCTATCACTGATCTCTATGATCTTCCTTTTGTTATCTTTGAATTATTTTATTAATTAAAAAATCAATTTAGCACAGAAGACACGGCTTAAAGAATGTGTGTTAATTACCACTATAAAGTCATAAGTTCATACCTGAGGCTTAAATATATAATCATGATGTGCTATAGCTCTCTCACATGCACAGGGTCAATGTCAGTGACCATTCGGAATATGAACTCTTGCATGCAAAATTGAAATCACATAGCTATCAAATATTTCATGGGTATATATACAATTAGGCTTTGGCATCCATCCAAAACTTGGAGATCATGAAATTCAAACTGAAAATGATTTTTCCTTGTAGTATCTGGCTAATGGGTCTATCAATACACAATCAAATAATCCTCTGAAATCATTATGACAAAACGCTAGATTTACACACACACTAGACTTCAATTCTACCAAAACAATACATATGATATTATCAACCTTACTATATGATGTGAGGTGATGGTGCAAGAATCATTCAATCATCATATATCCATCTCTCTTCAACATTGTTGAGCTCATGTCTCAACCATAACGTCGTTTTCAATGCTAACCGGGACACATGGCTGGGCTATATTGCTTTCACCGACAGTACCCTCAAGAACGTGAATTGACAACAATTCATCACTTAATTGAAAACCCTACTTCAGCTTCTAACCCATTGTGTGTGTATATATACTTGGTTATGAATATGGAAGAGTATCATCTCGAATATACATAATAAAATCTTTTTTTAATGTTAATCAAAAGTGAATGTAACATCACTTTGTGTATAGTGACTCATTTAAGTAAACCTTGAAATTGTGCGTCTCCACATATATGGATAGACATTATGATGAGTTATCTTGTGGACATGTTTTGTGGATCTTTAACCCGTTTTCGGTTGTTAGTTAAGAACTTCAAATTGTGCTCTTTTATATATATATATATATTTCTCTCTCTCTCTACACCTACTACAACGATAGAATCTCTATGAAAACTATCATTCATTTGAGGATCAACATTGGTCCTCTCTCAATGATAACCAAAAAAAATATGAAACACATAATTAATTATTTGCCTACTGCCAATTAACTAAAACAATAAGATGGGAAAAAAGAATATACTAGAAGCGTTTTTTTTTCTTCTTTTTTTATTTTATTTCTATCGCTTTCCTTATAGATGCCTGAGTAGGTAAATTTAACAAGAGGAAGAGATATGATCATAGCATGGTATATATTATAAAACTAAACACAAGAACCATAATTAACTATGTATATATATTAATATTGACCAAGATATATAAATTGGGAGTTCTTTGAAGTTAGAACAAACCTCTTAAATAAAGCTTTGCTTCATGAGAAGAAGAAAGACACATAAAAGCTAGCTAGCTAGCTAGCTAGCTATGAATCTATCTAGCCAAACAAACTAGCAACTACATCTCTTCTCTTCTGAGCTTGTTTAGAAGAGCAGTGATTAGAGCATCTCTCTTATCAGCCCTAACTTCTTCCCTAATCCTTCTTTGTTCTTCCCTCTCCCTCCATCTTTGGTCCATCATTAACCTCTCATTCTCCAAAGCCTCCATGGTTTGCCTCCACTCCATCTCCTTCAGCCTCCTCTCATTCTCTCTTGCCTCAAAGGCTTCCATCCACTGTGCCTCCATTTGCATCTGCTGCCTCATGAACTCATCCATGATCTCCTTCAAACTCTCCAAGTTGTTGCTACTATTGTTGTTGTTACCACTCCCTCCTCCGCCAATTACCATCTTGCCCTTCTTCTTTTTCTTGCTGATGATGTTACCCTTGTGATCCCCCTCGCTTGTCTCTTCATTGCCCTCTTCCTCGTCCTCGGAGGAAAGGTGCACCTTCTTCTTATTGGACCCTCCTTCTGCTTCCGCCCACAACATTCTCTGCATTCTCGCTGCGAAAATCGCTTGAAGCTCGTTGTAAAACGGGAATTGCTGCCTCATCGCTTCTGGCTCCATCGTTTCACATCCCTTTAAACCTCAACAACAACAAAACTAGTACTATCACTATATAAAACCCATGAAAAAAGCTCACAATAATATATACACCACATCACCATAACATCCATTTTTTAATTAAAAATATATATATTAATAATACTTTTAGTTAATGTTATTCATTAAAAATTCTTGAAAACTCCAATAAATAGATAGATATTGACCAAGATCATAATACTTACCAGAATCATGAACACGTGACGATTCAGAGACCAAATAGAGAAGGTAAAAAAAATATATGTGATCAATAATAAGAACATGAGTAGTTTATATGGATTGATGTGGTTAACATAATATAATAAATATATGTATATCTAATGGATGGATGAATATTATATAAAAAAATAGTACCTTATAGCGGGTAACGAGGTTTTTCCACTTGCACTTGCACTGCTCTGCACTTCTATGGAAACCCTTTTCCTTCATCCGGTTGGAGATGACTTCCCAGAGCTGTTTGTTCCTCTTTGTCTCCATGAAAGTCTGATCCAGCTCGGCACGGATCACGAGGAACTCTTTTGTCTCCTGGATGCTCCATTGGGGGAACCTATCCGTGGCATCCACGTTACTAGCTGTGATGTTGTGATGAGGATGGTGATGATGCTGTTGTTGTTGATGTTGTTGTTGATGATGATGTTGTTGTTGTTGCCGGTGATGGTGATGGAGATGATGACCCTCCATGGAAAATTGAAAAAGAAAAAATCAGAGTGAGAGGGAGAGATTGAAATCCAATAGAGAAGACAGGGGTTGAAGGGTGTTTGATGTTTTGGCTATGGAGGAGAGAGAGAGAGAGAGAAGCAAAAGATGAGAGAGAAAAAGAGAGGAAGAATATATATGTAGATGGGGGTGTGGTGTGAACATCAGGTGTGAAATGTGTAATAAAGAAGAGAGAAAAAATAAAAGAGAGAGATTTTCTTTTGGCTTAGGTGTCGATTGTCGAAAGCAAAGTGTTTCTTTAATTTCATGGAAGAAATTGAATGACCAAATTTTAAAAAATCAAAGCTAGTATGTGCTTTGTTTTGTTATTTATCCCTAAATATTAGACACAAAAACAGCTCGTGAAGCGAAAATGGACATTTCATCGACAAATTAGTCCATCAATTATGTGTCTTATGTGTGCAATGCTTAAAAAAATCATTTTTCTTCCTTTTCTAAGTTTCTTTTTTTAAAAAAAAATTGAATGATAGTATGAAACTCACTGTCTCATCTCTCTACGCGGAAACTCTCTCTCTCTGTTTCTTTATTTTTTTTTCTTTATTTTATTGCGTTCCCATTGCGTCAAATTTTCGTCACGCTGACACGAAAAGTCTCACTCCCCGGGGCTTCTTTAATGTTTATTTATCCTCTACGACCATCGCGACTTAGATACCAAGTTTCCCTTTCTTTTTATACATACAAATTAATTAATTAATAATTAATTTTAAGTTCTACTATAATATTATTATCATGTATATCTCTTAAATTCTTGTTTATTTTATTCCTTTAAGTACTACTATTATTTACAGTATTCAATTTTAACCCACATTATTATAAATCTGAGCTGAAAAAGTTATTATGCCTAAAAACGGGTACATCCAATCAGACATTTAATTATGTTTAATGAAATTAGATTAAAGCTTCTTTATTTTGCTTTCCTTAGCTTTTATTTATTGTGTTTTGTGTAATGCTTTATTTAACTTTCTGCGCGTTCTTTATCTCCGCTCGTGGGAGAGTGACATAGAAAAGGCTTCGCGACCGTAATACCCAGGATGTAACCCCCAGATTTATCATACTTTTCTGCATGGATTTCGAAAATCCAAAAGTTAGAGTTAAAGCGAAAAAGTATTACTCTTTTTTTTTTTTTTTCTGATCCGTGTATGAATTTCTTATTAATGATTATAGTAAATGTAGTGACTAAATTAATTTACTTATTTCCATGTTAATTAAATAGGAAAGTTAGTTGAATTATCTAATTAGTGTTTTTAGAGGAATCTAATTAACTATTTTTTCTATAGTCCCTTTCATTGATTAAGGTTATATCAAACACATTCTTCACCATTTACTGAAGAATTTCTGTTTTCCTCGCATCTTTTCTATCTTAGTTCCATGTGTGTCTTTATTATTTCTCAGCACATAACACACTAAGTATTTTAATTTTGAGTAATAAGAATTTTTATTATTAATTATTATTTAAAACATTTAAAGCATTAAAAAAAGTAACTATTATAATTATTATTTAAACTTTTACGGCTTTATATATATATATATATATATATATATATATATATATATATATAAATCGCATGGATGATATAGTAATACATTAGCAAAATTTGAATTCAATTTATAATTGTTTGTAAATTTCATTTTGATTTAGTATCCACATATAGAAGTGGCAAAATGAGTTGGTTGGCCCAAATTTGTCCAATAAGATTTGAAACTTAAACCTTATATGTGGGACTTAAACTTTAAATTTTGGGTGCAAATTATATCTAAGCTTTTCTAAACTCAATATAATCATGATCTAATTTGAACTTAATTGACCAGCAAAAGCTTGCAAATTGTATGAAAAAGTTAAGCATTCACTATTCGAACATCATTTTAGAAGGCCAAGTTAAATCCAGACATCTTTTTGGCCTTGAGTTCTTGGCAACTATGGCCATAACTTACATCCAGCCACATAACTCGTTTTGTTGCCCTCTACAGTCTGTATACAATTTTGCTATCATTAAAATAATGTGTATATATTTTTATTTTCCACCAACAAAAGACTCTAACAATTAGACACATTTTCGCCAAATATTATTTATTTAATTTATTAATTTTTGTTAATATAAGGGATTAAATTTATAAATTTTTTTCTTTTTTAACTATTCAATCAATCTTTTTTCTTAAACCATTGGCACACTTACTCATAAATACATATTAGAATTCTGAAATGATTTAAGAGTCTGTTTGGATAAAGAATTTTAATTGGGGAAAGTAATTTATCAGGAAATTTTAAACTTTTTAATTTAAAATTTATTGTTTGGATATATTTATATGAAAATTTTAAATTTTTGAAATTTTAAAATAGAATTTTAAACAACTAAAAATATAGAATTTGAATTTCCTTCTAAAAGGTTAGAAATTGAATTTCCTTGTTCTCTAACTACACAACTCTTTGCTCCGTCTTTTTCCCACGGCACCCACTACCGTGCATGAAGTTTAAAATTTTAAAAATAAAGAAATTCAATTTCTTTATCTAAATACAAAATTTTGAAAATGAAGAAATTTAATTTCTTTATCCAAACATATAATTTTGAAAATAAAAAAATTTTAATTAATCCATTTTAATTTTCTTGAATTTTAAATTTTCTGAAATTTTAAAATACTCTATTCAAATATATTGTAAGAGAGTTTAGGTTTCAAATTTCCTTTTACCTAACATACCCAAAAAAGAAAAACTAAACTCATGATTACGCAATATTAATGTATAAAACCTCACACGCCCATATTTATTTATTTATTTCCTCGAGTGTCATTGACAATATTATTATCCTTAAAAAATCATCAAAGTTAGTCGAGAGAAAGATAGAGATTGACAGCAGTGTGCACTTTTCAAAGTTATCACATACGCTGAATTCTGCTCTTGTGGCGTCCCACGTGTAAGTGACCAACCATAGACGCCCACGTGGAGAAAAATGGTGGGGTCCACGAGTCCATGGTCCTCCATTGGAACATGACCCGTTCCGCTGTTCTAGACCGTCTTCAGACAGTTTGTTTGCTTCAGTGGTTTAGCCTTTTGATTTTGACGCAGTAGACAACAAGGAGCCAGTCAGGAAGATAAATTAGCGCAAGATTTTATAACAAAGTGGTACTTTTTATATCAATATTTTGAATGAGACAATGAGTACACTGTTTTAAGATTTATAGAATTTATTGGTGTTGATAAATGTTACGAGGGTATTCGATTTTCATTCTTATATAACATATTCTTTAAGAGAGATGAAAAGTTACGTATGAATAAACTCTATATGATCAATTATACTAACACAATTTTCTCCAACTATAATATATTTTATACTTAAAAGTTAATATAATTTGCATTTATGATCCTCATATATCAGAGTCAAGGTGAAGTTTGATTTAACTTTATTTTTTTATTAATAATTTTAATTATAATATATACACAAATATCCCTCTTTGTTCATTTCTTGTTTTTAAAGTGTTATAAAAATGATAAAAACATTTTCCATAGTTTAGTTTATAGAGTTTTGAAAATAAAATTGTACAAGAACAAAAATAAAATGACCAGTTAATTTTTTTATAATTGTTAATGAAATATATTGACTAAAAATTGAAGAAAAAAATAGCTCCAATATTATGTGACATAATTAGTATATAACATGTCCCTTAAACAAAAGAATATCTTGGTATCTTGGTTCATCAAAAGAACAATAACAACACTTGATAGTACTTTTTATATCTCATTTTTGGATCACAATAACATAAATATAAAATATTCACTAGTTTTATTTATGATTGATTTCAAACAAAAAAAATCTATAATTAACCTCTTTAATGATATTTTTTCTTTCAATAATTATATTTGTATCAACAAAAATCAAAACTTAACTTAAAAAGATCCAACCTAATTTTAATTAAATATCAACACCTGTTGATACTTTTTGAATCTAATTTACTACTAAGCATGATTGTAACAAAAAATTAGACACACAGCTTCCTCGTCTCTTTCCACTAATAAAAACGTGACACGTTGCAGTTTGATGGAGATATTGTCAAATTTCAACATGCAGGTTGGTTAAGGTACCTGTAAAATTTTCAGATTGACACGTGGGTCGTTATTATCAGGACAATTTTGGATCCTCACACTGTTCTTTACAACAACATGGATTGGATTTGGACCATAAATAAAGTGTTTTTTTAAGAATAATTTTAAAATTTCCCAACACACTTTTTTATTGATTTTTATTTTATAATATAAAAAGTATTATTTTTGTTGATTTTTAACACACCCGATCTGATTTATTTTAGTTGAACCTATTAACTTCTTTAAGTGAAACTCAAAAAGTCGAATAAATTTACAAAGAAAAGTCGTTCGATTTAAATTGTGCATATCCAAACACTGTAAAAAGAAAATATAGTTTTATCAATTCAAAAAAGTGGATTAAATATGTTTGAGGCAATTCACTTTTGTGCTTTGGACAAACAATTAAATTTATCATCCAGTGTGAATCTATCCCAAAAAGGTTTCATATATTCACATTTACAATGACTAGGCATTTATTTAACTTTTGTTTATTCGATTTTTTTTTCTAATTATAACTTTCAAAACTATTATTGTTAGATATGAGTCAATGGAACATCAACTACCATTACATTGGATTGAGTTGGGTGTGAAATATTTTGAGTTATTTGAATAATATTTTAAGTTTGAATCTTATAAATAAATAAAAAATATAAATATTGATTATCAATAAATTTCGTAATTATTTTATATTTATAACATGACAAAAAAATAGAATATTTTATATAACAGAATATAATAGATAAACATTATGAACAAATAATGGAAGCAATTCCTTAAAAAAAATGGAAACAATAAGATAAAAGGATTGGTTGGAAAAATAAAAATTTGCGTGTTGCATTGACCGTGTGCGATGTACCCTGGGCCCTGGAGTTTCTTGTACAGTACTGGTACGTTACAGGGGAAAAACAGCTATATATGGATAAAGATAAGATCAATGAGATTGTGAAGAGTTGTTTGGTTTCCTTTTGTCACGACGGGGACCAAGTAACAACGTGATTGACCCTCTCATTTTAACCCTCACTCATGGCCCTACGTATTTTTCCATGCAACTTCAGGATATATTCTTTTGGTTACGTTTAATTTGGATCATTGCTTAAAAAATAGGGAGAAGACGAAGAAACTTGAGATTGTAAAGTTTGAAAGGTGTAAGCATGTGTCTCATTTTTATATAGCTTAATGAATATGTTTTATGAGTTTGTCAGAAATTTAGGGTTTGAAATAGTCGTTCTCATGAGAACCCAAAATCTCGTGGAACATGGATAGTGGACTATGTTTAATTTGGTCTACGAGATGAAGAAGATGCCTTATATTGCATTTTTTTTCGATGTATGATCAAAGAAACTTCTAACTTGTAAGAATAGTTTAATAAGGTACGTACAGTACTGGATCGTGTGAACGTATTGTTTAGAAGAGTAAATATATTTAAAGGACATTGATAAAGGTTGATTTGAATGATAATAACAAGAAGACAGAATGACATTATATGATTTATATTATGCTTTAAAAATAGACTAAAATATATGTTTTGTATCCTAACTTATTTTTTATTCTAAATTAATTAGTTTCCTATGTTTAAAATGATCCCTAAAGAATTTTTTAATAACAAATTTGTACTTACGTACTTTTTTTTTCAACTTCGTTTGATTCTAAATATTTTGGTCCGGAACCAACAGTTGATCACCCCTAGAACAAACCAAAGCCCCACTTTTGGTGGAATGCATGGTTTAATTGTTGCCTTGAGACTAAGAACTCACATTTTAATTAGGTGAATGTTAAAATGAATTAATATATCTTGGTGGGTAAATTTATTAATCTATGTAAGTAAGTTGGCTTGTGTGATTCAATCTTTCAATTTATTAAAAATTCAACTACTCAACTTGTATAACTCGTCGAGTTAAGGAACGACTTGTATGGATTGACCCATCAAGTTAGACTTTTTTGGTTTGATATTTTGGTAGATTGCTTGATCAAATATTATTTTATTGGATATAATATTTTTGTGAATTATTATGAATTTTATGTTATGTTTCTGTTTTTCTCTACATTTATTCATGATAATAGTTTCTAAAAAGAATTTGAGATAGTTTAGTGAAATAATATTTTTGTGATTGTGACATCATATTTAGATTATTTTTTATTTATTTATTTGACATCACAATTTTTGACCGAATCTTAAAAGGGGTCCAATTTTGTTTTGACATCTCTATGTTGTCCAGCTCTTTAATTACATGATCAAACTAAACCTCAAGAGCATTACAAATGATGTTATATGTTGCTTCCAAAATCTAATCAGGGCTAATCCAATGGCAAGTGAGGTCTAAAACAAATTTAAAGAAAAAATATTTTATTTTAAATGGAAAATTATATATTAGGTTTGGTTTCTCAACATATAAGACCATTTTTCTAATAAATGTGGTCATTTCTTTCCTTTATAAAAATTAAAAGATTCAAAACCACACATACATGTGCGACTATGGCTGCAACATACCCCAATGGTAACATAAATGTTGAGACATAGTAGATATGCAAAAATGAGCCACCGCTGTTGTTTGGATAATAATAGAGCACCATAGATAACCAAAAGGTCAAGCATTATCATGAAGCTTTGTATCATTTAGACTCTACTAGACAGTAGTCACGATAGATGTGCCATAAAAAAGGACAAGAAAGAAATCGACAAGAGATAGACAGAGACTCATACACAGATCAGTGATCTTCTCATTTACGTTAACCATTTCGTCATAGAATTATTGTCAAATATCATGCACAATGCTTATTGTAATTGCATTCAAATGTCATTACATGGTACCAAATAATCTTTGCATTTATACTTGAAAGCAAAAGATCAATCAGAGGAAGTGCGGTATGTTTCTTAGATATCCTATTTTTGTGTAAAATATATAACTCAAAATGACACTTGTAAGTTATGTTTTTATCAGACAAATACATATGCTTTTGAATTTGATGCGTGCAAGAGATGCCAATTGTAGTGGTCTCATATTTGATTAGATTAGGCTGCTCTCCAATTAAGGCGTGCTTATTTAAATCTCAATAATTTCAAAATGGGAAAAATATAATAATATAATGTTATTATGTATGTGCGAATGAAAGGAAAAAAAGAGTAACAATTATGAAAATTATTTAAGGGCCACATCATTTAGGATTAAAGTGATGGATAATTTATAAGTATATTTTCTTTTCAATCCATCCATAGAGACGTCTTTTAATAAGAACAAAATCGTGATAAATCATCCAATTTCAAAGCAAACAATATTTAGGATGAATGATCCTACAATACTTGAGGATTTGAGATTAAAACATTGATATAAAAAATGGTCTAATCCACTTTTACCCTTTGGAATTTGTTCCAATATGTCATAAATTCACATGACTTAGAAGTTCAGTCAAAGATAGTTTATAAACACTTTTTTTCTCAACCCATGGAAACACCTTTAAATAAAAATAAAATTATGACAGATTCTTGAATATCAAAATAGACAATACTTCAAATGATGTGAACTTATAATGCTTAAGAATTTGAAGTCAAAATAACTTTTAAAAAATAATAGTTTTATAAGAAATTATTCAAAACAGCTTCTAATTTGATTAAATTTTTATATTTTTAGTTTTAATTAATTTGAAAATGAAAACAAATATATATATATATATATATATATATATATGAACAACTTTTTAGAAGTTATTATTTATAAAAAAAAAAAGGGAAAAAGACATGCCCTAATACATAAATCCATGACAACTATTTAGGATTTTAATATTGAAAAAGTTCATCAATAGTATCGATTTAACATAGTACCTCGCTCCCTTATTGATACAATCAACAGCTAATTATGAAACAAGCCCATCATTCTCATTTATCATTCCATGTCATGGCCGGTTTTTCTCTCCCGCTTTTCATACTTTCTTTCTTTTTGTTGTCGATCGATCTACATTATTTTGGGTACGAAAAACAATTAATAATTAGTATACAATTATATACAGATATTATGGGATATCTCATATCTGAATATGAAATAAAGTGTGGAAAAGAAATCATATCTAAAATGAAAGGCTGCTAGAGAAAGTGTGTGAGCCGGGCTTTTGGTGGGCCAGTGGGCCCATGAGAGAGAGAGAGAGAACAGGGCTCAAGGATCCAATCCAAGATACTTGACTTCAAAATGGACTCTGACCCATGTGGCCCCGCTTATGCTATATTATTCTAATACTCAATAGCACAGCACGCAGCACATGCCCACATCACATGTACGACAACAAAAATACTAATGCACGTAGAAGACTTACTAGCAATCATACTATGACTCTTTTGCATAGGATGTCAAAAGTTTAACTTGAAAAATCACTTCATAATGTTTTTAATCAAGGACTAAATGCATGTACAAATAAGAATCGGGTTGGATATAATGGAAGGGATTGATCTCTTATGAAATGACGAATCAAAGTTTAAATATTCATTGAGAACAGTATTTATATATATAATGTCTGATATTATATTTTAAATAAGATTGTCTATAAAAAAAATACCTAATTCATAATTCCAAGCGATACCTATATAACATTCAAACTTTGGAGGAAAAATTATTCAACATTTGACTATGTGTTATTCAAATATTAATAAGAATCATTGTGAACCAATTAAGACCATTTAATAATTTTTCATTTTTACCACATTCAGAATCAAGAATGAGATCCATTAAATGAGAAGTTAAATTTATAAAAAATAATTTTTAATAAAATTCAATAATAAAAAAATATATTCACGAATAGGCGTTAAAGAGTCTATTAGTATTGTTTCTCTCATAATTTATTAACAAAAAATTACAACTGTCATTGTCCATCTATATATGTCATTCATAGATTTTCCCACCAACCAGAGAACTTTTTTTCAGTTAACGTGTGGACTTACACACCTGTTCATAAACTGATTAAACTCTTTGCGGTACAAGTTCACAACAATGCCATTTTTTCACCACCTACCTAGGACCAAAAAAATCCCACTAAAGACTTTAAAATTTTAATTGCACACGTATGTTTTGTATTTTGTCTGTTGATAGTTTATATTTTTTTTTCTAGTTTTGTAAAAATTAACTAATTTAGTTATTTCAATAAAATTAAAGACAAACTTTTCACAACAGGTTAGCGCATTTATGAGAACATTTTTGTGAATTAAACTAAAAAACTCATAAAATTGATATAGAACATATACATCTAATTACACGTAATTTACAAAATATACTAAAAAGAAATTACAGATATAATAATGTTGGGAAAATTATGAGAAACATAGACAAAATTAGTGGCATGAGACGTGTGATAATACAATTTCAAGAATTTCGCTGATAAAAAAAATACTATTTCAAGAATGTTGCTACATATGTAAAGCTCTAGATTGCAAAAATTTCTTAAAATATAATAGTGTTCTGAAATAAAGTAGGTGAAAAAACTATAAAAATATATAAAATAAAATTTGATAATCTGATTTTACGGAAAAACAGAAGGAGGAAGAACAACATGTGTGAGAATATTGAAGGAAAAAAAAATACTAAAGTAGCAGGTCAAAATGTAAAAGTAACATGAAAATACTCGGTATAGTGGCCTAATTGGTAGTTAAAATAGGATAAAGTTAAGGTATAAGACTTGATTATATAAAAAATATTAACATTTGGACTTGGACTTGATCAAGAAGAGGAAAAACATGCATGCGAATATCAAGAAAATACTAGAGTGGTAGATCAAAAAGTAAAAGTAAGAAATGACTTGGTAATGGCTAGTTAAAATGGGATAAAATTAAAGTAGAAGGGCTTGATCAAGTGTAAAACCCAAAGTGTCTGTGTTTTACAAAGGCTAATCACAGACAATGTTTTGGTGGCCTTTGAGTGTTTTCAATATATATATATATATATATATAGAAAAATAGATAGAAAATGACATACAACAATAAAGTTGGACATGTAAAATATGAGAGTGGAATAAGATTTTTATGGAAAGTATTATGTCGTCCATGGGCTTTCCTTTTAGATGGATCAATTTAATCATAAAATGTGTCACCACTGAATCTTTCTTAGGGCTCATAACCACACAGAGAATTAAGGCCACATAAAGGACTTAAAGGAGATCCTTTAACGCTTTATCCATTCACTTTTTAGCATAAACATTTTTAGGTATGATTAACCAAGAGTGGAAAGAAATGTTCTCAATAGTACAGTCTGTCCTAGAGTACTTGTTAGGGAAAAAAATTAAAATATTACAGTTTTAAAAAAAAATTACAAGAATATTGTTGTTTGAAATTTATTTACAAATTTATTGTAGTCAATCACGTCACAGGTGGACGTGTTTAATCATACACAGAGAGGACGTGAATGGAGCTCGATCATGCACCAGGTGGACGTGACTCACCAGGTGCTGACACGTGTCATTTTGTGGTGCGATGCGTAGAAACTTTGGAAGGTCATAACTTTTGACTGGGATGTCCGATTGAGGCGAAACTGGTGGTCACGCGTTCGAAATTGAGAGGAGATGCCGCTAACAAGTCTCCACAGGAGACTTGGCCAAAATTTTTTCCCAAAAGAGGCCTCTAAGTGCCTCAAAATTGCGATTTAATATTCGGACACCCAAAAAATTTCTTATTTTCTAATTTTTTATTTATTCAATTAGTGAATTGCATGCTATTTGTTATTTTTCTAATTACTTCTCTTAATTTTGAGCATTTTGACATAAAATATGCCTCCATCGGATATTTTTATGAAAAATTATGATTATTCAAAGTTATATGCATAACCAATTTTACAGTATAATTTTGTTCAACTATTTCAATTAGTGTTGCGACTACAATACTGTCATTTTTTTATTTTTTAAACCGAAATCATTTAAAAATCTACAATATAATTTTGGTAAATAAATATACAAAAAATTGAATAATCATAAATTTTGATAGGAATGTCCGATGGATACGTATTTTATGTCAAAATGCTTGAAATTAACAGAATTAATTAGAAAAATAATAAATAGCATGCAATTCACTAATTGAATAAATAAAAATTAGAAAACAAGAAATTTTTTGGGTGTCCAAATATTAAATCGCAATTTTGAGGCACTTAGAGGCTCTTTTGGGAAAATTTTTTGGCCAAGTCACCTTTTGGAACTTGCTAGTGGCATCTCCTCTCAATTTCGAGTGCGTGGCCACCGGTTTCGCCTCAATCGGACATCTCAGTCAAAAGTTATGATCTTCCGAAATTTCTACGCATCGTGCCGCAAAATGACACATGTCTCAAAATGACATGTGTCAGCACCTGGTGAGTCACGTCCACCTGGTGCGTGATCGAGTTCCATTCACGTCCTCCCTGTGCGTAATTAAACACGTCTACCTACAACGTGATTGACTGCAATAGATTTGTAAATAAGTTTCAAACAACAATATTCTTATAAATTTTTTTTTTAAACTACAATATTTTAAATTTTTTTCCGTACTTGTTATCTCGCATTTTTTCAAATGATGATATTATTTTTGCCCAAGCAAAAGTTGAAGAAGCAAGTCATCTTTCACACATCTTCTAAAATCTAAACGCCAATTAGTGGACGTCTAGACAACAAATTAATCAAGATAAATCAGAGCTAAGCTTTCGGCTTACTTATAAATCAAAACACACTCAGTATATAAGAGTATAAAAGCAAATTAATTAGAGCCTGTGTGAGTAATGAGGCTCAATTGTACTACAGTATAAAATAAATAATACATATTCTGGTTT
>CM023959.1:16671091-16707205 GCA_013407115.1 Glycine latifolia | reverse complement strand
TATATATATATATATATATATATATATATATATATATATATATATATATTTATATTGTGCTTCCCTATAAGGGAGATGACAATAAATGTTAAAAAAATAGTGTAAGAGTGATTAGTATAATTTAATGTAAAATTAATAATTATTTTAAAATAAATTAAACTAAATGTTCGTTGAGATAATGTTCGATAGTTTATATATATATATATATATATATATATATATATATAGATATAGATATATATATTATGAGTTAAATTTTTATATGTTATATGTGTAAAAAAAATTATATCATTGACCAATTAAAAATCATTATTAATATTGACCAAAACTATTATGTCTTATGCTCACATTTAGTAAGAATCAAATCAATATAAATGTAGGATCAAATTATTCTTTTTTATAGGTGTAAAATATCTATTGATTTTATTAATAACTATTAATTATTTATAAAAAAAACTTCACTGATCAATTCCCAATTTTTCTTTTGAGACAATACTTGGACTACATTTGGGCTTTAGATAGTTTTTAATACAATAATATTTCAACATCTCGTGCAACACACTTCATTTTCTATTATATGGGTTGCTTTGCTGTGACTATTGTTGTGATGTGGAGCCCAAAGAAAAGAAACCGAAAGGCCCAAGGTCCAAACGGTGCGTTTTGCTTTCTAAGTTATTAATATATAAGCTTGTGCACTAAAGGAAATTTAGGGCTTTTCTATTTTTTCTGTCTTTTCGTTTCTTATTCTCGTGTTCTCTCGAAACTTCTTGGTTGTCTCTCTTCATCTTCTTCTCTCGTGCCTGATATGACCTAGCTCTACTAGGGTTTAATGGTTCTGATTAATACCTTTAGTTTTGTTTGTTGAGCAAAGAAGATGATGATAGAATAGGTCTTTGTCCTTTGTTCTTGGTTCTGTTTGGTTTGTATTGAAGATGGAGGTTCTCTCTCTCGGGTTCAATCCTACTTCGAGTTCTTGAGCTGTATCCTTTGAAAGGAACTGAAGGAGAGAAACATGAAGGTTGAGTAATGTCTGATTCTGACATTGGTGTAGAGTGGTTAACTCTTGTTCTCTGTAAACCTTCTTTCTTTCTTGTCTGTAATCTTGAGGCCTGTGTTCTAGTTGAGTGTTTGTCCATGTATATTTGAGTTGAACTCTATTGTAAATGTTCTTGGTAATTTTAGTACTAGTAAAGGGACTGCAGGTTCTTTGTCCTTGGATGTAGGTAATAAGGAATTTTCTCCTAGTTACTGAACCAAGTAAATACTCGTGTTCTTTATCTTTTTGTTATGTTTTCGCTAAATTCATTTTAAGATTTTGCGCTTAAACTCTAACAACTATCTTGGGTTGGATTTCTAGCTACATCTATACTAAGATATATATATTCTCTACAAAATAATATCATTATGCGAAAATTCTTGAATTCATGGCCACAATAAGCCAGGCTAGAATTAGAAGCATACATATGCCACACTTGGTTTATGGTGCTAGAAATCAAATTACCAATTCTTCGTGCAAATGCTATTCATAATCAAATTAAGTAATGAGACACCACCCCATTGTACAGATCACACTATTGAATATTGTTCCGATAGTTATGAAGTCTCACATTACTTAAAAGTTTACTTCATAAGTTCTTTATAAACACTGTCTTATTTCAACTCATTGAGATGTCTTTTACAAAAATAAAATTATGATGGTCATCTAGATTTAAGGTTGGAACATTGGTCCTAAAATGAGAGCTAGGTGCTCGATGACTGTGATGATTTTTTCCTTCTAAAATTATTTTAAAAGTTGAAATATAGATTTAAAGCCAGTTTAAGGAATTTAAAAGAAGGCACTGTTTACTTTGACGTACATTTCTTTTGTAGTGTTGAAACTGACTCGCAATGAAGTTTCTTTAAGGAATCAACAATGTGCTTTGCATGAAGAAGACTTTCTGCGTGCTGATCCTGTGGAAATGATCTTCTTTCCACAGTTTAACCAACAGCATTATATATCGTATCTCTAATTTTCAATTATACTGGTTGTTTTTCAACCAACAAATAGTCTTTGGAAATATTAGTGAGCTTAAGGAGACAAATGAACCTTTTGCACCTTGATGATCTCTTTTTTCTATCATTATAAACAACAAGTTAAAATTAAGGAGGGTTGACTTGTAAAGTTCTTCTAGAGATCAACGTTTATATAATTTGATAGTAATTTTGTCCCTATGTTAATGTATAACTTTCCTTTTTCTTTGTCAAAATATCATTATTTGAAAATGTACGAAACGTGAATTCAAAACATGCTAAAAATTATGATTCTTAAAATTTTGAAATTGGTGATTATCTCCAGAAGTACTAATTTTCTAAAATGAAAGAATTTTGGATGACTATGAAATTTGATTTCCACAATCGTACCAAGAAAGTATTCTATTGGTTTTATAAGATTTTGATTTAATTAGGAGATTCATTCATATATTTTTATTTAAAATATGAAATAGGACAGGACATTATAAAAAAAATGAAATTGGACAGATTTTTTTTTATTTAGTTTTTTTTTTTATGCAGAGGACAACGGGTCTTTAATATACTGGATTGATCATATTGTTGAGAAAGAATTCTATAAGGCATAAATAAATTGCAATGCCGGTTGTAACAAGAAGTTTATGGTGTGAGATTTTTCAACCGCTGTAATCCTTTTCTTCATATTGAATGTGGTGTTGATCCTTACCGTAACGTAGGATTTTAAGTAGATGAACCATGTTAATTCTTTGACTTGTTTTTCTTTTCTTGCTATCATTTTACCAAAATTGATAAATTCAATATCTTGTTTCACAACATTGATTTATGTCTTTCTTTTTAAGTTAAAGGAATATAACTAATGATATTCTCGCATTACTTTCATTCTTTATTAAGATAATTATCATTGTTTAGAAGTCAAGTTATCACAATGCAAGTAACTTACACATATATGGCATTACAGTAGTGGAGAGAAATACACGAAATTCTAATACCGTACATAATTATAATTATCGATGAATATAGCTTCTTAGTTTTACTATTAGGGTCAAGGGCACAATTTTTTTTATCTCCGTTTATAATTAAGCATAAAGTAGGGTAAACATGTGTTTCTGTACCATTCTCTACATGTTAAAAACGAAATATTTATATTACTCGGACTTGCACCAAACAAACTACATGAAAAATTTATTGAGAGGAAGTGCTTTAAAAAAGATTATCTGAAGAAAACAAGATACATGCGAAAAACAAAACAAAAATACTGTGAAATATATTGACAATCTATATTCTATAGTGATGTTAAAGTAGTTTGATTAAGCTTATTTTTCTCTTAAGATTTGGTTTTGATTTAAAACACCTTGGTAAGCGATATGCAATATCAGCATAAAATCTTCTTGAACTGGTAAATTATCTTTTCTTTTACCTTATACCTGGTGAGTCTCTTTTTAATCTAAATATTTTAGTACATAAAAAAAAAGTGATTTAGTTTCAGTTTAACACGTCATCGTTCATTTGGATGGGTTGAATACATTTTTTTTAATATAAATAAAAGGAAAGGGAAAAATATTCTAGATACAATTTTCATAATAAGTCAACATGAAATCCTTCTATACGACCTTGAACCAATGGTTAATTAGGTTTTGGGGGTGCAACATAAGCAAAGGAGACACTAGCTAATCTATCAAGAAATAGACACCAAACTTATCCTCCTAAAAAAAATAGGACTTATCAGTTAATTAGGAGAAGAAAACCCATTTAATTTCCACAAGAGGATTAGGTCACGTTGCACAAAGAAGAATCATGGATGCCCCAATTTGAGCAAGCTGATGAGCACATACTGAATGGCCTAACAAAACATGTGACAAATCATTAATGATTTTGGTTTGGCTAAAAAGGTTCTAAACTACTAAACTAGTCAGCAACAAAGAAAACTAGGACAATTTAAAAATTTGAATAAAAAGCTGAAATGTTGCTAAAAAGTTGGCTGCTCCTGATATTTCTGACCACCCAATCAACCTCTCTTACTCATTTTACCTTCTTTCCCAATTCAAAATTTGTCTACTTGCTTTTATACTACACTCATGTGTCATGTCTGTTTATTGAGACAACATTCTCAAATGGAAAGTTCTACATATATGAAATGTCAAGCTTGAAATGACAAGGTTCTACATATGTTAAAATGCTTAAATTGCAAGTTTTACAAATGCACTTTTAGTTTTGGAAGCAAAAATTCCCTTGAGTTGTTTTCTAAATCTTCTAACATGTATAAATATATATATATATATATATATATATATATATATATATATATAAAAGGCCTGCTACTAGCTAGTTTCCTATCTTGATCTTGCCAATCACTGATTTCTTAATATTTATTTTTCATTCCATTCATGGGATGACATTGATTAAATTAACTATAAGGTTTGTTTGAGTACTTAAGTTGAATAGAGCATCAAATCTGAATAGGATTTTGTCTATGTGTGGCCTTCTTGTGCCTATGTTTGTCATCTACCATATAGTTATTTGGCGATTTCTGTCTTTGTTCTCTGCTTCCAATGAGAAGATAATAAATACAAAATGAGGCATAATAACTCTTGTTCCCCAATTAATGGACCCAGTAATATAATAAGCCTTGGTCACAAAAAGTTTAGGGTGACTCATAATTAATTTGGTACCCTTTTATTTTCTTCACGGTGTGATCTAAGGCTTAGCAACACCAATTATGTGCAGCTTCTAAAACAAGCACCCCAACAATGCAAGCAACTTCAGAAATAGAATTGGAAAAGCTGGTTGGTAGAGATGCCCCATGAGACCCACTCACTTGGTCTTTGACATAAACAAACACAGAAAGAAGACAGACAAGAAGGTCCCTTTGGTTTCATATGTTTGTAAATTAAAGAGACAGCACATGGCATCTCCTCTTCTTTTTTTTTTACTCTTTTTCTCTCTTCTTTTTCTTTCTTTTTTTCCTGAATTTTGCATTTTAATCCAGTCACTTAACTTTTTTTTATCAGTAAATATTAATTTTTTATTAATAGAAAGATCAAATCCAGACTTTTTTCTCATTTCTTTCTCCTTTTTACCACCAAATCAATATTATTTATGTTACAAGAATGGATACAAGTGTTAGAATTTTTTGTTGTATTTCCCATTTTCTGCAGCTTCCGTTGTTGCCTAGCTGTTCAACTGTGTTATTTTCTTGCTAGTTCCTTTCTGTTTGTTTTGTGGCCTTTAATTAGGCACTTTGAACTATAAAAAAATGACATGAATTTAATACATATTTGGTTTTGTTTATTGAAGAAAAAAATATAGGCACAGTCAGTTATAAATAATTTTTACTATTATTAATCATAAATTATTATATATAATAAATTTATTTATTTTTTAATAATTATCTTAAAAATCATATTATTATAATTTCCGGTAATTGATAGTACAATTGTTTCCCATAAAAAGAAAAAGATACTACAGTTTTTTTATACAATGCATGAAAATTACTCCTAAGAAATAATTATTTGTTTTTGTCACTTTTAAAAGGTTGTTTCTGAGGAATAAATATTTTCTAAACATGTAATAAATTTAAATGACAATCAAATTTAATGTATTTCTAAAAATAGCTACATATTTGGTAGGGTATAAAATTGGTAAAATACAATTTTGTTTTTTAGATTTATGATGCCTATAGCTAGTGTAAATTGGACCCAGGTGAGATTTCCGATGTTCATTTACTTTGTTTTATTTATGCCTATAAATACATACAAACAAGTTTATGTCACTTTGTAATTATTTTTAAGAGATGCTTCAAGTACTTAGGACAGTAAATCATCTTTATTTTAGGGACGTGTGTACATGTCCATTAAAGTAAAAAGAAAAAACGCAAATTTTAAAATGCCAGAATGATGTTTCATAGTCACATTCTCAATAGTCAATAAACATGTCTTCTGTTAAATTGAAAAAATTCCTTTAATTTAAGTTCAACAAACATTTTTTATTTAATAAACCATAATCTCAATTATTGATTTTTGTCGTATAACCAGATTTCCTTATGAAGAAATAAATAGCCAAACAGATGTGGTCAAAAACGAATGGGGAAAAACCTGAACACAAAAGAACTCTGCAAATTCAAATAGTAAATGATATTTCAAGATGGTCTAGTCAATGAAAGGTATCAGTCCCAAAGGAAAAACAGAAAAGAGAACGCAGGTGTAGAAGAAGATGAAAAGAAAGAATATTATTGAGATGATTATCAATATACATGAATAAGCTTTATATAGGTATACAACAGACAAACTAACTTAACAAATTTCAGTTATTCTACTGTCATCCCCCCTCAAACTCAGCGGAGATGAAATGACTCTGAGTTTGTGACGAAAGTGATTGAAAGCAGGAGCAGAAAGCGGTTTGGTTAAAATATCTGCTACTTGTTCGCTGCCAGGAATATGTTGAACAAAAGCTTGTTTATGTAGAACACGGTCACGAACAAAGTAGAGATCTATTTCAAAATGCTTGGTGCGGTGATGCATAATGGGATTTGCTGCTAACATGACTGCACTTGAATTATCACAGAAAATAGTAGGAAGACTTGTGCAAGGAATATGTAGTTCAGAAAGAAGAGATTGGAGCCAAGTAATCTCTGCCATAGTGGATGCCAAACTTCAAAATTCTGTCTCAGTGCTGGATCGGGATACTGCTTGTTGCTTTTTACTTGCCCAGGAAATAAGATTGGAGCCTAGATAAACACAAAAACCACTCGTTGATTTCCTATCATCAATGTCAGATCCCCAATCAGAGTCACAAAAAGTAATGAGCCGTGAATCTTTGGATGGATGAAAAACTAATCCATGATTAATTGTCCCTGCTAGATAGCGTAATATTCTTTTAACAGCTTTCCAATGAATTTCAAGTGGTTGATGCATGAATTGACTCACTTTATTAACAGCAAATGAAAGATCGGGACGAGTGATTGTAGCATATTGAAGACCACCAACAATAGATTTGTATAGGGTTGGATCAGAGAAAGCTGTATCACCATGAGCAGATAACTTTTGATTGGTAACCATAGGAGCCGGCATTGGTGTAGCAGAGAGCATTTTGGCCTTTTCTAGAAGATCAGTAATGTATTTGGTTTGAGTCAAATGTAGAGTTGTAGGAGAAGTATAGACTGCCTCTAAACCAAGAAAATACTGAATGGTGCCAAGATCTTTAAGGGAGAATTGACTGTTGAGTTGAGAAATAAGGGAAGCAATATCAAAGGAATCATTGCCAGTGATTAAAATATCATCAACACAGACAAGAATATAGATGGTGGAGGAGGAAGTGAATCTGGTATACAGAGATGCATCATATTTTGTATTTTTAAAACCAAACTTCTGTAATGTGAGGCTGAGAGTATGAAACCATGCACGAGGTGCTTGTTTGAGGCCATAGATAGCTTTGTTTAGTTTGCAGACAAGCTGAGGATTAGTACTATGAAAACCAAGTGGTTGATGCATGTAAACATCTTCTTGTAGAACTCCACATAGAAACGCATTGTTAAAGTCAAATTGTCTGATAATCCAGCCTTTTGTGAGAGCAATGGATAAGATGAGACGAACTGTTGATGGTTTAGCAACAGGATTGAATACTTCATTGAAATCAAAACCTTCTCTTTGTTGGAAACCCTTGGCTACTAGGCGGGCCTTGTATCTATGAATCTTCCCATCGGGTTGTCTTTTGATTCTAAAAATTCATTTGCAGTCTATAGGGTGAGTGTGAGGTGGAGGTGTAACAAGGGTCCAAGTATTATTTTTGATAAGAGCTGTATATTCTTCAAGCATTGCTTGTTTCCAATGGGGACATTTTAGAGCTTGAGAAAGGGTGAGAGGTGTTGAGTTGACTAAGTTAGGAGGTGAAGGAGTGGATGTGGTGGCAAAGGATTTTGGTTTAAAAATGCCCGATTTGCTGCGGGTTTGCATAGGATGACTGGAAGCCATGATATCTGGATTGGTATTAGGAGCAGTTGAAGAATATGAAGGCAGTGTTGGTGCAATGAAAGAATCTGAAATAGAAACACTAGAAGAATTGTTAGTAGCTCCTGTGGAACCAGTTGATGGTGGGATAGGAGGTTGTGCAGTAATTTTTACTTTAGGGAGAATTGGTATTTGAGGTATAGAATGAGAAGAAGTAGAAAGTGAAGAAGTAGAAGTAGTTGTAAACAAATCAGAATAAAGAGAGTTAAACTCATCAAAAATAACATCTATGAAAATAAAAAATTTTCCAGTGGGAGATAAACATCTATAACCTTTATGATTGACAGCATATCCTAAGAAGAGACATTTGGTAGATCGAAAGTCAAGCTTGTGTTTATTGTATGGTCTAAGTAAGGGAAAACAAGCACAGCCAAACACTTTCAAAAATCTGTAATCTGGTATATTGTTATAAATAAGTTCAAAAGGTGATTTAAATTCAAGAATAGGTGATGGTAACCGATTGATAAGATAAACAGCAGTGATAAAAGCCTCTTCCCAAAAAATTAAAGGAAGTTTGGCATTGGCTATGAGAGCTAAACCAACCTTAGTTATATGACGATGTTTCCTTTCAACCTTACCATTTTGTTGATGGGAGTAAGG
The DNA here is from genome assembly GCA_013407115.1 of Glycine latifolia. NCBI lineage: Eukaryota > Viridiplantae > Streptophyta > Magnoliopsida > Fabales > Fabaceae > Glycine > Glycine latifolia. The sequence goes on along the minus strand of CM023959.1, from coordinate 16,698,596 downwards.
GCAGGTGAGTCTGTGAGTAATACCATGATGCTGGAGAAACTGTGTAAAATGATTGGATTTGAATTCTTTGGCATTATCAGTTTGAATGTTCTTAATCTTAAAGCCAGTGAGATTTTCGATAGTTGTCTTATATTGTGAGAATATAGAAAAAACCTGAGATTTATTTTGCAATAGGTAGAGATAACTAAAACTTGTAAAAGCATCAACAAACAACACATAGTAGTTGCATCCAGATGTACCGGTTACAGGAGCAGGGCCGGCCCTAAATGTCAATAAAAATCACATAAGGAGGAGAATGATACATGGTAGAAGAACGAAAATGAGGTAATTGATGGATTTTTCCCAAACAGCAGGCTTCACACACAGAAGAAGCTGAAGATTTATTATTTACAATAGAAGGAAGGTTACATGTATTTAAAACAGTTCTAACAATATTGGGACCAGCATGACCTAACCGTTTGTGCCATAGATCAAAAGAGTTAGATGTAGAAAACAAAGCAATAGGTGAATTTTGAACAGAAGGTTGTGTAGTCACATGCACATTGGTGAACTGATAGAGGCCATCTTTAAGAATGCCCTTGAGAACAATTTTCTTGGTGACCTGAGATTTGACAAGACAGTAATCAGGATGAAATTTAAAAAACACATTGTTATCCTTGGCAAATTGAGAGACACTTATCAAATTTTTGGTGATGGATGGCACATGTAAAAGGTTATCAAGTTGAAAAACAGTAGACGAATGAGAGGTTGTTAAGAAAGAATGACCAACATGATATATAGGCATACCTGCACCATTACCAACATGGACCTGATCAGATCCATTATACTCAGAACTAGAAGAAAGGTTACCAAAGTCATGAGTGAGATGATGAGTTGTGCCAGAATCCGGATACCAAGCTGTGTCTAGAAGTGAAGTAGGGCCGGCTAAGTAAGCTGTAGGATTGTGAAAGGAAGGAGGTGGAGGTGGTGCTCTCTGATTCTGATTTTGGAAGGACTGATGCTGAGATCCTTGAGAAATATTTTGATATGTAGTATCATAGTGATAAAAGCATTTTGTTGCAGGATGACCAGGTCTGCCACAGATTTGACATTGTAAGCGATTTTGATTCCAGAAAGAACCTTGATTTCTGTTGCTTCTGTAGGTGCGACCCCCTCTGCCTCTGCGTCCACCTGAAGATCGACCACCAGGGTATTCTTGGGCCATATTTCTTTGGTTAAAGTTAGCTTGGATAGGAGTAGTCTCTGTTTTCTTGAAACAATCAAGCATATCTTCTGGAGCCAATAAGAATGCTTCCAATTCGATTATGGTGAAAGGAGGGGATCTTGACATCACAGATGTAATTAAGGGAGCATATTCCTCACTTAATCCATCAAGGATAGCTTCTGTGTGTTCAGCATCAGTGAGAGGAGACCCTACAGCTCCTAGGGAATCAACTGCTTTCTTGATTTGAAGAAGATACTATGCTGCTGGACCTTTCTTTTTGATGGATTTTAGTTGATTTTTGAGTTGTTTGACTTTTGCTTATGTGTGTGAAGAGAAGTAGGTATGGAGTTTTGTCCAGATCTCATGAGCAAATTTGCATCCTACCATTCTGTTTTTGAATGACATGTTCATTGATGAAAGAAGCCAAGAAACCAGTAGATTGTCTTGTTGATACAGTGAGTATATGCAGTATTTTCCATTGTACTGTCTTTATTTTCAGACGTCTGAGTAGGGATCTTTTCTTTGTCAAGATGATCTTGAAGATTGTGACCATAGATGGAAGCTAAAGCAAGTTGTTGCCATGGCAGAAAGCTTTCTTCATCTAGTTTATCTGCAATAGGATTTGAAAAAGATTTCATGATGAGTTTTGTTGCAGGTGTGCTGGTGTTGCTGGTCTCAGACCGAGGAGAATCAGGAATGGAATCCATGGATCATTGTTGTGCTCTGATACCATGAAAGGCATCAGTCCCAAAGGAAAAACTGAAAAGAGAACGAAGGTGTAGAAGAAGATGAAAAGAAAGAATATTATTGAGATGATTATCAACATACATGAATAAGCTTTATATAGGCATACAACAGACAAACTAACTTAACAAACTTCAGTTATTCTACTGTCAGTCAAGTTTATCAAAATTTACCATACAGTTAAAAATGACTTTCAGATATCTTGTAAGATAAAAGACAAAATTTAGCTTACGTAAATACAATGCCAGTATGCAGAGGCAGTGTGGGTTGGACAATTCATCATTTTTGTTTAAATTTATTTATTTTTCCAAATATTACTGGCAGGGAATATCTAAATGTTCCAAAAGACTATACGAAAATTAATACAAATGACGTGGCATGAATTTGACATAGGAAAGTATGAAAGGTGGAAATTGAAATACGAAACTGGAATCTACTGAGATGTAACCGTTATGATATTATGATATATAATTAATAATTAATACTACCATTTATGTCTTGACATAAGGGACACTATGTTAAAAGTTACCTTAATGTGGACATCCCATAAAGATGCATCCTCAGTTGTAGTAGTTTTCAAAACAGTGTTCCAACCAAAACCATATATGCTTAGTAATTTCTTTAAACTAGAATATTCTTGTCTAAGTTTATTCATCTTTTTTTTCTAGTTGATTTTGTGTGTAATCAAGCCCTGATTGTTTTGTAAATTCATCTTTAATGCTTTTCCATGCTTTCTTACTGAAGGTGGAGGTTGTTCTATTCCATTTTTTTACTTCCTCAACCATTAAATTAACAAAAAGAGTTGTGTTTTTATCATTCCATTTGCTATGAACCATTCTCCTTATTGATAATATGTCAGAAAATAAATCATAACACCAAAAATTAGAAATCCATAATGTTCTGATAATGGAACTTGCTAGTCTGTTATGGAAATACTATGCAGGAAATCAAAATTCACTTCCATAAATTTGCTTACATTAACAACTCCCAAGAATATATATGCTTGTATATGTATATATTGGTATTAGCTCCACATGATGCTTTCTAACATTCACCACATATATGGCTACTAGTACTCATTTACACTTATATTTCTACCAATGTGAGGAGTTATAAGTAAGATCGACCTACAAGAATCACGAAATGGACGAAAACCCATCCCAGGTGTAACGCCTCTCTTTTGTTCTCTCGTGCTTGATTGATTTTAAATGAAATTCCGTGTCCACTTTGTATTAGAATTATCTTTAGTTATAAATTTCATGAAAAATTTCTTTCTTCTTGCTTTGATTTTACAATTTAGTCATAACATAAACTATTCTTCCTCACCACGGTTGGTTTGTAATAAGAATACAATCCATTATACAGTCCCAAATATCATGTCCAAAATAGTTTACAGACACTCTATTATTACGAATTGCACGTCAACAAAGTAAACACCAAACACAAAATACAATCCATCAAAGCTTCCTCTTCACACCTTCTTCAATATCATCCACAGTTTAGGCTTTACTGTTCCTCTGCTCGCCCAAATGAATTGGGGTCATCACAGGTGTCAACCACAGACACAAAATAGGGTAAGTATTTAATAAACACAGTTTAGATAATTCAACAGGTTTACAACAGCCCAAAATAATAAAATACAGAATAATAATCAAATAATCATAAATCAATGTTAATAATGCCTGATGCATGATTTCTTTATTAAATGATGCATGACTAAGATCTCAGTTTCTCATAAAATCATCATTAGTGGCCACAGTCAAGATAGCCTCACCCACTCTGGTGGCACAAATAAACTTATCCAACCAGTCGGGGTAGCCCAGGGGCGCGTAGGATAGTCACCTCCACCTATGTGATCATCATGGTGGTGTGGTCCTCCCTGTCTCAACTACCCCCAAGTTCATAACACCTTTGAACGCGTGGACTCAGTTTAGCTATCTGACAACAACAACACGGTCTAGCCCCCGCCAGGCATATGCATATGAAAATGCATGAATGATTCATTTTATCACATCTTTTCTCATTAATCATTACTCTTCTTCTTCAAAGCTCAACATCTTTAACAACTTATGGCATATGCTTTTAAAACAATACGTAAAGCTTCTTTCAAACATCACAGAAAGCTTTACTCCACAGTCCAAGCATACAGCCATATCTCAACAAAACTCTTGGAATCCATAAATAATCACACATATTTAACAACACAAGGATTCCAATACCTCATTCATCTTTGTTTCTTTAGAACATTTCATCAAACATATGATGGCTTTCATAGAAACACTCAGCAACACATTCATAATTTTTATTAAAGCAACCAACCATGCAAATCTAATTCAAATTCCACAACAAGGATTCAAGCCAACAACACTTAAACATATTTCATTCATTGTGACCAATTGTCAAACACATGGTAAGCAATCTTTGTTTTAGAGAATACTTTAAAAGAAAGCTATTTAAACCTTAATCTTTATAAAGTTCAACATCAAGTGATTATCATACAGCTACTTCAATTTATACAACTTCATCAATTCGATATAGCGATTTATTTAAATACAGCAATCCCAATCACACATACAGCAACTAATTACATTACAGCTACTAAATAAAATATGTTACAGCAATTATATAAAATACAATACAGCAATACAGCTATCAAATAAAATATACATCATCCAAATAAAATATACAGTAACATAAATGAATTAAACAACAACATACAGCCATATTAAATTACAGTAATATACCATACAGCAATATAACTACATACAGCATACAGCAAAAGAAAATAAAATAAATTAACATACAGCAACCATTAAGTTTCAGAATTAATTTTACAGCAACATGATTATCATACAGCAATCATTAATTAATATACAGCAACCTTTACAATTGTTCCAGCATCAAATAAGAGGGTACAGCAAAGTAATTCATGGCCTCAAAGTAAGATTAATTATTTTGGGATAGCCACTTAATTAAGTAAAATTAATTATTTCATTTAGAATTTTAATCAAACACTTGATATGCCAAGCTTAAAGTTTCACAAATTAAAGATCAACATAGCTTTTAAATTTAATTAAGTGGGTGTTAAATTAACCTATCAATCATCTAATCCATGTTTATTAAATTACTTCCCTTACCTTGTTTTCTCCTTTAGAATTGGATAGCTTTGCTCCTAGATTTCCCTAGTGCTTCATGTGGACTTCCTTAAGGTTTGTGGCCTTTATTCTTCTTTGTGTGAAAATGGAATTGATAGATAATAGAAGGGAAGTGTGTTGGGGTATAGTTTTGCACATGAATTCCTTTTAGAATGACCCTTGCTCCTAGGGTTCTTGGCTTTCACGTGAGGTTTCTAAGCATGTAAGCCTTTGGTTTGTTTTAGGTGAAAGGTGAAATTGTAAAGGAATGAGATGGGGAGGCTTTGGAGAGGATATTGCACGTTGAATACCCTTTAGGGACAGCCCAAATTTCGTTCATCCCACCCTTTATATAGTGATGTTACTACAAAAAAATCTCCTAGGCAATTATACCTTACTTTCCAAGTGGCTAAGTCTTGATTGGCTAGTGATTTTCATCCATCCAAGTGGCCTTCTTCAAGAGTCTTCCCATCTCTTCTTTCTTCTTCCTTCTTGGCACGTGAATCCTAGGCTTATTGGGAAAGTCTCCTTTGCCTTATTAGACAAGCTTGTGGGAGAATGAAAAATATCATCCAAAGTCATGATGATTTAGCTTTCTACTAGTCTTATTTTCATTGGCTAATAATTCTCCTCCCTCCAAGTGTTTAGTTTCTTGATTATTCCACATTTTCCTCTCTTTCTCACGTGGATTCTCATAGCTTGGAGAGCAATTCATTTCTGTCTTCTTTTCTCATATGGAATGCTATGTTTTTAGAGAATTTTGTACTTCTCTTTTTTTCTTCAAACCTGTTTTAGTAAGATAGCGAGTTTGGATTCGTTAACCGTTGGATCTCTTTGAAATTTTAAGGGTATACTCCTATCTCATATACCTAATATTTTGACCGTTGGATCTTTGATATAATGTTTAGAAATGTTCACGTGTTCTATCAAAGAGAACAAAATAAAATTTGCTTCAAATATCTCTTAAGCATTTATAACTACCTTTCCACTTGGACCAATAGGAATTATCAAGCTTCTTAACCCTTCATGTAGCCAATCTTGAATGTTCCTAAAGCTTTTCTCCCGTGATATTGTATTATACAGCCAAGGCTTGATTTTAGATAACCTAATCCACAAATTTCCTTTTATTCCATGTAATATCAAAATTCTAATTTCCTATTAATCCATATTTGCCTTTAATTATTAAAATTACTAAACTAACTTATTTAGGCAACCTATTCGTTTCATAATTAAGGGAAAACTGCATAGATTATATCCATACTCTTTTTATAATTTTCTGTTACCTGGAGTAGTCCAGATTAAGCTCTTTTTAGCCTTATCTTCCAAATTTCTAGGAATTCAATTTGATGATTTCTTATTACTTTCTAGATTAATATTTATTTATCTAAAAGTATTTTATCCATTCTTCAGGTCTCCACAAAATTTCTAAAGCCATCTGGCATTTTTGACCTAAAGGGTATTTTGGTCATTTATCACCCTCGGGACGTGATGGTAATTATCCCATTTGTTTAAGGGTATTTATGGGACTTCCTCCTAAAATATCTTACTAAAATATCTAGGGGTATTTTGGTTATTTTCAAAAATATCCAGGGGCAAAATTGTCATTTTCATCCTAGGGGCATCTTCGTCATTTCTGAAATTGTTCAGGGACATAATTGTCATTTGCCCTAAATCTTTTGTACTTTCTCTAATTAATATTTCACCCCAGTAATTTTGAATTTTAACCATCAATTGACTGTTTTATTCTTAAAATTTTAGGGTGTTACACCAGGCATATATGCGAATAAATGAGATAATCTGTTTTCCATATATATATGCATACATGTGATTGCAGTGAGAAATTAATGTACATGCATGGCCATTGGTATATACAACACTCATAAAAACTGGATAAATCTCAAGCATTATGTCAACTGAAAATCTGGAACCTAGATTGGTCTAGTCTTGTAATTTATATAAATTTATGTGTATCTGTTTTATGATAATAGATAACTATTTGTTTAATTTCAAATCACAACCATAACAAGGTCTATACCCCCCACTCAAAACTTCAGCTACTTCAGACAATAAAGAAAGAGTTCTATCTTTATATATGTATATATAATTGAATTCTTCTCTTCTCATCCACTCCCTATCATCCCGACGGCTTGCCGCGCTTGAGAGTTTAATTTTCTATGCTTTAAGTTTACATATTTGTCTTTATTATTGTTCGTAGCCATGTGAATTCCGTATTTTATTCCTGTTTTCCATTAATGTTCTTGTCTTTTTAGTCCTTTTCCCCGTACTCGCTTCCACCCCGTATGGTATTAGAGCCTGATGGCAAAGTAGGAATATATGTTTAGATCTGGTTTGTCTTTTACTTATCTGAACTATTATCCAAACATAACTTTATGTTTCTTTTAATGCTTTTGTAAATGTTTTAAGTAATTTTATGTCTTAACTGGTTAGCATGATAAATAGAGAAAGTTTCGATCTGGTGTTGCTGGTGTAGTAAGTCCCGCTGAGATAAGGGCAGTAAATCCTACAAATTATTGGAACGCGAGATCTGAACTTTTGTCTGAAATTCATTGGCTTTAGTTAATAAAACAAAAGTCTGGAATATAGCTCAGTAGGTAAATTTTAACCCAAATCTATCTTTATGTTTTTATAGAATCAAAGGATGACAATGATATCAGGGGACTATTTTATGATCTTTTCCCAATGTCTCTTTTACACACCTTTTCTTCTCGCCTTTCTTTCAAATCCTTTCAACCCTCATCTTCCTCTTTTAATCCTTCCCAAGCAGAAAATGCTTTAATCAAATCCAACCGCAATATTTTCAAAGAAGAAGTTTCTTTTTAGGATATTAACCAAGATCTGAATGACTGGAAGATTCCCAGGATTCTAGAAAATGAGCTTTACAAACCGAACAGAAGATATTTTTGCAAATATGATTTTATAATCTGAACCATTGAGACTAACATACGTCTTAAATATGATTTTGATTAAATTGAACTCCTTTCTAACAGTACTTTAAAACTTCATAAACAAAAATATAGCTTTTTGCACATTGGTTATGTTCAAGTGGTTGCTAAACCTTTAGGTATAGAAGGATTAAACACCTCAATTCTTTTATGCTTAAGAGACTCCCGTCACAATCAGTTTACGACTGCATCTTAGGCACCGTAGAGACCAACCTTAATAATGGACCAATCTATTTCAATTGTCATCCCGATAGGACTGTCAGCCTTGAGGATGCCAACATTCTAGATGTCTTAACCTTAGATGTCCAGCTTTATGGTCTTGATATGAAGGCTGGATCTATCCCAGTTAATATCATCTATCGAGTTCAATACAAGGTAATGAACTCATGCATGTCTAGAGTCCTCAAACCCAGGAAGACTGGAGAAACTACTTTGTTTCTCACAGATACAACTAAGGCCAAGGTTGTAATTCCAAAAGTCATCAAGTGGGAAGACATCAATTTCCCTCAGACTTGGACCATGGATAGAGTAGCCCCAGCCAAACCCTAAACCACACCTACCTTTGAATCTGTCAAACAATATGATTCTAGAAGGGTAGAGATCACCTTTAATAGGTCTAACTCCTTAAATACCGCCAGGACATCCTTTACTAGAGATTCTAGATATGAAATGATTGGGTCTGTCTTCTCTAGGAAGTCCTTTTCTGCTGCTCCAAGTGGAAGTAGTAGCAGGATCAAGCTTCAAGGTGTGGAAACCTCGTCTTTGATTCCTCAACCAGTCTATCAGTAGGAAAACCACAAAGGAGAGTCTAGATCTATCCCCTCTCCAACCTTTTCATCTATGTAAGATTATAAGGTTATCCATGATTAATAATACCTGCATAGATTATGAAGCCCTTAAGCTAGATTTCAACTCTGAGGAAATGACTCCTCGAAGAGAGTGGTTTCTTAGCCATTATAGGGATAATAGAAAAACCCAGATTAGGGAAGAGTATTATTCTTTCCTTAACCAAGTCCAAACCCAAATCTTTCTCTTTAATTGGTTTAAATTTATGCAGCCTACCATAAGATAGATTACCCTTTCTTAGAACCAAACACCATTAGTGTTATCACTAAGTATGACCTTAAGGATGGCCGGATAGTCAGATCTGATTTCCCTTCGTCGACCAAGTTTATCCTTCCTAATGTCGGGAATGAGAAGCATGGGCACATCTATGCCTCACCCTTTAAGTCTAGGGATGAGTTTGAACCCATAACCCCCAAAGATATTAAGAACCTTATGGAACAATCCAACTATACCAACAGGTACCTCCAGTACATAGGGGAAAAATTAGGAGAAAAACTCAACCTTAGTTTAGAAGCCAGTACATCTTCTGCTAAGACCATTCAGACCCCAATCTTCAAACCCTTTAGGATGACTGATAAGCTTAAGAAAGAGTTTGTCAAACTCAAAGCTTTCAATCAGCCTCCTAGTCGGCCTTCTGACGAGTTTAAGGAAAAACTTGAAGGATTAATTTTTATTATCATTCAAGATACTCCTCAGACTTCCCAAGAAGCCCAATCCAGACCAACCTTTACTAAAGCAAGATCTAGGCATGAAGCCCATAAGGATAAAGATAAAGAAATCAATGTCCTTAACCAAGTCGAGTCAGAAAGTGGTAACTTTGACTTAGATAGGTATGTCCAACTTAATCCCATTAGAAACTAGCCCAATTGGAAGCAACCCTCTAAGTTGTATTACAATAGGGCAACTACTCCTGATCTTCTCTTAAAAGAAAGGGAACATTCCAAATCCTTTAATGCCAACCACATCTATGAATGGAACATAGATGGTAAGACTGAATATCAAATCCTTAATATCCTCCAACAGATGACCATGGTTGCCACAGCCTATGATACGTCCCTCAACTGTACTGAAGTAGTTATTGTCAACATTTTAATTTATGGTTTCACTGAACAATGTTAGACTTTTGACAAGCGTACCAATTTGTCGTTGTAAGTTACAAAATTTATAAAAGATCGTCTCCACAGGGACTTGAGTTACTCAGTTAATCAAAATAAAACTTAACAGTTTAGTAGTTATGTACAACGAGTATGAACGAAGTTTCATGTATTTGTGAAATAACAGAAATTACAAAATTTAAAGAAAAAGCGGAAATAATAGATTTAGTGTGTTGGAATTACGGAAATTACGGAAGCAAATAAAACGAGTTTAATTAATTCAAGAAAAGCGTAGGATTGGATTTCATCATTCATACCCTTAGTATTCAATTAATATTACCATGCATAAATTATTTTATTTTATTATTGATGCATACATAAAATCACCCCAAATCGATCCCTCGCATTTGAGAATCCTAAGAATATTTATCAAATATTGATCCCTCGCATATGAAATAAATACCCCAGCATTACAATCATAATCGCATGTTATTTGCAATCTAAACATTATGCTCTATTCCTAGCAACGTAACGTAAAAAGTAAAATTTTTCAGTTCAAGTTTTAAGAGTACTTTCCAGTTAAACTTAGAACCTTATTTCATGAAACTAGTGATCAAGTAAAATCAAGCATTAAGTACGGAATGAAATTACCAATAATAAATAGAAAATATTCATGCATAAATAAATATTAAAAGAGATACTTAAGGGTAAGAAGATTACATCCAATCCTTAGAGAAGTTAGCCAATCATTGCGGAGAACACCTCCTCAATGGAAGAATTGATGAAGGAAATCATCATCAACTCCTTCCGGCAGAGTTTCCACACTACTTCCTCACTTCTCTCACTCTCCCTAAGCTAAACTACTCTCAAATCACGTCCTAAGCTCTCAAACTTCGAAAATGGGATGCTTTTCTCCAGGGTTTGCATGGTTATTTATAGGAGAGGATGGCTGCTCGTGTCCACTCGCTCAGACGAGTGTTTTTGCCTGTTTCTACTCGCCTGGGCGAGTTAAATGCCACTTGCTGATGCCACTCGCCCAAGCGACCATTTTACCCTATTTTCACTTGCCTGGGTGAGTTAAAAGATCTTTCTGGAAACCTCCACTCGCCTAGGCGACCAAATTACACTGAATATGCTCGTCTGGGCAAGTTAAAAGCTTAATGGTGAATAAAGGTCATGGGCCTGGACAAGTTTTGGGCCATTTTACTTCTGACACCTCCCAATTTTGATTCTTATGTCCCTTTCTCTTGCTTTGTTTGCTTGAGTGCTTTAGATACCATCGGAACCTATCAAAATACAAAATATGATTGGACTAACTTCCAAAATGTGAAAAACAACATTTATATAAGTACTAAATACAAATCAACTAGGTTTTAGGGCAAGTTTATAAACATTTTTACTGAAATCAAAAGATAAGTGTCATCATTGTAAGCCTAATTTTTACTAAAATATGACACTTATCAGACAACTAAAAGGTTGGTGGGACAACTACCTATTCGAGGAGCATAAGATTACCATCCAGAGTGCTGTCAAGATGGAAAATGATGGCACTGTCCTAAACCAAGATGGTAAGCCTATCCCTGATTTTGTTAACCAGTTAATCTTCACCATAGTTCAGCATTTCATAGGAGATTCCGGCTTATGGAAGGATAGATCCGCTGAACTCATTTCCAATCTTAGGTGTAAAACCTTAGTTGACTTTAGGTGCTATAAAAATACTTTTCTCACCTGAGTCTTTACCCGTGAAGACAATCAAGAGCCTTTCTGGAAGGAGAAATTCCTTGCTGGTCTTCCAAAATCCCTAGGAGATAAGGTTGGGGATAAGATCCGTAGTCAGCACCCTAACAATGAAATCCCTTACAAGCAATTGAGTTATGGTCAACTTATTGCTTACATCCAGAAGGTAGCTTTAAAGATTTGCCAAGATAATAAAATCCAGTATCAGCTTGCCAAAGAAAAGGCTCAAAATCGCAGAGATCTAGAAATTTCTGTGAACAGTTTGGCCTTCCTTGTTCCAAGCCTAGGAAATTCAAGAAGCATACCCATAATCTTGATAGACATAAGCCCAAGAAGTCTGTTTATCATCGTCATAAGTCAGGAACCCCGCCTAGGAAGCTTAGGAGAGAATTCCAAACCAAACCTCCCTTTGATAAGGTCAACATTCCCAAGAAACCTGTAGTCTGTTGGACTTGTGGCAAACCTGGCCATAAAAGTCAGTAGTGCAGACTTAGAAAGAAGCTTAGGAACCTTAACATTGAACCCTCTATTGAAGAACAGATTAATCAGCTCTTAATAGAATCCTCCTCTAAAGAAGAATTTGATAAGGAGACTTCTGAGGGTCAATCTTCAGAAAATCTAAATCAAATTCAAGAGGACGACCTATCTTCGACTGATGAAGATTGTCCTTCTTCTTCCCAAATCAATGTCCTTACCCAGGAGTAAGATCTTCTTTTTGAGGTGATAAATTCAATTTCTAATCCTGAAGAAAAGAAAAATCTTTTATTAAAACTTAAACAATCTTTAAATGAACCATCTTCTTCTTCTTCAAGAACAAATAATTTGTTAATTAATAACAAGTTTAATCTTAATAATACCCTTAAAAAAAATTTGAAAAAAGTGTTGTTAAATCGATAACCCTTCAAGATCTTCAGCATGAGGTTAATCAACTGAAAGCTGAAATTTGCCTTATTAAGGAACAACAAAATGTTCACCAAAACATTTTGACTGTTCTGCAATCTGGTGACCAAACTGATGAGGAAAATCATGCTTAGAATAACCAACCGTTTGATAATGATTCTTAAAATGATTCAGTTAGTCCTGTTAACCCTCCAAACATTTTTTAATTAATTAATCAATTAACAATCCAAAAGTTTCATACTAGGGTCAAAATTGTTGTTGGAACTTTTATCCTTGAAACTAAAGCTCTGTTTGATACAGGGGTAGATTCAAACTGCATTCAGGAAGGATTAATTCCAACAAAGTATTTTGAAAAAACTTCTGAATGACTTAGCACGACTAGTGGTTCTAAACTTCATGTTAATTACAAACTTTCTAATGCGCTAATTGAAAAGGAAGATTTGAAAATTAAAAACTCTTTTCTTTTAGTTAAGAATCTTAAAAATGCGGTTATTCTAGGAACGCCTTTCATTAAATTTATTTTCCCAATCATAATTTCAGATAAAGGCATTTCAACTACTCATCTGAATAAAATCATCACTTTCAAATTTCTTAAAAACCCTATAGTAAGAGGTTTGAATCCAATCTTTTATAACCAAAATCAAATTAATTACCTTAAAGAAGACATTTCTTACAAGAAAATTGATGATTTGCTTAATCAACCTGTTATTCTTAGTAAAACCGAGTCCTTGTCTAACCAGATCCAAACAAGCAAAAGTTCATTTTCTTGGTCACAAAATCAAGCCCTGGAAGATATTATGACCAAGAAAACGAATTGTTGTTTGCACTATCACTCATATCAATCGTGCTATCGAATTTTCAAACAAATTTCCTGACCAGATCATCAAAAAAACTCAACTCCAGCGTTTTCTCGGTTGTTTAAACTATGTCACTGACTTCTTCTCTCAGCTGAGTAATCTTGCCAAACCTCTTTATGACCGTCTTAAGAAGACACTCCCTCCATGGACCAATGTCCACACTGATCTTGTCAAACAAATTAAATCCTAGGTCCAAAATCTTCCCTGTCTCTACCTTCCCAATCCTTCAGCCAAAAAGATTGTCGATTTAATTCCTCTGACATTGGTTATGGTGGTATCCTCAAACAGTCTGTCAATGGCAAAGAATAAATAATTGCATTTACTTCAGAACATTGGAACCCTGCCCAGCAGAATTATTCCACAGTTAAAAAAGAAGTTTTGGCAATTGTTTTATGCATTTCAAAATTTCAATCTGATTTACTTAATCAAAGGTTTTTAGTTTGTGTTGATTGTAAATCTGCAAAAGAGATTTTACAAAAGGATGTTAAAAACCTTGAATCAAAACAAATTTTTGCCCGATGGCAAGCTATTTTGAGTATTTTTGATTTTGAAATAGAATTTGTCAAAGGTACCTTAAACTGTTTACCTGACTATCTCACTCGTGAATATTTACAGGGGAGAAGCCAATAGTGGTCTTATGCCAAATTCAGTAAAATCATCTTCCTCCTCACGAGAAAGAGGAAGAGGCAGAAGTACCAAGCCAAGACTAGCTGCGGCCGGCTTAATCGCCCATGCATGGTCTGGATCTTCATCCATCATACAAGAAGAAGATCCCAACAAACAATCAAAATCTGGGTCATCAACCCAGTTTGGGTCATCTACCCGGGCATTACCTCAATCACGTGTTGAGTCTTCTACTCAGAAACCCAAACCTCAATCCCAAACAAAGGCTGATTATGCCATACCAATACAAACCCTTTTGGCCCTTCAAGAACAGGGTGTCTCCCACCTTCCAAAAGGCCTTCCATCCAAAACATGGGCTAATATTGCTTCTGAAGATGAAGATAATGAAAGCTTATTAACCATGATAAAAAATCTATCCCAAACTCCTTGAATCCTTCACCAACCAAAAGGCAAAGCCATTGTTCAACAGCCCGAACCTTTGGCAGTTCAAAAGCCTAAATCGCAAACACAGTATGTCCCAAAAAACAAGTACCAGGACGCCGTTCAGATGGAACCTGGATTTTGGGATCCCAAGCCAAACAGAGTCCCCCAGAAAATCTTCCCTAAAGACTTTTAGGGTAATTAGTTTCATTACATGCCAACCTCGTTGCTCAAAGCAAGACATTTTTATGAGTTTGTTCTGGTCAACACCAATTCAGTCCAGATTAAACACCATAAAAATAAGGACTCTGAGCAAATTGCTTATTTAACTCTGCAAATCCTTAAAGTTCTAACACCTAAAGAATTTGGAGAATTGAATAAAATAAAAAGATTTTCTCAAAATTATGATCCCATTGGTTTTTCTTATTGGGATTATCAATCTGTCTGGTATAAAGTCTTTCATTTCCAGAATAAAGACTTTATGCATTCATGACTTATTTATTTTAAACAAAATGTCCAGTATAAATTTCCTCAGTGGTTTTTACAATGGTGGAGTCTTTATGGACCAATCATTGAGATACTTTCTTCTAAGGTAGTGTCTTGCTTGACAATCTTTACTAAGAAGGTTGAGCACCCTGATAGTGATCCCTTTCTGGTGGACTTACACTTCTTCAGTAAGTTGTATCTCGCCTGGATCTTCCAATGGCAGTATATCTATGGTAATGTCTCAGTCAAAGGACAACTTCCAATGCTGCGAAGACAAGCTCTTGTTAAGTGGTGGTCCCAGTTTGATCACTCAAGGGCCAATCCGGACCAGGATCACTTTGGTTTAAACAACATCCAACCCTCACCAAACCAGTAGACCCTAAAGCCTGCAAGTTCCTCAACCAAAGATCAGTCGTCATAGCAACTCTGGCCTCATCAACCTCCAAAGAGTCCTTTGCGGAGAAGATGAAGATGATCTTTAATCTTTTGGAGAAGGAGAATGCAGATGCCTGCTCCTCATCCAAGAAGCCAGCTGGAGAACCCACCGAAGCCTCCTCACAATTGTTGGACGATTTCTACCAGAATGAAGACGACTGCTTTGGCATCAATCTAGGTGATGACTGACGACAACATTGCATCATCATTTCCTATGCCAAACTATTATGCAGATCTGTTCACTGTAGCGGTAAGTTTTCCAGTTTTATTTACCGGAATTGTAGAAATAGGAAAGGATAGGTCTATTTAAGGGCTGCATCCCGCAATCTTTGAAAAAGTTTTTTCATTTTTGATTCAGAGAGTTCTCCCTAGGTATACCTCTGAGTTGTAATCTTTTGTAATCGTTTATTTTGGGAAATAAAATCTTGATTTCTCATTTGCATGTGGTTGTTGTTTTCTGTTAATTGAATTATATATATATATATATATATACATACATACATATATATATATATATATATATATATATATATATGGCTAGGGATAAGATCCGTAGTCAACATCCTAATAATGAAATCCCTTATAAGCAATTGAGTTACGGTCAACTGATGGAAGACCTTTCGGAAGATGGGAAAGACCCTGTTCATGGAGGGCCAAAAGAGTTAATTGTTGTTGTTACTGTTTATAGCCATGTGAATTCCGCATTCGGTCTGGAGGAGCTTTCGCCACTTACCCTTCAGATGAGTTGATGATCTGGAGGAGCTGATACCATATGGGGTGGAAGCGAGGACTAAGGAAAAGAAATCAGAACAGCCAATGCATATGGAAAGTAGGAATAGAATGCGGAATTCACATGGCTATAAACAGTAACAACAACAATTAATGAGAACTTTAAAACATAAAATTAAACTCTCAAGTGCGGCAGAGCCAACGAGATGAGAGGGAGTAGGTGAAAAGAGAAGATTTAATTAATGAAAAATAAACATGCAGAACAAGAAAACAGAGATGAGAAAACACTTGTTTATTTCTCAGGGATTAAAGATTACAATGGTTGTAAACTCAGAGTTTACCTAAGGGGAACTCTCTGAATTCTGAAGACACTCGAAAATAGAATTGGTAAAACGGAACCTGTTTGTACAATGAGGGACGCAGCCCTTATAAAGACACAAAATTTCCTGTTTCTACAGTTCCGGTAGACTAAACCGGGAAACCTACCGCTACAGTAAACACTAAACAGTAGACTGCCGCAGGAAAAGATGATGTCATGCTGAGATTGGTGATGATGTCAGCTTTCATCTTTGACTGAAGGAGCTTTCTCCACTTTCCCTTCAGTTGTTTGGTGGTCTGGAGGAGCTTTCGCCACTTACCCTTCAGATGAGTTGATGATCTGGAGGAGCTTTCACCACTTACCCTTCAGATGTTTAGCTGACTAAAAGAGCTTTCTCCACTTACCCTTTAGTCAGATAGTACCGAGATTGTATAAGCCAAAGGAGCTTTCCCCACTTTCCCTTTAGCGGAGAGGTGCTGAGTTCTCAGTCATCACCTCCTAGATTGATACCAAAGCAATCATCCTCATTCTGGTAGAAATCATCTGATGATTCTGAGGAGGCTTCAGCAGGTTGCTTGGATGAGGAGCAGGCGTCTTGGTTCTCATTTTCCATAAGATTAAAGATCATTCTCATGTTTTCTGCAAGCTTCTCTTTGGAGGAAGAAGCTGCCAGAGCTGTTAACACTTGAGATCTTTGGTTGAGGAATTTGCAGGCTTCTGGGTCTGCAGCTTTGGTGAAAATTGGATGTTGTTTAAACCAAAGCGAGATCTGGTCAGGACTAGTCCTTGCATGGTCAAACTGGGGCCACCATTTCACAAGAGCTTGTCGTTTGAGTATTGGTAATTGTCCTTTGATGGTAGTATTACCATAAGTATATCGCCATTGGAAAATCCAGGCGAGAGAAAGTTTGCTGAAGAAGTGAAGATCCACTGGGAACGGGTCATTGTTTGGATGCTCGAACTTCTTCGTGAAGGTTGTCAATCCAGATACCACCTCAGAAGGGAGTATCTCAAGGGTTGGTCCAAAGAAATCTCACCACTGTAGGAACCATTGAGGGAACTTGTATTGGACATTCTGTTTGAAATAAATAAGCCAGGAATGCATAAAATCTTTATTTTGAAAATAAAAAATATTATTCCAGGCAGTTTGATAATCCCAGTATGAAAAACCAATGGGATCATAGTTTTGCGAAAAACGTTTGATCTTATTCATATCTCCAAATTCTCTAGGTGTTAAGACCTTAAGAATTTGCAGAGTTGAATAAGCGATTTGCTAGGATATATATATATATATATATATATATATATATATATATATATATATATATATATATCAGAAAGGAAACATAAAACAAGGAGGATCAGGAACCATCATGAAATATAGAAAAGCCAGGAAAAATAAAATCGGAAAGAGAGACATCAATGAAACATAGCTCTCGAATACTAGTGTATGTCTACTAAAGAAAAGCTTTGAAAAGCCCATGACCAGATTAATTATAGGAGTTCAAAAAACAACCATTTCTTAACAGATTTACTTGATCTTAAACCATGTAAAGTGTATAGATGACAAAGTCCCTAATCCTCTATGAATATCCCCATTTTCATTTGTTCATGACTACGTAGGGGAGGACATGCAGGCAAGCATAAATATATAAGGAAAAAGCCCCAATTTGAAAATTCAAGGGCTCTAGCCCCAATTTCAAAAATCCCAAAATTTGCAACTTCAATTTCTAATCACAGGTCATAAAAGAAGAAAAATTAAAGGTAACAAAAAAGCATTATCAGTAAGAAGATGAAGAACGCGAGAGAGAGAGAGAAAGGGAACTCGAGAGATGGTTCAGTGTTATGTCTGGAGTGGGCAACAAATGAGTGACGACGAAGAGGAGATAATGTAGAAGAAGAAAAGCAAACGAGAAAAGAATGGAAGGGAGGACGGGGAAGAGACGACTTACGCAGAGTGGAGTTCGTATTTGTGCGTGTAATGGAGAAGCAACAAATTTTTTAGAGTGAAAAGTCATTCTCGTTTTGTGCTCTGGAAGACAAAAGCATAAATTTTTTTATTCTTTTTTTTTTATTTCTCAGCACAAAAATTAAACCGACTCATCCCAAAATTAAAAAAAATAAAATAGTTTTTATCAAAAACTATTCTTATATACTTTTGTTCTCGATAAAGAACAATTAATTTTCAAACCAACAAGTGTACTGGATGAGATAGGATAAATACAAGTTTTTCTTGTCGATAACAATATTAGCCAAGGGAAAGAAGTCAAATTGAAAATGACAATAACTTTCGTATCTCAAATCTCCATATGCAATTATGCTTGGTAAAAAAAGTAAACAAAAATCTATAAATAACACAAATGTAATGTTAAATTAAATTTTCACTTTTGAGTAATGTTGTTCAGTTGTAACAAAAAATTAAAGAAAAAAATATATGACCTATAGGGTTAAACGGGTCACCAATTCAACATTAAACTCGTCAAGTCAAATTTGTTCAGTTGTAACAAAATGGAAAGTATTTCAATTGTGATAGAATGGGTGCAAAAAATATACAAACTACATAAGTTTTTGTTGTGTACTTTACACAAGAGAGATGCATTTTTGTTGTATATTTTTTGACCCCTTTTATCACAATATAAATACGTTTCCGTTGTATAAGAAAGGTATTTTGAGAACAAAATATTTTTAAAGCCCATGGGATGTAAATAGGAAAATAACTTACAACAGTGCTTTTTCCAATACACCCAGTATGCACAGTGTAATACCGATTTTGCCCTTACCTTTACAGATTCATACACCCATCGCCTTACAGATTACGAATCCGTAACGCCAATCCGTGAGGTTCTTACGGATTCGCAATCTGTACGTGTTAAAATTTTTTAAAATTATTTTCGAAATAATGAAATAATGGTCTAAGTAGGTGTTGAACCAATGAACTTCTGATTACAAGCACAATGCTCTAATCAACTAAGCAACTAGATCATTCATGTTAAAAGTTAATTAATATTGTTATATATAACAATACAGATTTTAATGCATATTTAATACACATAAATTTACATAATAATTTTTATCTAATAATATTTTTTTTACATATATAAATTTCTAAAGTATTTGAATATATGATTTGATAAAATTCAAATTTCTAATGTATATGAACCTAATATTTTTTATTCAAACATATGATTCTTAATTAAACTATGATTTTTATTTTAAATTTATTGTTATAAAAATTATTATATTTTATAATTAAACCATGATTTTAAGTGCTCTAACTAACTGAACTACTAGATCATTCATGTTAAAACATAATTAATGTTACTATATATGACATTACAAATTTTATAAAATTAAAATTTCTAATGCATATGAAACTAATATTTTTTATTGAAACTTATGATTTTTAATTAAATCATGATTTTATCTAATAATATATTTTTAGAACAATAAATTTAAAATATATGCATATTTTAGAACAACAAATTTAAAATAAAAATCATATTTTAATTAAAAATAATAGATTTGAATTAGGAGATGAGTTACCTTTTTTTATAAATATGTGATATGCGAATGTTGATCCTAGAAGTCAAATATATGTCTCCATCTATTAGGAGGTTCCATGGTACCAAATTAAAAGACTTGAAAGCAAGAGTTGCCAGCGTCGAATCACACTCTAATCAAAGCAAGAGATAATGCTGCTTGTTTTCACCACGTGGGAGTGGTAGAAATCTTAAAATGGAAAAGTGGACCTAAATTACTAATAAAGGAGGGAGCCAATTTTGTTATCATTGGTCATAATTAAGAAAGACAAATACTATGGTTAAGGCGTAAAATTATATTGTTTATAGTTTTATTTATATTATTTGATTTTCGCATACTTTTTCATTTTAATTCTTCCATCAATATCTTAAGAGCATTTGTTAACAAGACTCAAAAATGACCAATGCTATACCGTACAAAAAACATACACACAAAATGCACGAATCAGTTAATTAAACTCTGATTTAGCTATACTGTAGTCAATTAAGATTTGGTTTGACGGAAAACATGGAGGTAATGGTATTATAATTTGTAGCCACGCATATTCGTGTGGATTCGTACAATGAAAGTTTTGTACATTTAGCATTTTCCTTAAAAAATTAATAAATAGAATATGTTTTATTAAAAATCACAGTGAAATGCACTTGTAATAATAAATACTATGCCTTAAATAAATAAAAAATTATTTTGATTCTTTAACTATATAAAACAATGGTTAACAAAATTAGTAAGGAATATATAATACTTTATGAGGAAACGGTGGGAACTCCTTTGATTAATTAGTCTTTTTTCTTCGGTACAACGAGCTTATTAAACTAATATTTATTAATATGAACTATGAAGAGCCTAACTTTTTTTTTTTTAACTGAAAGTGCCTAACTTTTTAAAAACTTAGTAGAATGTTGGAATGTTTTACATTTATAAATGTCTTTTTGGGATTAATAAAGCAATGTTCAATGACACGATATAGGTTGATATAGATTTGCGAGGAAATGCTGGTTGGAATTTAAGGCGTGCTGTGCAGGTTCTGGATAAAATTTTTCCCAAGGTATTCACCATCTGAGTGCTTTTGTTGAATAAAAAATCTCCCCTTCAGAGTGAAATTTGTTTTCCCTTTCTTAATAAATGTTAATTTCTTTTTGGGTGGGATGAGGGATGGTGTTTTAACAAAAGAGGTCAAAATCAGTTTGTCTAAAGTGTGGTAATAACTGATTGATTACAGAATTTAATTAGAATATACTTATAATATAAAAGAATTTTATCTCATGTTTCAATCATAAGATTTGTCAATCATAGTAAGGTTATTTCTATTTTATTAATTATTACTAATAATGCATAACTATTGGTTCAGAAAGAGTCATCATATCTGTCAAAATTAACCTTCTTACTATCAGGAAATGAATTTTATTTGCATCAATTAGCTTAAAAATATATCCTGTACTTGGAAGATTATTCTGATCTTTAATGATATTAAATGTACATCAATGAACTTCTAAATTATCACAGTTGTTAGCATGCACAATGTCATTACTTTGATTCTTGCTAAGACCCTGTCAACTTGTTTAATTCAGGATGCCCCTGTACAACCTGTCAACTTGTTTAATATTTCCCTTTTTTAGAAAAGAGGATCCTTAATTGACAATTTAAAAATAAATGACTCATTTAAAAATACTTTGTTGGTAGGAATTGAACCTTGGATCCCTTAGTTATTAAAAATAAACATTACCATCTCCTCTAATTTTCAGTATTCAACATATATTACAGTAATTAATATCTGAGACCCCTTATTTTTTGGGGTTCTGTGCAGTTGGACACCTTGAATGGACCCAGAACCACCCCTGTTCATTGGTTATTGTCTACTTTGGTGGTAATGATTCTTCTACTCCCCACTCATCTGGCCTAGGCCCGCATGTTCCTCTCCAAGAAAACATTGAAAATTTGAGGAAGATCGTTAACCATCTCAAGGTATTTTATTTTCCATACCAAACATGTTCATCCAGTGCCAACTACCCTGTTTACCTTTGTTCATTGCCTGAAAAATGGTATATTTTTTCCCCTTCTTATTCCTGTGGCTGCAAAAGTTTGACAAAAATAATAATGATTGCTAGAGCCTCTCAGAGAACACTCGCATTCTACTTCTCAGTGCTCCTCCCATCAATGATGCAACAATTACGCCAAACAGATTCTAACTGCAATAGATTTTCTATTTGATTGTTATAATAAGTGGTTAAAATATGTTTTTCGTTTCTATAAATTTTTGGTCCCAAATTTTTTTTCTGTTTTTCATCCTCACAAAATCGATAAACTGTTGGAGAGAACGCAGTGATGGGAAGCTAACAAAGACAAATGAAGCTTGTCGAATATATCCATAAGCATGTTTGGATGTGTGCCACGAGATGAATATCAAGGCCATTGATTTGTGGTCTGCTATTCAGAAAAGAGATAACTGGCAAGATGTTTGCTTCATGTAAGTTTATGCTCTCGTGTAAATTCCCTCAATTGAAAAGGTTCAAATTTGCATATTCCTTTGTCATTTGATATAGCGGTTTTGTTATTTTTAAACTTTAGCAAGAATATTTTTAAATTTTATTGCTTTAGAGGAAATATTTATTAATATTAAAAATAATGACTTAGCTATAAAATACCACTTTTATTTTAAAATATCAGTTTAACTTGATTATATAAAAGAGTCAAAGTCAATTTTTTTAAATTTATTATCTTTCCTTTTAATCTCTTTTTTTAATTATCTTGTATAAACATAATTATTAAATATTATATTGATAAAGTTATAAAATAATTTTAAAAACATTATTTAATCTAATTGACTTATAAAATTAAGTTAGGAAAAAATTAGTAAAAATAAAAAAAGTATATAAACAGCATAATAAAAAAATTCACATGTCTATTAAGTAAACAAAAAGAAAACAAAACGTCTCATTGAAGTTCTATAATAATTAAAATTTAAATTACTAAGAATTTGGGTGATTGAATCTTAAATCTGAGTTTTCACTTAAAATTAATAATCTTGTATACTAGAATTGTATAGAATATTTTAAAATTATTATCTATTATCAAAGAACATTTTTAACTTTTTAAAGAAATTGTGAGAAGGACTAAAAATTACAATTAAATTGTATTATATAATATTTTTTAATTATTTAACTTGTTCGAGTAAATATATATGAATATTAAAAACAATGCCTTAAGTAATGGCTAATGGAGCTTATGCCAGTACATGACGATCGCATGATGGATATTTACACGGCAGGATATGATAATTATTTTATTATTAATAAGTGTTCGTCCTATCATATTGTTATCTCTTAGAAAGTATAGTTATATAAATGATATTTTTGTAAATAAAATTATATATTTTGAATGCACTAAAATTAATCATTTTTATATTAATGACATATATAATTTTTTAAAACGCACACACACACACACACTTATATATATATATATATATATATATATATATATTATTTCTAGTCTATCTATTAAGTAGTCTATCTATTAAGTTATTGAAAATTATTCTACTCCTAAAAAAATTTAATGTTGTAGAATAAATAAATTTAATTTTATAATAAATATTAGAATATTAATTCGACATATCGTATTCTAAAAAAATTTACACAAAATAAAATTTGAAACGGCACCATTTGAATAATTGTGAACCATGGCTATTAGTGAATTGTGAACCATGCCAAATGGACGATTAATTAAAGTCACAATTTAAATAATTGCATAATATAGGATCGTGATGCGAGGTGCTAATTGATACCATATGTTACAATAGTGAAAGAGGGAATTTCAAAATTCAAACCTAAAATACCCCCTTTTATTTACTTAGAAAGAAATGTGAACTCACACGTGGTCATGACTAGCTTGAAAAATGATAAAACTTTTTGTTTTTTTTTTAAAATTCTTTTATATATGTTTTTCAATTTTTTGAAAATCATAAAAAAATGAGTTTCACATTTTATTTAATAATTCTCATAATTATATAATTTTTAATAATTTTTAACTAATAAATTAATTAAAGGTTAAAAATTTATTATTTTTATTAATTTTTTATTTTATATAAAATAATAATAATAAGATAGAAAATGTATCAAAGAACGTGTTGTTGTAACTACAATAATAAAAATATAATATGAGATGTGGAATTTAACTTGCAATAATAAAAATATAATATTGTATTAATGTTCAAATAACTATGCCATTATCTTTTTAAATATAATAATCATTTATGTTATTATATTTCTGAGTATTAAAATAAATATGCCGTTTTCATTTAAAATTTTTAATGTAATAATCAATATTTAAAACGGTATCATTTTCATTTTGTGATATAAAAATTACTGCAACTCATGTGGCTGAGTATGGATGGCAAAACGGGCTTGATCCGGCGGACCAGCCCGTTTAGCCCACGAAAAAACACGGGCCAGGTTGATAATTACAACCCATTAATCAAAATTGGGTCGGGTCAACCCGGTCCACTAAAATGCGAACCATAACGTGGGTCGGGCAGGGCTAGCCCACCGAGCCCACAACCCACAAAAAAATAAAATAATATATATGTTCCAAAAGTGAGAGAAATAGGATGCCTATAGAAATTAAAAAATATATATTTATTATAAAAAATGTAAAAAAAATCATAGCAATATTTTATGCATTTTTTAATTAGCAAAGATAATTATATTAATATGTGTAAGTTACAAAGAATATTAAAATCTATATATAAAATTTTTTAATTGTGTAATTCAATTCCATCAGTTTGAATTATGAATGGAACCAAGGATTATGAATTACATGTTATTAATATCACAATATACTGGATAAAGTAACCAACTTCACCTATGAATTATGGCTGAGACAGTAATACGCTAAAAGCCGATTGGAAACCCCACAGCAGAGAAGCACAACCTTGGCTAGTCCAACCCTCGCCGCAGCCTTCGTCGATGCACAGCCTTGCCTAGGCCAGCCCTCGCCGCAGCCTCCGTCAACGCACAGCCTTGCTTAGGCCAACCCTCTTCTCTTCAATCTCATCCTTCTCTTTCGTTTTTTGTTTTGCTTCATGGGCGGTTGAGTATCGTTGTATTCACCCATTCGTGTGCTTCTCAATCACTGACACAGGTGTGCTGAGCTTTCTCCCCTCTTCGCTAATTACATTTTGGTGGATTATTTGAAACATTATTTGAGTAGCGTTATAATTATGCCGTGGTGAAAGATTATTTGAGTTTTGAGTTCGTGAAAAAGATGTTAGCTTCTTTTCGTGTTTGTTTGTTGATACCGGAGACCATTATTTAAATCTTATATGCCTGTGTCAATTTTTAGGGGAATGATTTGTAGTGGGTTCACCTACTGCCCCTCCTTTCCTAAGAAACAGTAACTATAAATCTTGGTTTAATTTCGTGGGTAATCTGGTTAAAAGTCTCTGAGTGATTTAGGTGTTTGGGACATACTGCCGTTCACTAGTGTCATTCTATTGTTAGCCTTTGTTGTGTGAGATTCTGAAATGTATTCTTTGAAGCAAGCAGTATGGGATGTCGTCTAAAACTCTGTATAAGGTGTCATTCTATTAAGTAGCTATTTGATTTTGAGTGATTTGTGTATCGTGTAAATTTGGATGAATAGAATTGAACATTGGTTTCAATGGAGAAGGTATGATAAGCAGCATTTTGATTTATCTGTATTCCAACCTTATCATTTATCAGAACTTCCTTTGCCAAAATAATACTCTCATATGTCATTGAAATGCCTTGAGCAGTGTATTCCAAGTTGCTAATTTTTTGTCGTCATTTCAAAATCTTAATTTAACAAAACATCCACATATGACTTGTCCAATATCAACAAATATCTGGTAAAACTGTTGTATCTGATAAATTAACGTGAAGAGCTAAAATACAGCTATTTATGAAATGCATGCATCAAAGTGAAGTGAAGCTGATTGAAATTATCAATGGAACTAACATCACCGTAGTTCATGTCATTTGATTGCTTTGTAAGAGATAAAATGAATATTATACTCATATTTGTATAGTTGTTCAGTATGTCTCATGTTGAACTTGGTACTCATAAGTTATTCTACTATTTGGCACTCATTTGGCCCTAGCAGCTGTATTTGGTACTCATAAATTACTGGTTGGAATTCTTTAGACACCACTTGATTAGTGGGACCTCTTAGGCCCTAGCAGCTGTAATAAAATAAAATTATATATATATATATAGTCATAAGAGGTGACTCATGTGATAAGTAGCAAGTTTTTCAACACCGGTAATATTAAGTTGATGATGGTTGTTATTCTCAAAAACAAATTAATAAAGTTCATGATTTTTTTGTCTAAAATCCAGTAGTTAGTACTTAATGGGCTTATGCAAAATAATATGGTTTCCAGCCCACACATGATGTCTCATTTTTTTTTCTAATCTCTACACTAATATCTTAGTTGTTTAGAAAGTATCACACTGACATGTTAAACATATACTACTAACTTTGATAATTATTTAAAAAATATTACATCCTGTGTCTTTATAAAAAAAACGTTTCCTTATGTAATATTACTGTCAAACTTATGTCCTTATCAAATCCATCTAAAGCACATGTCTTAGGGAAGTGACAAATAACCAAAGTCTTAAGACCAACCAAAACTTTGGTTTATGGGATGCTAAGAAAAAAATATATGTGGTTTCGTTAAAAAAATTGAATTTGTTGCATTTGTGCAGTTTTGTATAACTGAAATTGGGCCTTCTTTTGTAAACAAAACTAATAGTCGACACTCTTGCCATTGTTCTGCTACAAGGAGCATAGAGGCAGCAGCATTGTGAATTCCATTAACAATCAGTTACAGGTACTTCTTCCATCGCTCTTTCCCTTCCTATGAATATAGTACATTGAATGGCACTAGAATCTAACTCAGCTTTTGCTTCTACTTTTTTCAGTTTCATTATTAGTGCAAGATGTCTCGTTCTAAAGCCAACAACAACTCAAAGAAACAGAAGGGCATTGACTTCAAGGTTTCCCCTATGGCCCTAGCACTGCGCAACTCTATAATATGCATTTCTGCATCTGTAAAATTCTGTTTATGAGTATTTTGTAGCTTTTTAACATGGGTCACTTGTTCAAAATTTTCAGAAAATAAGGCGAAAGGTTGGGAGGAAACTGCCACCACCTAAGAATACAACAGATACTGAAATTAAATCTAAAGGTACCCCTTCTGCTCCAAAATTAAAATAGGTTATGTTCATCAAATGTTCATTTACCAATGGGTGTGCATGGTTATCCAAATTAAAACTAGATATATGGATTGAATTTTGAAACCATATCACTTTTTTCTTTTTTAAATCTGGTTTGGTTTTTTGGCCAAATTGGTTTATGGAGAAAACTGGATTTGGTTCAAAACGGTTTTAAAACCAGTTTTTGAACCTAACGTTATTCTAAAACCAGTTTTGAACTGATATAAAATTAGT
>CM023959.1:16642761-16671081 GCA_013407115.1 Glycine latifolia | reverse complement strand
TATATATATATATATATATATATATATATATATATATATATATATATATATGAAGTTTGTAAAAATATGGTTTTGAAACTGATTAACTGAACCATTTGTTAAGAAGTAATAAACCGGTTTGGTTTGAAAATCGGTTTACATTCTATGGATTTTTGGAATGTGGTTTGCTTTGGGTTATGGATTGGTTAAGTTTAATTGCTTCTTTTGCACACCCTAATAGTCTACTACCATTTTGTGTTAGCAAAGCAAAGTGCGAGACACGGTGAAATTTGTTGTACTTGTAATAACTTAATAATTTGTTTGTTTTGTTCATGCAAATAACAATCTGAGCTGTTTTCTTTTGCCATACTTCATAGTTTTCACAAAAATAACATAAAATAAAATTCTACACTATCCTGTCAAATTAAAATATATTTATATTTTGTTTGAAGTTTAAGTATGTCCATCTGCTTCTGCTGTTAATACTCATATAGTATAGAATCTCTCTTTTCCTCCATCCCTATCTCTCTCTTACAACCCAACAAATGGAATTTCTTTTTAATTATTTTACAACTTTTGTATACAAATGACTTTAATGTCATGAAATAAGTTAACGAACATGTCTTCAACAGCAATTGTTCTTCCGGAACAGAGTCTAGCGGCAGAGAAGGCAGGTTTGGCTGTAAACAAGAAAGGTTTGACTTTCAAAGAACTTCTCCAGCAAACATCTCATCACAATCCAAAAGTTCGTAGAGGTATATTTATTTTTTATAATATATTGTAATTATATAATTGCCTTTAAATGTACTTATTAGTGTCATTAATCCTCTACAGAACTATAGAACAAATTCTGTATGTTTTAAACCGATAAAATCTTCAAAAATATTAATCTTGATAAGCTGAGTGGAACAAAATTTTTCAGCTTAATAGAGATTAACTTTTTAAGCTATTAACCTTAAAAGTTAGAGGCCTGTTTATACTTGTGCACTAGCTACTAAAATGTGATCATGTGGAGGGAATGTGATTGATTGAATTACTTAGATAATTCTAGCCATTTATTACAATTGTAATGTATTTTGTGTTCATATAATTAATAGAACTTTTTAATGAATTGAAATAACAACGAACCTTGGTTTGGAGCTGAAACACCAAACCAAAACCTTAGTTCTGGTTTAGTTTTAAATTTTTTAGGAATGATAGCTCAAGTTGGTTTGAGTTTAAGCTTGAAGCCAAAAAATCAGTACCATGGACACTGTCTCAAAACGAGAAAGGCTGAGAGCTTCAACAGCCAAAAGCTTTTGGATGATGCACTGTTTTTCTGTTGGTCGTGGACTAAAAACCTGGAGAAAGGCTTTAGTACTCCTCTCCACTTTTGGTCTTGTAATCTAAGGAGTATTTTTTGTAAACAGGGGAGGATTTAACACTTACCTTCCTTCTGTCCTGTCAGGGGGGATCACAGTCCAGCCAGCCTATGACATTTTAATTCGTGTCTTATGCATGTTTTAGGGTGCCATAGGTCTGTATTGATGCCTGGACAGTTTTTGTTTTTCTACAACTTGTATCTTTCCTTTAATATATATACACATTAATTTTGCTGACCAAAAAAAAAAAAAAAATGGACACTGTGTCAATATTAATCATTATTCCCAAATCTGTCAAAAATAAAATTAAGCAGCCATTAATTATATTGTTTGGATCTTATGAAAGTTAATCTAATGGCATGTCTTGATTGATTTAATGTCTTGCCTCCTTGGTTTCTATTCCTAATATACTCTTATTCCTTTTGAATTGTAATATCACAGATTAATGTCATTTCTTTATTTAATCCAGTTAAGCATTCAAATTTTCATTCAAATTTGGTAATCCTCATATTAATACTTTCTTTTCCACCCATTAAATTACAGATGCATTGAATGGTATAAAGGATTTATTCACCAGATATCCAACTGAACAGAAGTTGCACAAATTTTTTTTTTTGATCAGCAAAGATAATATATTTATATATAGAAATAAAGGAACAGTACAAGATGTGCTGCTTAAAGAAATATACAAGAGAAATCCAAGCAGAACTAAAAGGGCTTTACACAAAAAGCCATCGTGGGTCTGCCAGATATCATGCAAAAAAAAAAAAAAAAATATAACAGCCTAAACCCTCCCCCTAGATACAAAACCAGCCCTCATATTACTAGACCACTGGTGGAAAGGGGTATCAAAACCTGGCTCTAGATTCTTAAGCCAAGACCAACAAAAAAATACAGCATCTTCCATCAATTTCAGTCCATTAAAGGATTCATTGTGGAAGAGGATCTGGTTTCTATGATACCAGATACGCCAACTTCGTGAGCGCATTGGTGATGATGATAAAGTGGTTCGAAAATCATTATATGATCTTTTTAAAGTAGTGATTTTACCTTGCTGTAAAGAGGTACTTTCCATTTTGTTTACTTAAATCACTATTCTGACACATTGGGATGATACACCATTATCATTTGGATGTATAAAATATTATAGGCTGCAGCTTTTTTTCTCCTTTTTTGATAAAAGAGTTCATGTAGAACAAAGGGAAAAAAAAACAGTTGGAGGATTAAGATTTTTCCTAAGGCTGGATAGGACAATATAGATAACGAAAAATAATGATAATGTACATCAACTCGAAAGAGCATCCCAGTATATACTGGAAGCCCGGAACTAGAAGATCCCTTTAAAATCTTATTAGCAAAAGCCCAAAATGCCCAGGAATGGTGGGGTAGAAGAAATTTATGGTTAAAGGTTATGTAATCATGCTCCTGCCAAATTAACCTCACTCCAGCTAAAAAGCGCAATATTTTCATCCTACTCCCTAAACCACTGATCCACCCAAATGTTGAGCCATTCTAACTTGTTGGCTTACGTCAAATATTTTGCAGAGAAGATTTTCATCTGTTAGAAACTGATATATAACATTTGTAAAGGATTTCAGTCAGGGATTATTAATTTCTGATTAGTCTAAAATCAGTTTGACATTATTTGATACCTCGAGGGATTAGTCATTGGATTCCGGTTAAGGGATACCCGGGGTTCACAAAAAAAAAAAATGCATTTTGATAGTTATCCACTAAAATTTCAGGCTTGATAAAACCTTTGTTACGCATCTTAGGGGAGCCTTAACAAGGAAAGGTGTAAGATGGTGTTGGCTTGGAACATTGATATTGGATATTTTTTCTATTGTGAAAATGTAAATGATGGTTTTTTTTATGATTTATGCTTTGTTATGATGTCTCTGGTTATTAATCTATGATGCATTAAGATGTTTGACTGTAATACTCTATAACTATCTGAAGCTGATTGCTATCCTCATTGTTTTTGAATTCTGATCGAGGATCCGATTTGTTTTTCCTTATGCACCCGGTAATCTTTATATGATTATATATCATTACAGTAAGGATTGATTTGTAACACTTCAATTGCCTTATTATGTTACTTGGTTCTCCCTATATTTTGTAGGACAATCAAGAGCTGATCGTTTTTTTATTGATGCCTTACATTTTTAATGCAATGACTCATTGGGTGGTTGATGTTCGGATGATGGCATTTGATTTTTTAGACCTCACTCTTGAGTTTTATCCTCCTTCCTTTTCACCATCTTATGCAGAAAAGGTGATATTATCTGCCATATTTTAAATTTGTTTACTGACATGTTAGGATTGCTCCTTCAAATCATATTTTGTTTTAAGATGCAACTCTTTGTTCTATGTTGATTTTTTTTTTGGGGGGGGTTAAGGTTACTTGCTCATGCAATAGCAGCAGTTGTGAGCTCTTTAAACTTCTCTGATGCTCTTGTAATTGGATTTTACTTCCACCTCTACTGATGAAGCTTTTAATTATTTATTGACACAATGTCAACACTTTTGTTATACAGTTTCATGCTATTTTCTGTACTGAAATGTTTCCTAACAATAGGAAGAAAAAATAAGTTAATGCTTCAATATGTCTTTGGATATTATATAGAATCTTGTGTAGTGTTTAACCAGATATAACAATAGCTTAAAATTTACATGAGGTGCAATTTCCTTGTTATTTTAAATATTCTTATTTCTGATATGTTATTATTCTGAATTCCTATATGGTCAATAGAGTATTTTTTTAAATTATTCATACCGTTTGAACATTTGTCTGATGAATTTGGGAAATTTGCTTAAATTATTGCGGTAATTTATTTCTTAGTTGTGTTGGGACAATACACTGCAATTCATTGCATTTCTATTTCCCATGGTTTTTCATGATTGGTTTCTGTGCCATCATTTTCTTTATCTATTTCCTAGCACGTTATTGTATTCTTCATCTGCATGCTTTTATTCTTCAATTGTTGCTGAAATTGAGTTCTATATCTCTCCCATTATTGTAGTTGTATTTTTTTGTATTTGATGCTTAGAATTCACTTATCTTGGTTGTATGGTTAACAGATTTTTCAGAATTATGAGTATATTCTAGTGAGGAACAAGGACTATTTTCTGGGCAAAGGAAAACTAAAGGATGTTCTTGCTGGGTTGGTTCGCAGCTTGTCACTCCTGCCATGGAATAAAGAAGAAACTCACAATAAGGTATTTTATTTTCGTTTACCTGTGAAAATTAGTAAAGACTCTTTTACATGAATCGACAACACAATTGTAAATGCTCTGTCAGTCTTTTTAATGTAAGTTTTGCTATTTCTATGCATGACATAAACCTCTTTGCATTTTTATTTTAGCAATCTCTTTCTTTTGTCATTTCATTTCCACTTAGCTTTATGATTAAATTGGTTGATTTATGTGCAAATGGAACTTGTAACTTCTTCTCAGTATACATGTAGTACTTTATAATCTTGCACAACTCATAATTTCACAATCCTATTTGGATAAATACATATACTATGAATAGAGTGGGAGTTATGACTATGATTTAAATTTTTGGCTTTTCAGACCTGGTAAGTTTCTGCTGTGTGAAACATCTCATTGTGATTAATGTTGACTTTATTTTATCTTCGGTGCATTCACCAATTTATTTCTAATACTTTTTCTAATTTTAATAGGATGCTACTGAACGAAGGGTATTGCATGCCTATGAAGATGATGTGTCTATGAGCACTGATGGTATGCTAACTTAAAAAAAAAAAAATTGATTTTGAAACAAATAACTAATTGACTGCTGTTGCATGAGATTGCATAATTTTCAAATATTTATAAGTGTTGTCAAGCTTTTTATGTTCTTAATAATTGTCTGACAGTCCTGTTCTATGCTTTATCTGTTTGTGTAGGTTTTTCTTATATCATAAAGAATTTGAAGAATCTAGTGCCAGTATTAATAAATAGTTTCCTGGAATTAATTCCATTGGTTCATGCTATGGAAAGTCTTGAAGGGAAGCCTTTTGGTTGTATGATATCCATTCTTCATAGCATATATCTTATAGTTAGGTCTATTGCTTATGGGACTGATAAGGATTCAGAATCCCCAAGTTCTCAAGGTGGTCCTGATGCAGCTGTATGGGATGTTAACATCTCTTCTGCATTCTTGAAGAAATTATTCCCCCGTTTCCCCCTAAACCCGGTTGATCATCTTTCTGACAAGGTGTGTGTGATTGTGTGTGTTGATTTTACCCTTTATTGGGGACTGGTGAGTAGAACAATAATTGTAAAATTGGGGTCTAAAGAGAAGATAGAGCTATTCATATAAAATTGGCATGTTATGGTCAAGTATATTTCAAAAATAAATCAGTTTACCCCTATAAAAAGTTTGTGGTGGATTACCCTTTTTCTGCTGTGTTGTGGTGATCTGGTTCCATTTGTGACATGGAGTGGGGGGAAGCAGCAGGACTGTGATGTTCCTCTAGTTTCAAATAAACTAATTCTTTCTTCTTTTACTTTGCAGGATTGTGATAGGTTGCTTCACTTGAACATGATCGTTGCCAAAATATTTTTTGAATTAAATGAATGGATGAGTCTTCCTCCTAATTTGTTGGAGACATTTCTAGAATTTTTTGAAAATGCTTTGCTTGGGAAGGTTTGATACATTACATAATCCTTTTTAAGTTTCCTTATCAGTTGAAAATCGTGGTCATTCTACATCTGAAATTGACTTGAATTGTTAGTATACAGTTCTGCAGGGCTACACAGTCTGGTAAGGCTGTCTGGGAAGAGTGTTTAGTTCAGCTCCTTTCATTTATTCCTAAATTTGTTTTACGTAGGGCAAGCTCTTGGACATCACGTCTCCTTCAGGTTTGACTTGACAGTTGCCACATGAATTCCAATTAATTTATTTTTGTTGGAACTTTGGAAGCCATTAATTTGGATATTCTGATTTTCTATATTATACAGTGGCTTTCGGTTTCTTTTTAGTTTTTATTATACGTTGATATGGTATGTTTTAAAATTCTTCAATAATTACAAAAAATGTCATCTTCTATTTTTAATTGTTTCCTGTTTCCAAGATGTTGTGAACAATATGGTAAAAGCATGATTTTCTTGTTTTCACCATCTCCCAGTCCCTTGTGAATTCTTGAAAATAACAAAGAAAGGGTGACCTTTTTGTTAATCAGTGAAAATATATTAACTATAAATAAACTGAACACTGCATTAATTTTCTGGTTTTGTATTATTTTGTACCATGTTTATGGTAATTATGTCTTTCCTTTCCGAAGGTTTTGATGTTGCTATTAACATGGAATTGTGGCACTTGCAGGCTTTTACCCATACATTTAGGGAAAGCAAGCCAGGTTCCTTGCTGAAATTGGGCTGTGTTTCTGTTATTGAAGATATGCTAGCTCCTGTAAGTTTGGCATCATACCATTCTAGGAACTTCTTTGAAATGAAATTCTTGGCTGCTGGATAATCTTATGAAAGCAATTTATTTCCTTCTGCTTCTCTCCCTTTCCAGATTAACATTTATTTTTGACTTTGGTTCAAATCTAGATTGAAAGCATGTTTGCCAAAAGCATGACTTTCAAAGAGACAAGCAATCCAGAAATTTTAGAACTACTTCAAGATGCTTTACTTGCATGGATTAGAGAGCTCCCTCTGTTGCTAATCCAGCTTGGAGATAAACACCCAGCCTGCTCCCAGGTAGTCATTATTTTGATTCGATAAGCAGTTCTTTATGTGAAATTCCTGGATTTGACAGAATTTTGAGATCAATGTGCTTTAGTATTGATCTTAAATCTTCAATTTAGTATCTTGTTTTACCTACAATGTTCAATGTTCATCATAGGTTGTGTTACGCCTTCATCTTCGTATTGGACAACGTGGTTTGTTTAATTCATCACTTGTTTGCATGTATGACAACACACAGTACTCATTGCAAGATTTTTATTGTACATGTCAAGGAGGTAAACATGAACATGATGTTGACATCAGCATTAATAATAAATACCTGTGTGAGTTATTCTTTGGCTTCTAATTTTTTGGCTTTTTCATCTTGCAGGACAGATATGTTATGGTCCTTTTCTCAGGCTTCCTAGAGAATCTCAAGAGCTCTCTTTTTCTTCGCTTGACTATTTCTCTTATTTGGACCTGCCTATTTTAAAGTCAATAGTTTGTTGTTGCCTAAGTAAGCTTTTGCGCATGTTTTAAGTTTCACCAACTTGATATTTTTTAATGAATTTTTAGTTCACCATATCTCTTCACTTAACATTTTACCTACTATCATTTGCATAATTAATGTTAAATGTTTTTAAATTTTACCATGATACATGATGGCAAGTTATTGAAAGGCTTATCATTTACATTTAAACATAAAACTTAAGAGAAAAAGGCTGTCTTTGAATTAGTTGAATATGAGATTTAGTTATTTGAGGAGAATAAGTTTCCAACTTTGTTCTTTCTTTACTTGTAGTAATATTAAAAATGTGTGAGATATGGCATAGAAGTCCAACTACTTTGATTTTTTTTTTTTTGAGGAATTTTTTTTTGGAAGCATCTTAGTCTATGCCCTCAAAGATTTAAGTAATATTTATTTAATAAAAAAACATGTAATTGGTATGTCATCAAATTAAAAAAATGAAGATATTTGTCTGACTTGGAAGCCATATTTTGTATTTATTTTTATGGCCTCCAGTAAATAATGATGTTAGGACTTTTCAATCAAGAAGTACATAAGGTGGTTTATGTTTGTTAAAATCTTGTAATGTTAATTTGAAAGTTGGGACTTTTCCCCCAAAATAAATGTTACAGTGATAAGACATTGTTTCTAAGTTATCTGGGAGAGATCCCTACAAGGACTCTGATATTAACGGGAAATAAGTGTTTTGATAAGTTAAAGCAATGGAGGATACTTTTGTATGGTACTTTTTCCAATCCTCACTTCCTGTGCCAGTGCTTTTAATGTGCAATGTAGCCAATGCCTTTAAAGTTTGAATACGATTCAGATACTAATGATATAAAATTCTGTACACATTTCTGGCTTAAAGCTTATGAAATATGAATGTTAATTTTGTTTGTACTTATTGCAGGTGCGGATCTAGATCCCTATGTGTTATTTAGAATCTTAGAGGTTCTCCATTCAGCCTATAAAAAAGGACATATAAAAATTGCAGATTACTTGACTGTTCTCATCACCTTGGTCTTGCGTTTCAAAGTTTCCCCTGGTAGCTTACAAAGATTTATTTGGACAAATTGTTTGAACTTTATAACTTCTGATAATATCCATTTCTTGTTTCACTTTTCCAATTTAGAGCTTTTGTACATTATACTCAACAGTAGTGATCAAAAAAAACTAGAAGGGGTTGAAATTGGTAATGCAAAACAACATATTCCATGTAATTGGACTAATCAGAGGGAGGGGAAACTTCTGTTACAACATGGAATTAAGGAAAATTAAAAGGAAAACTAGACTGTAGGGGCAGAGCTCCTTGCAGAATGAAAATGAAGAAAACTGAAATAAGAATAATCCCTTTCATGAGGAAGAACCCCTTCTTCACTCAGCCTAGCCAGATATTTTTCACTCAAGAATCCTCATACCTCTCATTCTGCTACCTTCCCTCGAATATTCATTCTCTCTCCCCCTAGTATGATCCTCACATCTCCCTCCCCCACTCTCCTTCTAGCTATCCATTCTGTTATGCTCTCCTTCTCTCCTTCTCTTCCCTCCAATTCACATCTTACACTTACCACTCCTCTTTATTTGTTAACTCCTAACTGCAGGCACAGTAAGCCCAATAATAGGTTACCCTTCTCCATGTCTACTTGCTAATTTTCATCTGTACTTATCTATCCAATTTGTATTCCTGCCACCTATATTTGGCTTCTTGGTAACTTGTAAATGACAATATTTATATAGCATTTTTTCCATGTTCTTGAGCTAGAAAAGCTACTGAATTGAGGAAAGTTGTGTTCATCCCCGGCCAAGAAAAAGTTAATTTAGTTATATATGGTTATTGAAATAGCTATATTTATCAATCTTTTAAATCTGCTTTTGGTAGTCAGTCTTCTGTCATCAGAAATGTTATTCTTTTTTAATTTTGCAGAAATCGGTTCTGCTGGTTTCAAGAGTGACCCACTCCGCCAAACATTGAAGTCAATGACACATTTGTTCTGCAGATACATGGCACAGATGGGTGACAAATCTCTTGTTCTGCGGATGGTAGAGAGAGTGATAATTGATCAGATAGTAAGTTGACACAATTGTTTGTTTTGAGTTTTCTTTTGCATTCAGATTTTTTTTGTTTTTGTATTTTTCTGGTGCTTGCTTGTTAGCTCATTTAGAGGTTTTCTAGAAGAATGACTTCTCCATTTCTCTTACTGATATTTTGTACCACAGCCACAAAAGCCTTCCTTGGATAATAGTTCCTCTCTCCTGAGAATGCTTGTTAATCTGGATTCCAAGCCCACAAGACTTTCTGAGAGAAGCATTATCATTCTAGGTCAGCATCTTTCTGAATATCTGATGGATGCTGTGCAGGTGCGTATGCTGCCAAAAACTCTGACAAGCCATCAATATATGTTTGAAGCTATGTTGTTGCCTACATACATGTCTCACTTTATTTTGTTCTTAATTTTGTTTTGAAAGTCAAATTGTTTAGAACGTCTTTGAAATATTATGATTGATTGGTATGATATCTTACTATATAAAATAAAGATTGACAATTTTTAAAAAGAAATGCAGAATCTGCAAAATATCTACGAGACATTATTATTTTAGAGGCGATGGTGCAAATAATTTCTAAAGTCTACCTACTTCCCAGATGATTGATTTGGTTTCTTTCCTTTGTTGATAATTGTTTTTGGAATAATCTAACAAGAGATATCAACATCACAGTTTTAACCAAATTGAGAATTCATTCAGAAAAATGTCAACTTGACCATTCTATAGGTGCTTACACCCTACATTTGAGCTAGGACTTGATTCTTTTTTATTTTTCTTGCATTAATTTAGTGTTTTTTTTAATGGCTGAAGGTTCCATAGTTGAGGGTATATAAAACTAACCCTTCGATCTCAAGGGTATTATTTGTAACAAATAACCAAGATCTTTTCATTTTCTAATCCTGCTCTAGAGATACCTATCAATTATTATTGTTATTATTTTAAATTCTGCTAGATCCTGTTATGTTTTCTGATACTAGTACATGCTTCTTGTAATTTATCATGGTTTTCTTTTCTTTTTTACAGCATTGGGTTTTAATTTTTGTTGACAACATGAATTGATTTAATTATTATATGTTTTTTAGTTTTTTGCTAGATTCCTTGTATGTTTTCTGATTCTAGTAAGTACTTCTAGTAATTTATCTTAGTTTTATTTTGTTATTTTTCCTAAAGCAATGAATCTTAATTTTTGCTGATATGATTTGATATTTTTCTTGATCATATATTTCACTGTACCACAGTGCATTCCCAAAGATAGTGATGAACAGGGGACTCCCAACATTCAAAGTACTCAGCATTATTATCTCCTACCTTGTTTTTTCTTGTTTGATCAGTGCCATAAACTTATGAATCTTGTGTTGAAGAGAATGGGATCAGCTATAACTGAAAGTAGTTTGTCACTGATATCTGATAAATGCACTCAACATACGAGGAACTGTTTGAATATGGTGAATGCTGTCACTTCTGTACTTTTGTTGATGCACAAGGATGCTAAATTGCAACGGATTATGACTTTATTCAAGGAAGATATTGATAACGTCGTAACGAAAGTTCTTTGTTTCCTGGTAGGTTCAACCTTGGCGATCATGAACATCTATTGATTGCTATTTTGAAGCTTGCTGTTCATAACTATTACTTATCTGCAAGAATTTCTTTTGGTTAAATAAAACAAAATTGTGAGTTTTAATAAAGGTTTTCAGTATTTTGTGATTGTCTATACTACTGTGTGTAGATAGCTACATCCTCTACGGTGAGGCTTTGTGGCCTGCAACATACTAGGGATCATTTTGCTTTTGGGATGTGTATCTGCACCAAATACATGCACACACTCCTTTAGCATTTAATCCATAATGTCACCTGTTTTTTTGGCTGCATAAAGTTCAAGTAGAGTGCTTATTGCAATTATGCTACACATATTGGCTAGCTTTCTGTAGGAAATAACTTCAAGGAAGAAATGAAATGAATTATAATATTACAGGAAAGGTGTTCCTGTATTGACAATTTAGTGTAAAATGGGCAATTTTAAGACAAGATAATTCATTATCTTGGAAAAGGTTTGGTTATGGATTTGAACCATAACAATGTCTCCACTGTTGTTTCTATTATACTTAGATAAACTGTGGTAGGATGCCTTTGGTGCATTTATTTTAATCTGAACCAAACACCTGTCAAGCTAGTAAATACTAGATTCGGTTGGGTTGAAATCTGGTAATGGAACATTGCAAGTTTCCCAAAGAATACTTGTGCTGTGACATGATGTTTTGATGTATTTGCAATTTTGTTTGTCTTACTGTTCTGTTAACTGTGGGATGAGGTTATTATTCTTGTTATTGTTCTGTTAACATTAGTTTCCCAAAAAAATTTAATAGGTGTTCTTTGATTATTTCTTTTATTTTTTATGTAGAAC
Organism: Glycine latifolia; assembly: GCA_013407115.1. NCBI lineage: Eukaryota > Viridiplantae > Streptophyta > Magnoliopsida > Fabales > Fabaceae > Glycine > Glycine latifolia. The sequence goes on along the minus strand of CM023959.1, from coordinate 16,659,107 downwards.
TCAGAGCAGATCAGTATGACAATTGAAGAAAGTTCTGAAAGACAATGTGTTTTTGAACGACTGAAAATCTTAAAAGGGATAACAATTGTCCAGAAGAATGTTCTGAAGTGAGAAACTGGTTCAGGTATGTTTTAAAGCTTGCTAGCAAATTTTTTCTGACATCATTCATCTTCATGTCATTTTATTATTTATTTCTGTTGGAATTTCGTATTTTGATGTCTAGTGTGTACCATACAATAATACATCTTCAGGAATTTCTGAATAATTCTAGTGCCGTTTTTTGGTTTGTTCACTTGTCAGGGGTGAGGAGTGTCATTGGGACATGTCTTCTAGTGTCTTGCTTTTATGTATGACCTGTTTGAATAGAGCCATTCGGCATAAAGATGACCCCACCTGCAATGTTGAATTTACAAACCAATGTTTATCATCTTCCTTCTCTGTCTTCGTCTTCCCTTCTCTTTTTTGAGATATCATGTTTATCTTCTTTCTATCACTTTGTTCAGCTTAATCTTGCTAATAATTTTTTTGTTTCATTTGTGTGCATTCAGTCTTTCAAATGAATCATACTATTCATGACTGCCAAGGTCACCAAAACACATGAATAAAAATGTCATAAGTTGCTTAATCTATTATTCACCAAAAACAAAAAAGTTGCATAATCTATCCCTACATAGCATATATTTCATTGTGATTAGGAATGAAAGTAGCAATTGGGTAGTTCTGATATGCTCGAGTCCATGACAGGATATTTGCAGGCATTGTTGGCATAGAAGGATTTTTTTTTCGTCAAATTGACAGGCAGAGGACATGGACTGAGCTCTGGGGTAGGTAAAATGTTTTTCATATATATCTTGTGAGGGAGCCTTTTTTACGTTTGAGTGAGTAGTAAATCTAGGTTATTAGATATATTATCATGAATGGTCAAGATTAATACACAGATTATGTTAAAATTTAAATGACTTTTTTAAGTGATCACATAACATTAAATTTTGACCATTTATGCATAATTGTACAATTCAAATTTACTTCTTCACTCATTTAAAAATGTGTTTTCTCTAGATTTTCACTAGATATGCTCTTTCTCTCTTATTTGATCAAATTATGTTAGTGTAAATTATACCAACTATGACATTTTTAAATTCACCATATCTAGTGAATAATTTAGAGAAAAGACATTTTTAAACGGGCAAACTTTATAGATAGAAACTAAAATTAATCATCTGAAATTTGGCAGGGTCTAAAAATGGGCCAATTTTTTGATAGGGACTAAAATCCAAATTTGAAATAGTTGAGGGATAAAAAACTTATTTAATCCTATTTTTAAAATATATACACATGAAGCATTTGATCATCTTATTGTTCATTTATTTACAAAGTTAAATCAATCACCTTGTGTAATTATATATAATCAGTTGAATCGAGTAAAATCACATTTTATGTAAAGTTATTGATGGTGTAATATTTGGTGTATGTTATGCAGGTGTAATTTGATCTCCCTCCATATGTGTGCGTCCTTTTTGTCTTAGATTGCTTCCGAGTTGTAACTTTTTCTCTCTAACTTGCGGAGAACTCTGGATCAAAACCGGTAAACTTTGTTAGGGTAACCCGGTATCAGTTTTATCTCTACTAACCTACTTTTCCCAAGTTTAATTTGCAAGCAGTTTTGAGGTTTGCCTGCAGCAGGCACTTTATTTCACTTTGGAGAAATCTAAATTTTGCCTGCAGCCTCAGTTTTGTTTCACTGTGTTTCTATTAGTTAGCCTCGTGATGAGCGTCAATGGCTTAGACACAGTAGATACTTTAGTTTTCGTGTTAATTTTCTTTCCTATACAAGTATACAACAATAGTGTTAAGACTAAAGATTTCTGACCAAAATTTTGATGATAATATAACTTTATATGAAATTATTTAAAGTAATTTAACTAACTCACCAAGTGTAAAAAATCAGAAGACGCTTGCAGCCAACAACAAATTTAAGCCTAAAGGCTCGTACTATATAATTATCTGAAGATCATTTGAAAGTTGCTCAAATCAGTAACTTTCCTTGATACTGTGGTACCTCATTTAAAATTAAACTTTGACAAAAATGGGCGAAGTATATAGGATGAACACTAACGAAATAAGACAAAAACATCAAATAAAATTAGATTGTTGCGCAAGAAAATATAGGTCATGTGCATCAAATCTTTAAAAAGCCGTTGGTTTAATGGTTAAAGTAATTATACAAGAAGACAATTATTGTACAACGTCTTCATATATTTAAAGAATCATGGTGAATAAATTCAAAAGCTTGTTTGGAAGTGTGTCTCGAGACGAATAAAAATGTCATTGATGTATGATATAGGAAATATAAAAAGGATAATAAGCAAGATGCTTGCTCCATGGATATGTCCCTGAATTTAGAAAAGTTTAAATATGCTTCCTTCATCTGATTTCTGGGCAGCAACATATGTTGAAGGTCTCAAACAAGCAGAGTGGAACCAAGTCTTCACTGGAAATCAGTGCGGGGTGTTGGAATATGAGAAACGTACAGTAAAAGACTTATCAAATGACATTGTCGTCAAAGGTTTATGTCCTTGTGGATTTATGTCTCAAGGTACTACGAAAATTCCTCAATAAATAATAGGCTCTTAAAGCTTAAGCAGAACAACTTTATCCTACGTTTAGATGGGCAATTTTAGAATTTGAAAGAAAAATATGATATTTGAATTACTTTCAATTGAATTTCCTACACCCATTGTTTGGATGGGTCAATTTAATAGAGCAAAACATTTTTTTTTTCATCAATTTAAAATATCATATATTTAAAAAGAAATTAAAATTTTGGCATTTTTACAAGATATTTAATTAACTAAAATAGTGAAATTTGACAATCCGTAAACCTGTTCAAGTTAGGCACCCAATATCATATATAAATTACAAAACATTCCAACATTCTACTAAGTTTTAAAAAAGTTAGGCACTTTCAGCTCAAAAAAAAAAAAAGCTCGGCACTTCATAGTTCATATTAATAAATATTAGTTTGATAAGCCCGTTTTACTGAAGAAAAAAGACTAATTAATCAAAGGTGTTCCCACCCTTTCCTCATAAAGGATTATATATTCCTTACTAATTTTGTTAACCATTGTTTTAGATAGTTAAAGAATCAAAATAATTTTTTATTTATTTAAGGCATAGTATTTATTATTACAAGTGCACTTCACTGTGATTTTTAATAAAACATATTCTATTTATTAATTTTTTTAGGAAAATGCTAAATGTACAAAACTTTCATTGTATGAATCCACCCGAATATGCGTGGCTACAAATTATAATACCATTACCTCCATGTTTTCCGTCAAACCAAATCTTAATTGACTGCAGTATAGCTAAATCGGAGTTAAATTAACTGATTCGTGCATTTTGTGTGTATTTTTTTGTACGGTATAGCATTGGTCATTTTTGAGTCTTGTTAATTATTGCTCTTAAGATATTGATGGAAGAATTAAAATGAAAAAGTATGTGAAAATCAAATAATATAAATAAAATTATAAACAATATAATTTTACGCCTTAACCATAGTGTTTGTCTTTCTTAATTATGACCAATGATAACAAAATTGGCTCCTTCCTTTATTAGTAATTTAGGTCCACTTTTCCATTTTAAGATTTCTCCCACTCCCACGTGGTGAAAACAAGCAGCATTATCTCTTTCTTTGATTAGAGTGTTATTCGACGCTGGCAACTCTTGCTTTCAAGTCTTTTAATTTGGTACCATGGAACCTCCTAATAGATGGAGACATATATTTGACATCTAGGATGAACATTCGCATATCATATATTTATAGAGAAGGTAACTCATCTGTTTATTTAAATTTATGATTTTTAATTAAATCATGATTTTTATTTTAAATTTATTGTTCTAAAATATGCATATATTTTAAATTTATTTTTCTAAAAATATATTATTAGATAAAATCATGGTTTAATTAAAAATCATAAGTTTCAATGAAAAAATATTAGGTTCATATACATTAGAAATTTTGATTTTATAAAATCATAGATTCATATACTTTAGAAATTTGTATATGTAAAATAATATATTATTAGATAAAAATTAATTGTTATAAAAAATTTTATGTAAATTTATGTGTATTAAGTATGCATTAAACTTTGTAATGTCATATGTAGCAACATTAATTACCTTTTAACATGAATGGTCTGGTAGCTCAATTGGTTAGAGCACTGTACTTGTAACGTGAAGGTCACGGGTTCGACACCTACTTGGGATTACGTGTAAGATTCTTACGGATTCACCTTATGGATTACGAATTCGTAAGGTTCATACGGACACGGATTCACCTTATGGATTACAAATTCGTAAGGTTCATATGGACCCAGAAGCTTACGGATTCACAATCCATATAAACCTTTTCATGCTAGGTGTATACGAATAATAAGGCTGGTGTATTGGGTTCGTCGTCAGTATTTCACTGTTCATGCTAGGTGTATTTGAAAAAAACTTGGTGTAGGAAGCATTACTCATGTTCTTTTCCTTTTTGAATAATAATTATTGGGTTCGTCTAAACAAAACTATCCATTGTTCCACCAAACTATTGGGCCCCATTTATTATGATAAATTGCTATTCTTATGTCTTATTTTCCTATTTACATCCCATGGGCTTTAAAAATATTTTATTCTCAAAATACCCTTATACAACGGAAACGTATTTATATTGCGATAAAAATGGTCAAAAAATATAGAACAAAAATGCATCTCTCTTGCGTAAAGTACACAACAAAAACATATGTAGTTTGTATATTTTATTGCCCACTTTATCACAATTGAAATACTTTCCATTTTGTTACAATTGAACAAATTTGACTTGACGAGTTTAAAGGTTGAATCGGTGACCCGTTTGACCCGATAGGTCAATTACAACTGAATAACATTACTCAAAAGTGAAAAACTAATTTACACATTGCATTTGTGTTATTTATAGGTTTTTGTTTACTTTTTTACCAAGCATAATTGCATATGGAGATTTGAGATGATAAAGTTATTGTCGCTTTCAATTTGACTTCTTTCCCATGGCTAATATTGTTATCGACAATAAAAACTTGTATTTATCATATCTCATCTAGTATACTTGTTGGTTTGAAAATTAATTATTCTTTATCGAGAACAAAAATATATAAGAATAGTGTTTGATAAAACTAGTTTATTTTTTTAATTCTGGGATGAATCGGTTTAATTTTTGTGCTGAGAAATAAAAAAAGAATAAAAAAAATTTATGCTTCTGTCTTCCAAAGCACAAAACGAGAATGACTTTTCCCTCTAAAAAATTTATGCTTCTCCATCACACGCACAAATACGAACTCCACTCTGCGTAAGTCCTCTCTTCCCTGTCCTCCCTTCCCCTCTTTTCTTGTTTGCTTTTCTTCTTCTACATTATCTCCTATTCGTCCTCACTCATTCGTTGCCCAGTCCAAACATAACACTGAACCATCTCTCGAGTTCCCACTTTCTCTCGTGTTCTTCATCTTCTTGTTGGTAATGCTTTTTTGTTACCTTTAATTTTTCTTCTTTTATGACCTGTGATTAGAAATTGAAGTTGCAAATTTTGGGATTTTTGAAATTGGGGTTAGAGCCCTTGAATTTTCAAATTGGGGCTTTTTCCTTGTATATTTATGCTTCCCGCATTCCCTCCCCTACGCAGTCATGAACAAATGAAAATGGGGATATTCACAGAGGATTGGGGACTTTGTCATCTATACACTTTACATGGTTTAAGATCAAGTAAATTTGTTGAGAAATGGTTGTGTTTTGAACTCCTATGATTAATCTGGTCATGGGCTTTCCAGAGCTTTTCTTTAGCAGACATACACTAGTATTGGAGAGCTATGTTTCACTGGTGTCTCTCTTTCTGGTTTTGTTTGTCCTAGCTTTTCTATATTTCATGATGGTTCTTGATCCTCCTTGCTTTATGTTTCCTTTCTAATATATATATATATATATATATATATATATATATATATATATATATAAAGACAGAACTCTTTCTTTATTGTATGAAGGAGTTGAAGTTTTGAGTGGGAGGTTTAGACCTTGTTATGGTTGTGCTTTGAAATTAAACAAATAGTTATTTGTTATCATAAAACATATACACATGAATTTATATAAATTACAAGACTAGACCAATCTAGGTTCCAAATTTTCAGTTCTGACATAATGCTTGAGATATATCTAGTTTGTATGAGTGTTGTATATACCAATGGCCATGCATGTACATTAATTTCTCACTGCAGTCACATGTATGCATATATATATGGAAAATGGATTATCTCATTTATGGGATGGGTTTTCCATTTCATGATTCCTGTAGATCGATCTTACTTATAACTCCTCACATTGGTAGAAATATAAGTGTAAATGAGTATTAGTAGCCATATATGTGGTGAATGTTAGAAAGCATCATGTGGAGCTAATACCAGTATATAAATATGCAAGCATATATATTCTTGGGAGTTGTTAATGTAAGCGGATTTATGGAAGTGAACTTTGATTTCATGCATAGTATTTCCATAACAGACTAGCGAGTTCTATTATCAGAACATTATGGATTTCTAATTTTTGGTGTTATGGTTTATTTTCTGACATGTTATCAGTAAAGAGAATGGTTCACAACAAAATGGAATGATAAAAACACAACTCTTTTTGTTAATTTGGTGGTTGAGGAAGTAAAAAAATGGAATAGAACAACCTCCACCTTCAGTAAGAAAGGATGGAAAAGCATTAAAGATGAATTTACAAAACAAATAGGGCTTGATTACACACAAAATCAACTGGAAAAAAAAGATGAATAAACTTAGACAAGAATATTCTAGTTTAAAGAAATCATTAAGCATATCTGGTTTTGGTTGGAACACTATTTTGAAAACTGCTACATCCGAGGATGCATCTTTATAGGATGTCCACATTAAGGTAACTTTTAACATAGTGTCCCTTATGATTTCTTATAAATTTGTTGATATTTTTAAACAAAATTAGGTAAATCTTTTGTACAAGACAATCTCCAATGGGATAAATTTCGGAAGCATGGTCTTCCTTATTGGGAAGAGTTAATTGAGATATTCGAGGATGTTTATGCAAGTGGAGATTATGCTGTAGGAAAGGCTGAGATACACCAAATTTCAGATGGAGAAGGTGATAATATTCATAGTTTTGTTGAGACACTCAATCCTGTACTACATAGATAAGAATATAAAGAAGTTGATTATGTGATTAATGAAGATTTATTTGCATCTGATCTTGTTGAGACACCCAGTCCTGTACTACATAGACAAGATAGGACTCCAAAAACAAAGTGTAGAAGAGGTAGTGTAACAACCCGCCTTGTCGCTACTGTATCATCAACTCTTACCGCACAAGATTTAATTTTTAATTAAAAACTTCATTAAATTGATTATGAAAATGATGGTAAATTTTTCACAATAATATAATTATCATACACATATTACCACTCCATAATTAATCACATATGTACATATATATATTAAATCGGTACATGTCATCCCATGTTAAAACTTCCTTTAGTTTTACATGTAATACAAATGAAATTACATATCTAACAAAAAGTCAAAAAACTAACTAAGAAAGAGTTGATTAACAAAACACAACTCTTTCCCAAAAAGAAACTCAACGTCATCACGTCGACTTGGCGGCTCCAACAAAAAAGAATCTCCCTCTAGAGTCACCTAAGGCTACTCATCTGCTCACACGAACGAAGGTTCGCGATCATCACAGGTACCAACCACACGGTACAACAAATGCAAGGGTGAGTTTATTATGTACAACCAACAATTATCAAGTAACCACAATTGGAAAGGAAACAACAATCACAATCACAATTATTACCAAAATTCTATCAAGCCAATACACACTCAACAAACCAATCATCCGATGCATTTCACAACTCAAACAATCATGCACGGAATGATGCATGCACCTGACTCATCTATCAGCATGCAATGTGGTACCATCCTCATGGAAATAGCCTCTCAGGAAAATGATGTAGTAGCTCGTCAAGGTCACTCTATCGTGCACAGGCCGCTCCCCCTCATAGTGATCAGCCCTGAGTCACAAGGGAGTTCCAAACAGAGATGCCCCCCTAGTACCTCCATACCCTACTGCCACCATCATATTTCCATCAATGCAAATGAAGTATGAAACATGAGCATCATCAATGTATGACCCGGCTAGGAACACATCCTTCCTCGCAAGGGTAACCCGTCATACACCCCCCATGTACATACATAACACCACAATATGGGCTCACTGATGCACTGACCGTGGCTAGGAACACATCCTTCCTCGCAAGGGTAACCAACCGGTCACTGCATACCACGTGTACATACACAACATACAACCATGGGCACCATCAATGTATGACCTGGCTAGGAACAAATCCTTCCTCGCAAGGATAACTTGTCATACACCCCCATGGGTATCCATGTATATCCACACATAATGACATTGTTCACATCAACATTATCTCTCATCAATGTCATTATCAACCTGAACATCATATCATCTCAATATCATCATCATTCATACCAATATTACCTCATATCAACATCATCAACCACGTCAATGGCATCTCAATTTCAATATCATCAACGACATCACAAGCAATCACATTTCACATCTATACATAATACATATGCCTGAGATTCACATTCCTCAGGTCTTCAGACAACCCAAAATTCATACATTCATAATTCGTCATATTATAAGACTGATATTTTTAGGAAAATCCTAAATTAAAGAGGAGGACTACAATATATAAAACACACTTTTATGCCCATTTAAAAAAAATTAACAAAGAATTAAATAGGAAAACATATTATAAAATTTTGGGCAGAGTCTCCTCTGTAATTAAGACTTTTTCCCAAAAATCCAATCATTACAACAACAATATCATTAACCCAATAAACATATATCTCATTTGAACATTATTTCATTCAGACATCACCAATCACATAAGCATCACCTCATCTAAATCATCACAAATCATGTAAACATCATCAATCATTTACATGGTATCTCAATTTCATTGTCATCTACAACATTAGTAATAAATACACCGCATCCCATTAGTTAAAAACATCATTTGTCTTGAAAACAAGCACACACACAGGGACAAACACACATCAATCATAAATACATCGCATCCCATTAGTTAAAAACATAGTTTTTCTTGAAAACCAACACACGACAAGGACAGACAGATATCCTCATAGTTGGACTCCCTGGTCCCTAACTATGGTATCTAAACTATAACTAAATAATAAACTCCCTTTACCTAACTAGGAGTTCTCATGTTAAAACCTCACAGTGTTGTTTTGGAGATCCTTTAATACGTTTGTTTTCGTCCAAATGCAGAGCTCTATATACCAAATTGAAGACAATTTAATATAGATTTCCATGGTAAGATCAATATTAACATTTGGGGTCAAATACCCACTCAAATCAAAAAGGGGCTAAAAGGGTGTTTTGAGAGTCCATATCAAAAGACATCATTTTGAAATTCTGATCACACCAATGTGACCAGGGTTCACCAAGGATCACAGAAATGATATCAGCTTCATAAAAAGGAGACTTTTACAACATTTCATTTTCAAAGGGTTTTCAAAGGAAGTATAGAAACAGCCAATAACAGTACCCGAATGATAAGAGATATCAAGAGAGACTTAAACTAGCTAGAAGAAGACAAAAGAAACTAAGATTACCTCAAGGAAACCAAGAATGAAGGATAGGGAGCTCTGTTCTCTACCAAAACTTCAAGAGGAGTTTCGAAGATTTCACTCTGATTAAAGGGTTCATCTTCGTGCAGTGGTCTCGTGGCAAGCAACGGCGGTCCGTGGTGGTCACCGGTGGTCTTAGGTGGTGGAGGATGGTGGTGGGAGGTTGGGAGGGTAAGGAAGAAAGCTTCATTTTCGTGATTATGGCTGCTGGTACGTATTTATCACCGCCTTCACTTGCCCAGGCGAGCAAAAATGCCTGCAAAATTCGCCTGGGCGACCTGACCCAATTCTAGAATTTTCTACTTCAGTGAAAAATTAATTTCTCACTTTCCAGACATTATTTTAACAATCCCAACGGTAAAAGTTTACCGATTTGAGTTGAAAATCTCTCTTTAACATTTGAAGATGATCTAACGGTTAACCAATCTAGAATGATGATTTTACTAAAACAGGTTTTCGGGTCAAACTCGGAATCACTCAATTACAACGCAGCTCGAACAAATACTACATACTTGACATTTACACCAAGCAATGGCACATGGATAATTCACATAACATTTCAACTAATCCTAATTAATAAATTAATCAAATCATACAAGGAATACATTACACATATATTTTAAGTTACCAAAATTTCAGGGTGTTACAGGTAGTGGGAATACAAATATGGCAATGGCATGTCAAGCCATTCAGAATCTGGTTAAGATTAGAAAAAACCAATGCAACCATAATTATGCTAATTCTACTACTGCAAAAGTGAATGAGGATCAATACTCAGTTGAGGCTGCAATAGATGCATTGAATGACATGGTGGGATTGGAGAATGAAGTGTACCGTAAAGCAGTTGATCGAGTGTTTGAGAGCCAAGCATGGAGAGTAGCCTTTATAAAGGCTCCACCTGAGAGGAGAGCCTCACTCCTATGAAATTTTTAAATGAATGAAATTGTGTTACAACTTTTTAATTTTGTCTTGTTTAATGGCGTTGAAGACCATATTTTAATTTTCATTTTTCGTATGACTATGATGTGGCTTTTTTTTTTGTTAATGTGATTTACTTTTTGATATGTTAGCATGAAATTAATGACGATAATATGTATCGATGCAATATTCTCATGGTTAGTGTTCCTGTTTGTCTAACTCTTGGGCAATATTTTGATTCTCATATTGACGACGAATCAATAGATGAAGCTCTTGTTATATCACTTATTGAATATTATTATTAATAATTCAATATATACCAAAGAACCCATTAGAGATAGTAGCCTAACAGGTGTTGAATGGGTTGCGGAACTTAGATCTGACCACTCAGATAGAATATATGAGGCATTTAGAATGGAAAGATTTGTGTTCAACAAACTTTGTATGTTGATGACGTGAAAATGATGGTTAGCAGACAATAGATATATTCGGGTTGATGAAGAATTAGGAATATTTTTGTACTTGATTGGACATGGGAGTTCAAATAGGAATGTTAGTGAGAGATTTCATGGATCAGGGCAAACAATTAGCAAGTATTTCTTCAAAGTGTTGAAAGCCATGCTTCAATTATCACGTGAGATCATCAAACCACCTCCTCTAGATATGGTTCCATAGGAAATTAAGGACAATCCTAAATATTTCCCATACTTCAAGGTAAGTTTTTCTTAAGCATTTAAGCATTTTTTATTTTTAAATTTTTTATCGTTATTTTCCATTTTAATATTTCATTTTAAATATTAGGATTGTATTGGCACAATAGAAGGCACTCACGTAAGTGCTACGTTACCTGAGAATAAGCAAATACCATTTAAAGGTAGGAAACAAATTACATGCCAAAATGTCATGCGTGCATGTTCCTTTGACAAGAAGTTCACTTTTGTGTATGCCAGATAGGAAGGATCCGCAAATGATTGTCGTGTTTTTACTACTATGCTTGGAACTCCTAGGTTGAAATTCCCTCATCCTAGAGGGCCAGAGGCAGAGCTAGGGCATTGTAAACCTCCTCATGACAATGAAAGGCTAACCCATCCATTGTTGGGGTTTCAACAATCAAACACTCTTGATGTAATGATTCTAACTATTTATTTAATGCTATCTTCGTACTATTGTTGCTTTTCTGAGCTTTATTCATGTTTGTGGTTTGATTTCTCATCTACATGCTTTGTTATAGGATTTTAATGCATTTGGAAAATGGTTATTTCCTTAGAACTGAAAAACGCTTCTAAACAATATCGTGTCTAGGGATAATTTTTTTCTCAAACCGATTAGTTCAATTTAGTTTACTATTTATGTTTTTTTAATATGCTTCAAATCGTACTAAACTGCAACACTTGTACTAACACTTATGTTACTTTAGTGTTATGCATTTTATATGTGCATTAGTTGAGTTTCACAATATTTTGTAGTGTTATATATACGAAACTTATATAATGCATATTATTTTTTTTCATACAACTTTTTTAAGACATGTTTGGTTTAAAATAGATGAAAATTTGCAAAAAAAAATTATAGAAGATTTAACATATTAATAAATTTTGTAGATTGTTCTTAACAATTTTTTAATATAATTTTATTTAAAATATGAAAAGAAAGTATATAAATCTTAATGAAATAATAATTTAGGAAAAACCATAAAAATCAAATCAAATCAAAATATAAAATATTGGTTTGGTTTGATTAGATTTTATTTTAAATGAAAATCAAACCAAACCAATTCGTATATATTTTTTTAAGTTTGATTATGATAACTTTTTTAATAAAAAAAACCAAAACAAATCGAGCTGCAAACCTTTGGTTATATTTGTTAAATGGGGAAGGTATAATTATCATTGAGTGTTGCTTCATAAACTATATTATTTTCTAATACACTATATGATAATAGTGGAATACCGAAAATAATCTTTTGATTAGGTTTATTATTTTGGTTTTCTTAATTTGATTGTATAGTTGCGGCACTTCCATGTTCGTCTTCACTTCCTTCTTCTTCGTTCTGTGGCACACGGTGGTGGCATTGGTGCTATGTGTTGTGGTCGTTTAATTTGGAGCTGTTTGGTCGTGTTTGCATCCGTTGGTGGTGGTCAGGAGTAGGGGTGGAAATAGGCCAAGACAGACTAGACTTGGTTAAGCCTGACCTTGGCCTGATTTAAAAATATAAAGTCTGGCCTAGCCTATTTACCTGTCATAGGCTTTTTTTTAGGCTTGGCCTAGCCTATTTAAAAGCTTGGCTTGGCCTACGAGCCTATTTAAAAGCCTATTTTACAATAAATATTATACATTATGGAAAATCTTTTAAGTAGATTAGGCTATTTAGATTTTATCTTATCTTATTATTTTTTTTAAAAGATTGATTTATATCTTTTTAGTTTTAATATATATATATATATATATATATATATTTGTTTTTTTTACAAATCTACTACAAAGGTTTCAAATTCCCTATTTTATTTTTTTATCTTTTAAGTAGGTTAGGCTATTGAGATTTTATCTTATTTTATTTCTTTTTATAAGAGATTGATTTATATCTTTTTAGTTTTAATATATATATATATTAAATAGGCCAACCTGACAGGCTTAACAGACTTTTTTAAAAGTTTGAGCCTGACCTTTTTATTTAAATAGGTATTTTAAAAAGCCTAAGTCTGGCCTTTATAATAAATAAGTCAGGCCAGGCCAGACCTTAAACAGGCCAGGCCAAAGGCCCCTGATAGGCGGCCTGGCCCATTTCCATCCCTAGTCAGGAGGTGTTTGGTCGCATCATGGTGAGTGTCGATTTTGAATTGTAATGGTTGTACTACGGATTGGCGAATCCGTGGGGATGACACATATTAGCCAATCCGTAAGAATGGTGTGAGTAATGTACGGATTACGTGATCCGTACATTACTCATTTAATTAAATTCTGATAATTGAATAAAAATAAATTAATTTAAATACACTAAAATATTTATAAATGTATTAGAAATTGAAATAATTTTTTATTGTTTATTTAATTTCATTTTTTGTATTTAAAAGACAACAGAATGACTTAGAAGTTTAACTGACACATGATATTTATAAGTTATGTTGACTTAAATTTGTAGACACTAAAAATATATGAGACAAGTTGTCTCATATATTGGCTAAGGTGTTTATATGTAGAAGTGAATTTTTGGTTGCCTAAGTGAGTAAATGAATTTAATAAATATATAGTATGTGAAGGTTGTATTTTGTATGTTAGGATGAAGGTTGCCTATGTTTTGTCTTAGTTGTATATAACATGAATTTGTTTGAAGTGTTAGACTTACTTTTTATAATTATTGGTACAGATTATGGTAAAAACATAAGGTTTGCGTAAGACTTTAGCGAGAGTTGTAGACCAACCATTTGGAACACATATTGCTGGTAATGCAGAGGAAGCCACTGAACATCGTAGGTCTACCGCATTCGTCTGAAGACAACAGGCAATTGTTGTTGTTGCTGAGGAACCAGTTGCTCAGGCAGAACATATAAACCCTCATGTGACGGATGACGTTGGTATTGAGTCAGAAGCTTTTCCAGGTGGCTCGGAAGATTGTTCGGTTCTAACAGACTATGTTAATCATGTGACTCTTAGAGTGAGGGTTGGAGAGGTACTTATATGTTTAATTAGATACAAATTAACCTATATTTGAAAATGTAATGTCCTCTGACAATAACTTATTTCCAGGAACGTGATAAGTTAAAATTGGTTTCTCAAAGACGTAAAGTAGAAAAATTTGGACCCCCGACACCTGAGATTGAAGGATTAGTCGCTTCTACTGGGTTAAGCCCATTGATTTCATGCTCTGTGGAGACCAGAGACAGGGGATTCCTATCTGTGTTTGCGAAAAGATGACACCCTGAAACCAGCAGCTTCCATTTGCATGTAGGTGAAGTGAGCCTAACCTTGGATGATGTTGCTACTTTATTGCATCTCCCAATTATGGGAGTGTTCCAGTCGAACGATGCAATTGACGTGGGACAAGCCATAACTATGTTGGTTGAGTTGTTGGAGGTCACACTTGATGAAGCTGAGTCTGAGATTGAACAATGCCACGTGGCATATGTTCGACTATCGTGGCTTCAAGAACTATATGCTGGGAACTGTGAGGCTAGGCACTGGATGATAGCAGCCAGAGCGTATTTGCTGCATTTGGTAGGCTGCACATTATTTGCGAACAATAGTGCCACACATATCAGTGTTGTATTCTTATACGCATTCCGCGATCTTAACCAATGGATGGGCTTTTGCTGGGGTGCAGCTGCTCATGTGCACATGTATGAAAATTTGAATTATGCATGTTAGCACCACGGGAAATACCAAGCCAGATATATCAGTTTGTTATAAGTAATTACATTTGATGGCATTTACTAATTCAGTTATTCAACCATACTAAATTAATTGTGTACTAATGTTTTATTTTTCTTGATATTGCAGTGTTGGATCTACAAACATTTTCCAACCATTGGAAATAGTAAGTACGAGGAGAGTCAACCACGTCCATGCCACTGGAAGAGTGCGAAGACATTACCAGTGTCAACCTATCATAGGCGATTAGATAGGTTGAAGCTGGATGATGTTTGTTGGATGCCATATGGGAATCACCATGGGCATAAAGATTTTGAGATGATATCTTTATTTTCTGGATACCTTAGATGGGGTCCGTACGTGGTCAGACATCAACCTGAGCGGGTCATTAGGCAATATGGGTTTGTTCAGCAAATCCCACAGATATAACACTTAGAGATTCCTTCCAATGAAGAAGATGATGAGCGATGGACCCAATTTTCAGAGCACCTTGTTGCCACTGGTGACTTGGTTACATACCCTAGTCAGTGTGTTGCTGGGAATATTGATTGGTTTTATCATATATATCATCCCTTTATGAGTCCGCCACAGGTGGGGGAGCCTAGTAGACACCGTATGCGAGAGGCTACTTCATTAGCAGATCTGCCTATTGTGCAAGACGACGATAGACCAGCAGGGGCTACTGCAATTTCAGGAGCATCTGTGTAACGCCCCCTCAGCCATAAGGGTCATTACCAAGCATAACCACAAATTAACAGATACTCAATCAGAGTTTAAGCAGTTTGGAAGCACAAACTAAAAGTGACATTATCAAATGTCATCATCATAAACATACACTGTACATATAATATGGTGAATATACATATACATCCCTGATCAGATACAAAACTGTACATAAAACTCCTCTCAGGGTACAACAAAATCAAACCAAAGGCTAAATACAAAACACCAGAGCCACATGCTCAAGTCCTCTAGCCTAAGGTATCCATCCGCAGCTAATCCTGCATAGGCTTCTTGCCTTGGGATCTATCTGCTCCTCCTGAGGATTCACCTGCAAAATATAAGCCCCACACAAGGGGTGAGATATAAAATCTCAGTAAACTCAGGGCCCTTGAAGGTATTTCCTTCCCCTGGTTCACTGACAACAGATACACAGACAGAAACATCATAATTATCATCAACAATTTATTCAATCAACACATAAGCAGTCAATGTACAACCATCTGTCAATATCCATGTGATTCCGATGGTCATCACCATCTATCATCTATCATCATC
>CM023959.1:16615201-16626659 GCA_013407115.1 Glycine latifolia | reverse complement strand
AAAAAAAATCATCTTGCAGTCCCTTCTTATTTAAAATTTGGGTGATTCCATTCTATGTATTCTTTTTTTTTTCCTAGATCATGAGTATCTTTTATTAGAGACAATCTTGTTCAAGTCGGATAAGATTATTATGACGGCAAAGCTTTGCCTCCAAACATACTTAAAATTCAAATATAAGACATTTGATTAAATTAGAATAGTCTCACACGAGTTATTCAATTTCCATTTTGAAGAACAAAATATGACTAATATGATTACTTTCCGTGATACACGTGTTATTACACTATTTTTATACAGTGTAAGTTCATTCGATCTTTTCATCTTAATGGGATCTAAACTACTACACAAATTATTTGTATAAAAAAAATTAAACAACCCAATAAACCTCTAAAATATTAATTAATTATATATAGTAGCAGCACGTGATAAGAAATATTATTGTAAATCAAATCGTTCCATTTCCAATTTTATTCCATTTTGAAGAACAAAATGAGACTACTATGATTGCTTTCCGCTGATACACGTGTTTATTACACTATTTTTTATACACTGTAAGTTCGTTCTCTTCATCTTAACGGGATCTAAACTACCACACAAATTATGTGGTGTTATAAAGTAAAACATCCTTTTATTGATCTCCATCAAACCATTTTGTGGCTCAAAGCATATCCTATTACATTGTTGAATTAATCAATGACAATTTGTGCAGGTGATTAACGCATACTAATCATTCCACGCCCGGAAAGCCACTTTTTGTGCTTTGCCAGGTTTTCAAAGGTTTGTCTAATCTAAGACTTTTAGCTCTAGTGCCATTAAAAACTTCATATGTAGTTTTTATCCAAATATAATTCTGTTGAATATAATTTTTTCCATAAAATATAATTTACTTTAAACACATTAAACTCGGTTTTGTAAACTGTATTATCCCACATAATCAGGTCTCTCACACGTACGACATCTGTTGTCACATGAAGTACGAACTTTTTAGAACACCTTAAATGGAAAGTGACCAAAATTGGATATAAATTTGTAACACTATTTTCAAACAACATTATTGGCCTCTCCCACAAAACACACTTTATCTGAACTTTAACATACAATATAATCCTCATAATTCCACAGCATAGCAAGATTTTTGAATTCCTGCCGGCAACATAAAAATTTGCATGCGCTTGTTGATTGATCAAGTGGTTTTCGATTTTTGAACAGAAAAATATTTGCTTTTATCCCAATTGAATATATACCAAGGACGCGGCATGATTCACCATTCGGGGACTGCCACGAATGCATGAAGTAATTAATTATAATTAATTCAAGAAAGGAATAATAAATTCAGTTTAATCTTGATATAATGTAAAGTAATGAATAAATTCAGTATAGATAGATTGATGAATTTAATTGGTAAGGAAAACTGAAGATAAAAATTTATATTTTGTTTAAAGTATCAAATGTTTCTATATTAAAAAAAACGACAAGAATTATTCATCATTAGAATTATCATGTGCATTGCAGAGATATCTAAACTTGAGTAAAATTTTAAAAAGCATGAATAAACGGACAAATTGTTATAAATATAGTTGATACAGTTGGCCAATAAATCGATAATCATATTCTTTAATTATGTAGTCCATTGTTCAATATGTAAATAATTTAATTTTTAATAGACAAAGATTATTAAAAAGTTGTTCTGATATACCAAAATACTTATCCCACATCATAGCTTAGAAATTGACACTAAAAGTAGTTACGTATTCACCTCGTTTAATCCACCAAAACCGTGAGCCTCAAACTAACAAGTTAAAACACTGACAATATCTTTGATGAGGTAATCGTGACAAGTAGACTTTAGGTCAAACGTATGATATTTTTTCACCAGTATTTTTTTTTTAGTAATGTGAATTTTATATTAAAACAACCTATATAAATATTTAAAACAATATGAATATGGACACACGCGAAAACTATACCTCCCACCATAGATAAATTTGACACCAGATAAAAAAAATAATATCTCTCCATTCTAAAATATATGACTTTTTAAAAAAAAATAATTTTAAATATATCATTTTATAAAATTTATGTTACATTAATTTTTTTTTAAGAATAACTTTAATAAATATTTAGTAGGAGTAGTGCATAAGAAAAATAAATGAATCATTAATTAAAAATATATTAAAAAGTTATCTAATACTTTTTTAAAAATTTAATAAATTAATTACATTTCTTAATATTTATAAAAAAAAAATCTTAAATGTTATATATTCGGACAAGGAGAGAGTAATCTTCACTAAAAATTAGTGGTGATTTTCCCGGTACGTTTTTTCTCGAAACTTGTTTGCCGGGCATGTAGGTCAGCAGCAGGTGAAAGTAGAGTTTTGAATGCAGTACTTTTATTGCTATAAATTATATTAATAGTTTAGATATTTTGTATCTTGTTGAAAGTGGAGGAATTGTTTCTGCCATACTATGAGTATTAGTAGTTTAATATACCTAACTCTCAATATGTGATATGATTAGCATGTAATTATACTGCAGTAAAAAAAAGTAGGTAATTATACTTCTTAAATACTACTATATTTGTATATATTTGTTCTTTTGGTGAATGACTATATCTGTGTATATTGAAAAAATATTTATTACTCCTTGATTTCAAATGAAGTTAATTAACAGGTAGTTAATTCTTACCAGGAGTTGTTCATAAATTGTGGATGGAATGCTATCGGTAGATCTCGATAGACTTTGCTTTTGTTCTACGGGGTTCAATCCAAAGTCATTTTTGGTTGAATTCGGGTTTAGGAAGGTCTATTGAGGAGAGTCACATTTGAAAAGTTATTTGGAGTGCAATTATTTTTACCATTTGGAAGAAGAGGAATAGCATTGTTTTCAATATGGATTCTGCGGAAAATATGTCTTTGGTACAGGAGGTTATATTTCTGGTTTGGTCTTGGCTAAGTTTGTTGACTCCTAATTTTAATTTTTCCTTTGTTCAATGGAGCTGTAATATTTCAGCATGTCTAATTTTAATTTTAATTTAATATGATGCAAGATTAGATAGGGAAGCAGAACCCATAAGGCTTGGCTCAAGTGCAGCATATGGTGGTAATTTTCATAGTCTCATATATATAGGCAGATTACAAATTCATAAACAAATGCTTAGGGGTTTGTTCATAGCAGTTGTGGGGTGGGGAAAGCATTTGGCCTTCCGAATCTTTTGATCCTGTTGGGTAGAGTAAGGGTTATAGTAGGTATTTTTGTTATTAATGGATATTAATACATCTTAATCCTGTTGCTTACATTCGGAAATTGTATAATGTACTTTTTTATTAGGTACTTCTGGTACCAAATTAATGAAATATATTTTGCTAATAAAATAATGTTCTGAAAAAGGAATTGTACTCACATGTTTATCGTTCAACTATCAAGGTTTAATATATGCAAATATTGAGATTCATTTTAAAATGTTAATTTCTTCTAAGTGCTCCGGGAAAGTTTTTTTTATATTTTTAAATTAGTGAAATATATTTCATTAATTTGTGAGAACATCTAATAATGACTATCATATTAAGATTAAAAATAAGAAATCATTGAGATGAAAAAAAATTCAAAATTCAAATTAAAATTTAATGTATCATTAAATCTCTAAAAGGTTAACCAAATAATAACAAATAAATCTATAAAGATATCAATTATCACTCCCTAAAATATCTTAATTAACTCATTATCATCATAATTCTTGCTATCACCATTATGATTGTTGTCTCCACTATTATTATCAATTGTTATTATCATCGTTAACATGATCGTCATTGTCATTGTCGTTGTTGCCAACACCACTATTGTCGACGATCATGGTGATGACAGTAGTGGTGGCTACAATGTTGGTCATGGTGGTAGCAATGACAACGACGAAGGTCATGCGGCAAATGTGGTAATGGTTAATGGTGGTGATGACCGCAACAATTATGGTGGTGAATGTGGTCATGGTGATGGCAACCACAATCATGATGGTGATAGATTAATTGAGATGTTTTAGGGAGGGATAATTGAGATCTTTATAAATTTGTTTGATTAATTTTTGAGAGATTTAATGATATATTAAATTTTAATTTGAAATTTTAAATATTTTAATTTTAGTAATTTATTATTTATAATCTTGATATGATGATTGCTATTAGTTGTTATCATATTCTCAAATACGCTAGTGTTATCAAAGAGTCGATTATTATGAATTATACAAGTATAACTTTGACTAACTATTACGCTATTCAATAATTTTTAATTAGATAATATTTTCATAAAATTTTTAGTTGGATTGAAGGTTCATTTCTCACATATCGTATATACAAAATTTAATATTAATCCAAAATTATTTACTATCTCATTCATATAAATTAAAAGTGACTTAATATAAAATTTTTAAAATATATTTAAAATTTGAATAATTTGATTATTTTATTATTATTATTCAATTTTAAAAAATTTGATAAGCTATCTTGACCGTATGTAAATATAATTTTAGTAATTAGATTAATAAAAATTACAGTTTATAACAAATTATAAAATAATATAATAATTTGTTAAATTATATCGATATATATATATATATATTTTGATAATCCTTCAAAAAATGTTTTGAGGAGTCCAATGATGCACATGCTCAATTGTCAGTTGTTATGATTTGATTCCACACTCGATGAAATATCTCCATCATATATTGAGTCACATTAACACAAATGGTCAGACAGAAATCCTTCGATAAAAAGTGAAATAAATCTTCTTTATAAAAACTTTGAAATGAACAAAGGGAAAAAGCAAACTACAAGGTAAAAAAAAGGTACACAGCATTATCTCCCTTCTTCTAACGATTTCCAACGTTGACCCCACTTTTCCAAAACATTTAAACATGTGACGTGGCTCCCTTTGTATATCTAAGCCGTCACATGGTTCTATAGATAGTGGCAAATAAATGTTATTTCCCATAAGAGAGTCCTTGCCCAATTAGCTTCAACAGGATTATTACCCATTAGAGAACTATTTTGAACAATTTAAAATGCACGAATTCACTTAACATATGCAAGGACCAGATATAATTAAGTTGTAGCATAAATTTTCTTATACGGTGTCTATAAATGAAAAAGATAGACAAATACTAACCCGTTTTCCAATAATATTGGTTAAAAAATTATTAAAATGTATAAATTATATTATTTATGATTTTTTTAGAATTTAGATATTTTTATGATTTTTATAATAAATATTTTTTTTTAATTCTTTAACCAATATTTTAATGGTACAAGTTAACACCACCCAAAAAGAAAAAAAAAAATTTAGAATTTTAGCCTCTTGAGAGAGGCCTTTGAGGCTGTTCATATTTGGTTAGAAATCAATATCGTACTAGTTCGGGGGTGGGGAGAACAACTTGCACCATGCATTCGAATGTTTTTTTTCTTTTTTCTTTTTAAAAGATGAGATGTATAGTATTAATCAGCAGAAAAGTCCGAAGGCAATACATAATCATGAACAAGTTTTGCACATGCACTAGAATGTTAACATGAGCGTAATGTGAGTTTTGCACACTTTCTTGATGTCTGTATTTAGACAAGTCGTTTCCAAAAAAAAAAAAAAAAAACTAGTCCAATGTTAAAAGTTTAATAAATCGACCAATTTGGCTTTCAAAAGAATAGACCGATTTATTCTTTTATTGAATAAAGTATATATTAATTTAGTTCTTAAATTAATATATTTTACGGTATGATTTTTTCTATTTTATAAGTGTTGTGTCAGAAGAAAAATAACTTTAAAAATAAATGTTATTCTAGTTTTTTTAGTATATATATATATATATATATATACACACTAATAATGGGTGATAAATATTTAAAAAAATGATTTTATAAACTTGAAAAAAAATAGAGGAAATAAGTTATATATCCAATAACATTATAAAACAATTTTGCATACCTATTTAATTACAATTAAGATCGAAGTAAAACAAATAAAGCTTATGTTTTAGGCCCACCAGCAAAAAGATATTTATTGTTAATTTTATAAAGTAAAAAAGATCATATATATTTTGTTCCTATTTATAAGACTCAATTTAAAATGATGTTTGTTGCTTATTATAAGACATAATCTATAATGTTCATTACATTAATTATTTTTAGACAAGAAACACCCTTAATTAAAAGAAGAAAGAATATATTACCAAATAATTAGAAGAAAAAAGAATATTAATGATAATGATAATTTTTTTAAAAAGATATAAATTTAAGATAAATTTATTATTATCAACCAAATTAATCACTTTTTATTCATATACAAAGCATTAAACTACTAAGACACTTGCTTTGTTTTTTTTTAAAGAAAAATCTCTTTTCTTAATTGAGTCTTATAAGAAAGTAACCAAAAAGGCCTAATATATTTCTATCTCATCCAAAGTAAATTTCTATTCCTTAAATTTTGTTTTAGGTCACACTCATTATTGAGTCGGTCTAGATCACAATTCACAATATAATAAGTTTGATTGATTTTTATAATAATTATTTTAAAAGTAATTTCAATTGTTATTTATAATTAAATAAAGTGTAAAAATATTATATATTGTTAGTATATAATCACTAAACTTAACAAAATAACAATAAGGTTAATTTTAAAAATTACTATATTATTTCATTTATTTTTTTTATCTTTTCTTATTCTATGTAAAAACATTTGGAATGGCACATTATCACCCGAAGAAAGTAATTAATACGTAAGAACTATTGGTATTTTGAATAATTTTCAACACTTTAAAGGTTTTTCTTTTACAAAACATTTAGTATGATTTTTAATACTTAAAGGTTTATTTGTATAAAGTAACCAATCTTTGTGAAATATCTGTCAGGAGACATGCATCCAACCAAAATCGAAAGTTAAAATTGGCCACTCGGACATGTCAATTAAAGGCCAAGCCAAATATTCGTGTCTAAATGTACGATATATTGCTCCACAACTAAGGCAAATATGTTTTAGTAACATAAATACCTGTAAATATCAAATCGATGCCCATAAATTTAGTAGTATTTGAAAAGGTAAAATTTTATTTTATGAATTACAAAACAAATAGATTAATATTTGGAGACCAAATATATTATTAACGCTAATGAAATGAACTATCATAAACAATATTAGTACCAATATGGCATATAACATCAATAGGTTTTTTTAAGGAAATATAATGGATTAAAAATCTTATTCTTTAAATATGTAATTCGGATTTGATTGATCAATTCCATATTTGTGTGTATGAAAAAAATATGTTAAGAGATATTAGACTCTTACATGGATTAACTTAAGGCATTGGTTCTTAACTCTTGACCAAAAAATACTGTGATGAAAAATAATATGACAATGATCTCGTGATAAAATATAGAAGGTTATAGAATACTAATGTCAATTCATATTTAATTATCTCTACGATCATAGTTTGACAATAAAAATCATTGATTAACCTTGAGAGATGATTCCGGCCTAGTTTCTAGGAAAACTCTTTTAAGATAATGTGACTAAGAGAAAAAGTTAAATAAATTTGTTAAATGAGATAATAAAATTATAATTCATTAAAAACTCTTAGAGTATGTTTGGATAAGACAATTTTAAATTTTAAGAATTTCAAATATTTTAATTGAAATTCTTTCATTTTCAAAATTATGTGTTTGGATAAATAAATTAAATTTTTTTTATTTTCAAAATTTTGAATTTGGATTAAAAAATTGAATTTCTTCATTTTCAAAATTTGTATATGATAAATAATTGTAGAAGTACTTTTTATTACAAAATTACATAAAAAAACCTCAACTCAAATGATAATTGAAATTTTGGTGATTATGAATCAGTTTAGGAATTCAAATAAAAAACAGAAAAAAAAGATCGAGAAGATAATAATAAATAAAAATAAATTTTGTCAAGTAAAAAAAGTAAAATGATATAGCAACAATAGGTTTGATACATAGGGTAAAAAGAAAAAAGCAGGAGCAAGTTTAACTAATGTATGTAATAACGTATAATGGAACTCAATCCAAAGCATTGAGACCAGCATAGGCCTTCAAAATGGGGCTCAAAATTCACTGCACCAGAAACTTTCGTCCATTTCTAACGTTAAGATTAAATGTTCTCCCTTCGCTGTATTTCATAAGGGAACCAATTTAGCTATCGTAACCACTCGTTTCGTACAAGTCCTTGCATAAATCTTTGATCTCGGTGGGCGTGGTGGGGTCCTCACCAGCATACCAAGCTCACCATGTCGTTGAGGGGGTTTGACGAGAGCTCCACTAGCTCGTGCCTTATCAAGCTCACCATGTCATCCACCCCGATGTTGCCGTTTGATGATGTGAGGTGGTCGGGACCGTCGTCGCCCATGTACCGGAGGATGGAGAATGGATAAGCGCAAACCTTGGGACATTGTTTTTCGGAGTTTCCCACCCACGCGTAAAGGACCATGTAGCCCACCTTCAACGGGAAGGTGAAGTAATGGAAGCCACCGACAGCGCGGCAAAAGTCTTCCATGATGATGTCTTCAGAGGTGAGGATAAGGTAGATCCCATTGTGGTGGTCAACAAGGAAAGGCTTGGCCTAGACGACGGTGGTTATCACCTCTTGCACAGAGAGGTGCGTGAAGTGGCTGTCATGGGAGTAGCGAAGGTCAGAGTACTTGTCGACAATGGAGACAGAACATAAAGTGGTCCAACAGAAGCTTCTACAGAAGAAAAGAATTTTAATTTCTCACATTTTAGAAGTAAATTAAAATTTCACATTTTTAGTTATTTAAAATTATATTTTAAAATTACAAAAATTTAAATTCTTCATATAAAAACATCCAAACAATGAATTTTAGATTAAAGAATTTTCAATTCTCTCATAAATTATTTTTTCAGTTAATATTTTCTATTGAAAGAATTTTTAATTTCATGCATAAAATATAAGCATTTTTTAATCAGGAAATTCAAAGAGGAAAGGGCTCAAATTGTTTCATATTGTGTATTAAAAATAAATCCATGATTCTTATGAATCAAAGTTGAGTTTTTCTATGACTAAATGTGTGTTTAGATTCTGTAGAGTTGTGTTGCTAATCATCTTATTCTTCTTCCTTCATAAAAACCATCTTATTCTTCAATTATTAGCCTACAAGTTAGGACATAGGACTTAGAATTTGACAAAATTGTTACCGATACTGATAAGAGCGTTCAAGGATACAAATACGATTCCATGGTTTGATTAGGTATACAAAGTTACGAACACGTTTCCTCAACGTTTTGATTTGATTGTGACTTAAAAATCAATGCAAAGGATATAAGGTTACATTTTGGAAGTGAAATTCCTACCCATCCTAAACTAGCCTTAGGATATTGGGGGTACCTAAGTCTATAAGAGGTCACTCGTCAAAGATCTTGAGTTCTTGACCACTTGTCTTATAACTTTAAACGTGATTATTCATGTTTGATTAGGTGAGTATTTGTAAAATTAATTTTAAATGAAATTAGTTTTATAAAATAATTATAATTAAATTTATAGGAAAGAAATTTATATTCATATGTTTTTATTTATTAATAATTAGTAAAAAAATTTAACATCATTTTTAATTGAGGTGAAAATTATTTAAAGTTATTTTAATTCAAGATTAGATATAACATAAAATAAAAATATAAAAACTTGTTTTTTTAATAAAAAAAATGCAAAAACTTATATCTTTTATATTCTTTCAAATAATATAAAAACTTATCTAAAATTCCACTAACTAATATTTCAATGGAATTAAAATACAATCTCGGCCCCTATTATTTTCCATCAACAATTTTGGGCTTTATATTTTAAAATACAGATATAACCTTCCAATTTTTGCAAATAAGTGATTTTCATCCATACATCCAATTTGACGTGTTGACTAATGTTTACTCTTATTTGAGTAGATAATTTCATTAAATATATGTTTAATTTTTTTGAAGGATTAAATATATGTTTAATAACAACAAAACAAAAAATTAGTGTTTGCAACGAGCGATTCCAAAAACTTGTCGTGGCACTGGACCCGACGAAGAATTCGATGTGCTCCACGGTGGCACAACCTTCGAGTGGAGGAAAACGATTCAACAGTGGGAGAGGGAGGGAGGTGCAGGGCATCGCCATCAAACACGAGGGTTCAGAAAAAAAAATCATAATCATTGTTTAATTTCACGATGACTGACTTTGAGAGTTCAGAAATGGAGGAGTTGCTGATATGCAATGTAATCTTAGAATGTTGCTTCAATTCTGAACCGAAAAGGGAGAGTGTGTTGCTTGGATTGTTTGTGAATAAAAACCATGAAAATTTTAGATTATCCTTAAAACTTGAGAAATCAAAGATTGTTGGATTTGGTTTCCTACTGCATTATATATTTAAAGAATAAGAGTAAAATCAAGAGAGTCAAAATTGGCTTTTTACTTTCTTTCAGAAAGTACTTTAAATTTTTGTTTTCTAAAATACACTTCGAATGCGACAATGCAACTACCTAAAGAAATAAATGCGTGATATTTATTTATTTATAAATATTTTTTTTTCAAAATAAGTGTTGTGTTGAGAAAAATATTTATTCTAAAATAAATATAGTATTTGACTTTTAATATAATATTAATTATTTTTTACTACTAATATTTTTAATAAGTATTATTTTAGTTTTTAATTTAATATTAATATTAATATTGGTTTTATAAATTCATTATCTTTTTCATTTATTTATTATTATTATTTTATCTCAACATAAGAAAATATTTATTTTGAAACAAAAGAAATATAAACAGCTGACGTTTAAATTTTAAAAGTCTTTCAAGTTTCAACACATTCAAATGGAAATAGAATATTTATTTTCAAAAGTTGAGAAATTAAATATTTTTATTTTTAAAAAGTTAAAATTAAAAATTAAAATTAAGAAATTAAAATTATATTTTAACTTAAATTCAACCTACTGAATTACTCGGAACTCAAAGTAACAGTGAATTTTAAATGCTGATGTCGCAATCAAATAGGTCATTTTCTCGGCCAAAAGTGACACGCAATAATAATATTTCTCCAAGTCGGTATTTTTCAGGTGCAATTTGTTTGTGGATAATAAATTTTCAATTCATATAGAATTTAGTTTTTTTATTGGATATATTTTTTTTAAACAAGATATTCTCATAATCAAAAGTTATGAGACTAATTCTGAGACATAGAAATTATCAAAATAAATTTTATTCCTCTTAATAAAGTTTTATCGGACATATCTTATAATAAGAACATAACATCATTAATCAAACAAATAATACAATAGATTAGGTGTATAATATTATACTAGAAAATTTTTATTGTTAAATAAATTTTACATAAATTTTATTAAATAAAAACTAATTTTATTTAATAAAATTCATATAAATATATTTAACAATAAAAATGATAATACGTTAAGAA
>CM023959.1:16565808-16615101 GCA_013407115.1 Glycine latifolia | reverse complement strand
GAATATGTTGTTAATATATATATATATATATATATATATATATATATATCATAAAAATAAAAATAATGTTGTATTAATCTAGTACAAAAATTATACACTATTGACATTAGTACGTGATTAAGAGTTAATACATGATGGCAGTTTATATTTTTATGTGTGAATAAACCACAATACTCTTTTTTATGAGTAATTCCAATCCCTTATAAATCTAAACTAGCATTTTAATCACTACATATACTTATTTTATAAGTAATTGTTATAAAAATTATAAGTCCAAAGTCTTACTCGTTTAACCAAAATCCTTACTTAAGCGACAATCATTATTATTTGAGTAATAACTTCACTTAAGAGACAAATTTCTCACTTTGAGTGAAAATTCTACAAAGACTTGTTTCTCTTTGTATAATGACCAAGCTTAAAAAATTTAAATTTATAATATTCTGTCACAAAAAGCGTTAGCGACGACCAGTTTTTGGCGCGACTAGCATCAGATGCGACGCCATTAGCGTCAGAAGTGCTCCAGAAAGCCATTTTCCACTGGAATCTAGCGCGGATAGTGTGAAATCGAAGCGATCAGCGCGAGAACACGGGCAGGACCTCTATAAAAGGTCATTTTCGCGATTTTTGGCCCAAAAACTCTTTCTTCTTCTTCTTCCCTGCGTTTCCACCATTGTTGAGCTTGAGAAGCTCCATAGCCACTCAACCATTGACCAAAACACTTCATATAATAACCATGAATTCTAAAAAAAAAAAAGTTTAATATTATTTTATTTGGCCCGATTAGCGCCATGACGCGGCCCTGTGGCGCGATTAGCGCCAGTTATGGCGCTGTTAGCGCCAGAATGGCCCTGGAGACCCCCAGATTCGAATATCTGGTGCGATAAGCGCTAGAATGCTTCAGAAAGCCATTTCTTTCGAATTCTTGGCGCAATTAGTGTGGGGATGGCGCTATTAGCGTGGGAACACGGGCTGGGGGCCTATAAAAGGCCATTTTTACAAGATTCAGGCCAAAAATCAGTTCTTCTTCTTCCTCGAGCCATTCTGCCATTGAAGACTTAGAGAAGCTTCATATCTACTCCATTCTTCATCTAAACACTTCCTACCCAACTAGAAAGTTGATTAGAACTCCTTCATGAGTTAGATTCCAGCTTCAGTTTCTCGAGAGAACCATCAATCGGAGAAATCCCGTTCTCTAGGGAACTTTGAGAAAACTGAGTTTGGAAGGGAAAGAAGGCGATTCAAGGACGCCAAAGCTTGGAGAAGTAATCCTCCAGCCTTCCTCGACTGTTTAGAGGTAAGAAACTCGAGTTTTACCGATTGATTTGTGAAATGGTTCTTGGGATGAATAGTGACCCAATTGTGTTAGGGCTGGAATTAGGCTTGGATTCTTTAGAAAAGTATGCTCAGGAGGTTGTTCTGATGAATACCGAGCTTTAAATCATGACTATTGATAAAGTTTGGTTTTGACTCTGATATATGTATGAGTAGGAAGAATGATGATTAAATGGAGGGTATCATGACATGTATGAGCATGTGTGCTTTTACTAAAAGTGTTCATGAGACTGTATAGAAGGTGATTATAGGTTGAAGTGATTGTTTTGAATAACTTGGTTATTCTTGAAATCTAGAGGGGTTAAAGCAATTGTATGCTTTGAACTAGCTTATGCAGAGTCTTAGAGGGACTCTAGTGCCTTGGTTAGGCTGAGATAGATCCTATTGAGGGTTTGTGAGCTGCCTATAAGGTGGTTAGCTTTGATAACCCTAAGATAGAGAACAGAGAGGTTGTAATGAAAAGGAATAGTGTTTCCTTTCATTCTAACGGTTGAGGACCGTTATTGATTGATTGTTTGTATGTCTTGTGTAGGGCGTGATACAGACATAGCTGGTGGTTGTGATCGCGAAGCCGAGAGAGCCGGTGTAGTGCTGAGAGCAGGTAAGCTCTTTGTTCTTGGGAGTGTTTTCCCTTGATTGTGTTCCACCATACTCTAGAGGGAGGGATGGTTACTATATGAAGTTATGCATGTACTTGATATACATGGATTGAGGCTATGTGTGTTGTGGGTTATTGAGATTCTCTGGCCAATAGAATGGACTAAATATGAACTTCCCTTAGAGCCAGAGTTACGTGGAACAACTCTAAGTGGTCAATATTGTGTATGTGATAAAACCTGAGAGAATGCACCTGTTGCAGATGAGCTTTTCTCGAAAGTGCCATATATGTCCAAGTGTGTCCAATCCTGAGAGAATGCACCTATTGCAGATGAGCTTCTCTCGGAAGTGCCATATATGTCTGAGTACGTCCTGGAATAAGATACCTGTTGCAGATGATCTTTTCCCAGGCAATACAATATAGATATGTTATTATATGTGAGTAAATCCTTGGAGAATGTACCTGTTGCAGATGACATTTCTCAAGGAATATAATATATCTATCTTTGTATATGTTGTATGAGTTGAAATATACATGTGATATGTTGTGAACTAATGAGGGCCGTGATGGCTAAACGATATTGATGTGTTTTTATAAAAAGGGTGCTGATAAATCCTTGAGACATATGTATATGTGTTGTTATGGCTTGAGAGCTGTGATGGCTAGTTGTAATGCCAATGCTGATATTATATGCATAGAAGTGAACCAGGGGGAGGAAATACCTCCAAGGACCCTGAGTTTACTGAGATTGTTATCTCACCCCTGTTGGGGGTTATGTTTTGCAGGTGATACTCAGGGAGCTGCTGAGAGATCCCAGGGCAAGAGGCCCGAGCAGGGATAGGTTCTATGAGGACCTTAGGCATAGTGTTGGAGAGCATGTTGGCTCTACTTTTGTTTTATGCCTATTGTTTTGTACCTTGAGAGGGATTTGTATAGTTTTGTTATATATACACATTGTATATTATGAGAATTCACCATATATGATGTACAGTGGGTGTTGATAATGACGTTTGATGACGTCAATTTGTTTATTGCTTCCGAATTAATTATCTGTGATAATTGCTGCGCTTAATAACCATAAATCAATGTTAATGCACCGGATGCATACGAGACGTTACACTTCACTTCCAACATGAAAGTTGAAGGAAACCACCCAATGAGCTAGATTCCAACCTCCATTTTCCTTGAAAACCATCAAACGAAGAGAGCGTTTTCTCTAGGAAACTTCACAAAGTTTGGTTTTGGAGGGGAAAGAAGGCGTTTCAAGGACACCCAAGCTTGGAGAATTTGTCCTCTAGCCTTCCTTGTCGATTTGGAGGCAAGAAATACAAATTCTACTGATTATTTAAGAATTTGTTCTTGAGATGAATAGTGACTCATTTGTGTTAGAGCTGAAATTAGGCTCGGGTCCTTTGGAAAAGTATGCTTAGGAGGTTGTTGTGATGAATGTTTAGCCTTGAAATATAATTTTTATGGACTTTGGGTTTTGGCTCTGAAGAATATATGTATAGGAAGAATGTTGGTTAATTGATGATATTATGATGTGCATGAGCCTTGGTGCTTTTTCAAAATGCGTTTAGGAGGCTATATAAACAGTGAAAATGTGTTGAAGTAATCGTTTTAACCATATTGATAATATTTGAGATTTGACATGGTTAGAGTTTTGAACTCTTTGAATTGGCTTATGCAGAGTCTTAGGGAGACTCTAGTGCCTTGGTTAGGCCGAGATAGATCCTTCTGGGGGTCTATAAGTCACCAGTTAGGTGACTAGTCCTTATAACTTGAAAATAGTGTAATAATGGATTATAATGAAAGAGAATAACATTTCTTTCCATTCTAACGGTTGAGAACCGTTGTTGATTACTTGTGTGTCTTTGTATAGGGCGTGACACCGAGGGTGTCAGTGGCGGAGACCAAAGTTCAGGGATTGAACAGCAGAGCACTGGGTTGCCAGGTAAGTTCTTTGTTCTTGGGAGTGTTTCCCATTGTCTGAGTTCCACCATACTCCGAGGGAGTGATGATTGCATAAATGATTCATATGCATTGAATTGGATGCTACAGCTTTCCTCATGATAATATGTATACTTGTTTCTGTGCTTGTGTATGGTTGCCTTTCAGATAGATCTTCTGGCCAGTTAGATAGATATGGACCTCCCTAGGAGTAGAGTGCAACTCCTAGTCGGTTTGCTCACGTAAAGGGTGTATGATCCCTTAAGACCAGAGATAGGTGGTCCCGTCGTGGTTGAAGCCTATTCTTGGAGGTGCCATATACGTGCATCCATGTGTAAAGGGGTAGCTCCCGATGGGATGACACGGGTGTGAGTTCCGGTCTCACACTGGGGACTGAGAATCCCGATGCTGATGATGATGCATCTTTGGCGGGCGTAGTACCGCAGATACACATTAGAGCTAGAGAATGTTTATGTGTTGTTGTGAGGGCCAGGAGGCCTGGTGTTGTGATGCCTTTGATGTTATGTATCATGGAAGTGAGTCAGGGGGAGGAGAAGCCTCCAAGAACCTTGAGCTTACTGAGATTGTATCTCACCCCGTGTGTGGGGATTATATTTTGCAGGTGATGCATCTGGCAGAGATGATGGGTCCCAGGGCGGGAGGCCCCAGTAGGGACAGACGTTGTATAGCTGTGTGGGCAGTTCTTTGAGAGCATTGTGGCTCACTGCTTATTGTATGTCATATATTTTGTACCCCTGCGAAGGAAGATGTGCGTGTACATGTATTTTGAATCCTATATGGATTGTGATGTACAGACGTTGTATATTTTGTACCCTCTTGTGAGGATGTGATCTGTGAGATCATGGCACAGGGTGCCTATTCTTTTGTATAGCCACAGTGAATGTTTTGATGTATATATATAGATACATGTGGCTTCTGATTCTCCTGAGATATCTGTATGAATCTTATTGTTTTACCTGCCGTTCTTTTTGTTATATGGATCGTAAAGGCTTGTTGTAGTGCCTTGGCATTCGTAATAGAAATTGTGGATACTTACTGTTACGGATATTTTATATTGGGCCAAAGACCAAAAGGCCCAAGGTAAATATAAAACAAGTTATTAAAGGAAAGACCCAAGAAGATTAAAATCCTAAATATTCACAGAATCAAAGAAGATACGGGAGGTTATTTTTACAACAAATATCCAATATATCTGCTCATCCTTTAGAAGATCGTGACCAAGAATAGGACCAGTTTCCTCATTTGTCTGCAGAACAGTGAATATAAAAAGCCCCTCTCCCCTTTGGTGAAAGGTACACACATATTCTGACTCTCTCTTTTCCTTTCACACAAGCACACACTGCACACCACTTGTGTCGTGTTGTTTGCTGTGATCTTCATCTTCCTTTGGGTGCTGCAACTTCCATAGCATTCAGAGAGAGAGAGAGAACCTTGATCGTACATTAAGACCCAGTTTCATTACTGGACCTCCGTTTGCAACGAACGGAACACTTACCATACATGATGAATCAAGAAATATGGTTTCGATAACGCTTTCATTGGTTTTAATTAATTGATTTTAGATTAATTACTGCGCTAATCTGATTAAGTAATCGTTAATACATCGGATGCATACGGGGTGTTACACTTTGCTACTTCACTTGCTTAAGCGAGAATCACCACTCACTTAAGTGATTAAAGCTATGCACATGATTTTGAAAAAATTACTTCCAAAAGTTTTCACACACGTCCAAAACTTTAACAACTCTAGAAACATGTTTTTCACATAATCTAACATTTTTAACAATCATTTCTAAGTTTACAATTACACTAATATGAAACTAAAAAACATTTAATCTTTTCTTTCCTAATCTTCAGGTTAGGTTTTTGAGAATA
Organism: Glycine latifolia; assembly: GCA_013407115.1. Classification (NCBI taxonomy): domain Eukaryota; kingdom Viridiplantae; phylum Streptophyta; class Magnoliopsida; order Fabales; family Fabaceae; genus Glycine; species Glycine latifolia. The sequence continues at coordinate 16,609,325 of CM023959.1, read as the reverse complement.
AGAGAGATAGGAGAATCTTTGAGCTCAACAAAAGAGAGATTCCTTCAACAATAACACCCCACCAAAACTCATGAAAACACAACCCAAAACAACACAAATAAGGTTTTGCAACTAACACACACTATGTGTCATCTCATGGAAAGGAGAAAAAAGAGAGCAAAAAGAGTTCACCATCCAAAATGGAGTCACAAATCAAGTAAAGGAAAAAAGTGCATCTTGTCTTATAGAGAAATCAATCCCTAACCTTAAGAGAGTTCCTTGCGGGTGGAAGAGAATCATAAGAAAATGAGAGGTTTTAGAGAAAACTAGAAAGAAGAACAATTAGGATTTTGAGAAAAATTACAGTGTCTTTTTTTAACATAATGATTTCTCAAAAAGGAAAGAAGAAAATAATGGAATGAATTCTTCTTGCTAAAGCCCAATTCAAATCAAAGCTTCAACACAACTTAACCTACCTATGACAAACATCATAAAACACCATCCATTTGATTTCTATTTTATTTTCAACAACATAAAATAAATTTATTTCTTCTTAAAAATTAATTAAAGTTACTTAATCATGCATTAAAAGAATCATAGCATTAGGGATGAATTTAGGGGGGCCAGCAGGAGGCAAGACTCTTTGTCTATATGCATGAGAAAAATAAAAAAAAATATTTATAGAAAAATGAAAAAAAAATATGATATTAAATTTATATTTGTTTAATTTTCTTATAATAATGGATTTTATTTCTAGTTTTACACATAAAATTAATAATAAATATTTTATAAATTTTATTATTAATTAAAAATTAAATATTTAAATTATATTTAAAACTACAGTAAAAAAACTTTATAAAATTTGGACATTTATCTTATAATTAAGGACAAATGGAGTATTTATATATAATCGTGATACTTATTGGATTTTTTCTTATAAGGATCATATATTCATATAATATTTCTAATATAATTTTTAATTATTTTTCTCTAAAAGTTATCTCTCATCATAAATGGAGCGGGTCTTGTGTGACGTCATATTCCTTTTCGTCACGCGACATTTGGAACAAAGAAAACAAATGTTTCCCACGTGACACCATTCTCACATACTAGTTGGATGTTTGATAAGATGTCGGCCAAAAATAATTTCTATCCTCTCTGTTAGGTTGAACTGGAACGAAGCAATTAATTAAAATAATTTGATACGAGTTTTCAGTTTTCACACGTATTCAGTTAGAGATTATTATGATGACAAATTTGTTGATTTTTTAATAATTATTTTAAAATTCACAAGTCTTATTTAACATGATATTTGATTGGTTGACAATAATTATTGAAAATTGAACAAATAATGGTAATTACAATTTTTCTTTTTTATAAAACTACTGAAAATGTAGAAAAAGTATTAGGATAAAAAAAATTAGTAGCCTCCCATCACATATTATTGTATTATTTTATGATAAATGTTAGTTATTAAATTTTTTTTAAAATATTAATATGAGAGATTTAAATTGAGGATTTTTTTTAATCACTAAATCAATTTTATAACTCCATATTACATGTTGCTACATGAAAGGTTTTATATCCATCTCCTATTCATATGGGTATCTTTTAACCGAATCCGCCGCCGCCGCCGCCCCTCCTCCTCTCTTAAATAAAAACAAACTAAATTTTACTAACACATATGAATAGCTTTGAATATTTCTGAAATTGAATTTTTTATTAGTAAAAGTAAAAGTATATATTTTAAATTTATAATTAAAAATAAAGTTTTGATACTCTTAGGGGTTTGAATATAAGTTTTGAAACAATTTTTAATTGGTAGGTTAATTTTAAGACAATTTAGTTTATATAAAATTGAAAATATTCAAATAATTTTAAATTGTGAATATGTATGAGTACGATTAACTTTCTACTTACCTCTACACCATTGGCACTATTAAGTGAGTAAAATAAATAAATTATTTACTTTACGTATACATATTCATTAAAATATCAAAATTTAATCTATAAATTAAAATTTTACTCTCAAGGCTACAAATATCTACGACCTATCTACCCCCAAAAAATATCTACGAGTTTTTCCTTTTCATCTTTACAAAATAGAATAGTGATGATTTGAAATTGAGATTAGGTAGTTTGGTGGATATATATGAGGAAGTGTATTACCTCGTGCTGACTTGCATCAACCTACATAAAAGCCCACCTGGGTTGATTCGTTTTTAAAATAAGTTATAGAAGTCAATTTATTTTCATTTTATCAAACGTTAGCAAATCAACTTAAATCCAAATAAAAACCATCCACCTTGTGAATCAATTGGTACATGAATCATGAATGTGTAAGTTCATTAAATACTAAAAAAAAAGAACTTATTATCTATAGTAATTCTATAAATTTCGAACATGATTGTATTTAGTAAAAAATAAATATAATCTAGATAAAAAAATCAAAACAAAAAAAGATAAAAGAATAAAAAAATCAACTTAAATTATAAAAAAATCAAATATTAAAAGTATTATTAAGAAAGGAAAAAGATATAATTTTTAAAGAAAGAAAATGAATAATATGAGATATAATATGAGTAAAAAATAGTCCAGATTAATTTTGTATTGAAATGCTTTGTAGATTTTAAAAACAAGAAAAATAAGTAAAAAGAAAGAAAATAACTCCAGGTACGGACTAATTTATCTATCCAGTTCCTTTCCTGACTTGTCACAATTCACATGTAGAGGCGTCTAAGGTCTCCATGTCACTTAATAAATGCATCCCAAGCAATGAATTTGTATAGAGAGACCACAACTAACCTCCAGCCAAGCAATGCATTATGCATCCGAAGGATGAAGCAGTGTTGTCACATGCCCAAAATCTGCATAATTACACATGATCATTCATGACAATCCCATAAAACACATAATTAAAAACTGGATTCATAGACTAATTAGTTCTATATGAGTAAATTTATGTAACGAAAATTAGATGAAATGAGTCAACTAAAAAAGAAATACATGTTTAAGAACAATTTTTTTTAATCATATTATTAGTGCAAAATATCTATTATCTTTACAAAATCTTTATTAGAAAATCTAGTTAATAACTTTTAGTGGAATCGTTTATCTTAATATCATTTTTTTCATTCACAAAATTTAAACTTAAAGACATTGTCTAAGGATATCGAATCCAATTTTAATCGGATCAACAACTTGTTGATTTTGAAAAAAATAGTTTAAAGACCTAATTAAAAAATGTTAAATAATTTAAAATTTACTAATTAATTTAATCAATGACTATTTTTTCAAGATAAAAAAATTATCTATTAAGATTTGGAACGAGATTTTATATGAAAGTTGGGATATTCAACTTTTAAAGTCGGCATGTTCTTTTATTAGTTATAGAATTGTCCTTGTAAAAAAAAAAAGCTGTAGAATTGTCCTCTCTAAAAAAAAAGCTATAGAACTGTCAATAAATAATTTCCCTTTAGGCATTAGAAGGGTCAGAATAATTCTTACCTGTAAGATCTCTAAAGACCAATTTAAAAAGTAGTTATTGAATATTTCAAAGTATGTTTTTTCCGCCATTAATTATTTTAATGTCTTTTTTTTTATTCATATTAGTCAAAGTATTTTTTTATTGCTGTCAAAAAACGTCTATTTTTTGCATTGGATATATTCTTTCTTTCTTTATTCATCATATTAAAAGTTACATAATTTCAATTTTTACATATTATTTTTATCTAATTTTCAATTAAGATTAAATTTAATTATCTATTTGTTAACTATTATCCTTCACATTTCATTGAGAAATATTTGTTTCCGTTTATTTATAAAATTTTCCAAAAAACAATTATAAAACTCAAAATACTCTTTTATTTCTCCCTCCTCAATCTTTTGATTTATATTACCCTCTACATGTTTTATATGATAGAATTAAGAAACTTAATTAAATTGTATATATGAATTGTCATAAGATATAATTTCTACTTTTCAATTTTAATTTAGGATGATCGATGTGTTTTTTTTACCTATATATATATATATATATATGTATATGTATATATATATATCAACATGAAGGTAAAAGGATAAAGGCTTCGATTAGCCCTTAATATAGTTTTACAATAACAAATTTACTATAATCAAATTTTTTTCTCACACCCGTCATGAGTCATGACTCTCATATTCTTGTGATATCTCTCAACTTAATTGATTGAACTAAAAAAATATTGGATATATTTTAAACAACAGTTGACCATGGTATTATTCAAATGCTTGAATTAATTCGATATGCCATGTTAAAACAGAGAACTAGGAAAAGGGACATGCTAATCAATCACATGTGTGGACTGTTCCTATTTGGGCGAAAAGGTAGTACATGATGAATTAATAATGCGTACGTGATTCCAGCATATGATAAAATGAGAGTATATAAAAAATAACAAATATGAGCAATTTGTACTCCTAGTCTCACCAACATTATTACACAACCACCACTACAATTAGTATACCCACTTGACCCAAAAGTATAATTTGCAGAGTGAGCATAGACAGAGGCTTTATATTTTGATTCCACAATTAAAAACATCACTACATGTCAAACAATATGAATAACTTATTATTATCATTATTATTTAAAAAAACTTAACGTAACAATGTTATTACGATTTTGGTATGTATTATTTTACATTGAAGTAACTAATAATAATCATCAAACGTGAGAATTAGTTTGTATGAAGTTATTCTAGTTTAATCTATAATCTCTAATTCAAACACTAAGTATACAAATGTGTTAATACTCTTAAAAAAAACACTACTATTTATGATAGTTTTATAATAATAAATTAATAATGCATGTACCAAACAATGTTAAGGAGCTAACAAGTAGAAGATTTTTATTAGAAATTATGGATTTTTTAAATTTTAATAAATAGTTAAGAAACTTGTTATTATCATACTGTACAAATGAATGCCTACAAAAATACTGTACAAATGAAAAACCAATTTGATAATCTGAGAGCAAAAAAGTGGCCATGACTTAATGACTACCGACATCGTGCGTGTTGTGGAATTTAATAACGTAATTTGGCTGTTTTTGTCGACATATAGTATGATTTGCGTCAAAGGAAGTGCGGCTCACAGAATATGCATGCGAGGTCCACTTGATGGTCTGTTGAGTGGTGAGTGTGTGCTCTACATCATTGATATGGATTTCAGGATTTGTCTCTTTCTCATAAAAGTCGGAAATTAATTTACTTTTACTAATTCACTGTATTAAAATTCAGGCTACTTTTCAAATGATCTCATTTCAAAATTAATTATTTATTTAGTGCTTATAATGGTATAAATTTTACCTTTTAGTCTTTATACATATTATCATTAATTTGTTTTAGTTCTATACATATAATTTTGGCTTAAATAATATTTTAATACCTAAAAAAACAATTTTAATATCATTATTTTTATTTTAGTAACAACATATTTTTTTTGTGTGATTTTAACTAATGACATAACTAAAAGTGTCACATTAGTAAGTCCAAGTCACTTAAAAATTATTGACTCAACAATCATGTCATTTTCACAAAGGTAATTATTTCAAAAATAAAAATTTGTTGGATACTAAAATTAAACAAAACTAAAATTGGTCAAGTACCAAAACCAAAAAAAAAAGGACAGCAAAATCAAACCACCCCTATTTTCTAAGTACCAATTATTTAAGCCTAACCAAAAAAATTATTGTTGTAATTCTCTACTCCCTTCCTTTTTTTTTTCTTTTTTAGCATGATACTCCTCAACTCACAAAAAGAAAAGTTAATTATCGTCATCATTGTCATATGATATGCACCTAAACTCATCCCACTTAATGTCTCTAATATGTTGTATTCATACATTCTAATTCATCTACTTCCATTGTGATGATGCTTTTCATGTCATCGTTTTTTATTTGCTTCTAGAATAAGATGTTTAGAGTTTCTTAACCACATGATTTCTTACAACTCACACGGGTGTTGTCGTTGAGTCTGCTGCTAGAATCTTTCAAAAAACCTTGGGTTTTCAAGGAGCAAATTATAGATTGATTTTGCTAATTGCAAATGAATTAGAGACTGAAACATCAGTATCTAATTAGTTATATTTCAATTAGCAAATAATGTTTTGGACTCTAAAACGAATAAACAGCAACAAAAAACCAGTCTTTATAAACAATTTTTTAAGGAATAAATAATTTAATTAAACATCGAAAAACATACTCGAAAGGAATAAATAAATGTTAAAACCATTAGCCAGCAAAACAATTGGTCTGTAATTAAAACTCAAAAAATTTTGATGCCCATATGACCAATCTAAAGACTAAAATTTTCTCTTTCTACAACAGTTTCAATATCAATCATGATTTTATGTAAGGAAATTTTGGATCACCTTTTTCTGCATATAATAAGGATATTTTAGACAATTTTTTTTATTGTTTATTTATTTAATAAATCATTCCACCTCCCATCTTATATAAGAAACAAATATGTAATACATCAAGATCAATAAAAGTGATTAGATTGGTTAATTTGTCATAAATTTTAATTTTATTTCAAGAATATCTATGAAATTAAATGGTTTAAGAGGTTATTAATTTTTAAAAGATAATTTTTCAACCAATTAGTATACTTTGTTTTGTTGATAACTCAATAAGTGCATCAACTTTCATGGGAAAATGAGTGTATATCATTAATAAACCTCACAGTTAATTAAAGATAAAAAAATGAAATTTAACAATAAATACACTTTAAATAGTCCTATGTTTCTTATAATTATGACAAAAAATTATTGTTTTTTATATATAGGATGAGATATAGTATAACTAGTGAGATATTTAATAAATGGTGAATTTTAAATGCACATTTATTATTAGGTATTGGGGAAAGATAATGTATTTTAATGATGTCATTAATGGATATTTAACTTCGTGCATTCTCTAATTGATTATGATACATTCATTTATTATATGATATCAAATACTCCTTATGTTGGAGTATATGACTTTATAACAAGAAATAAAGATGTTCCAAATTAATTATCATTTTACAAAACCAATGAAACATTAAATAATTTTTTCATAGAGTATCCTTGACCAAAATTATGCAGTAAATGATACAAAATCTAATCAATGAGAGAGATAGATGATATACACTACCACAAAAATGATCTTCAATGATGCTGATTCAAGGATAGTTATTCCAAAACAGTTGTCCTCCAAAACACGATGACATTTTTATAAATCATTGCAAGTGTTCAACGACGATTTTTGAAAAATCATATTTGAAAACAAGTGTTCAACAACGGTTTAGACTTTAGAACTGTCTTTGAAAAGTGCTTCCTTTTCATCTCTAGTGCTCTCTCTCTCACACTGACCCTCACCTTCTCATTCCCACCATAACCACAAGCAAAACCAGCATCTCACTACTAACCAACAACACACATCCAACCTTGCCCCAAACCAACTCTACCACAACACTTATAGCCCTAGATTGCAGGTCTAGATAGAGAACCCGTAGATTTGGCCACCAACGTCACAAATCTGGCCTCCAAAGTTGTAGATTGGGCCGCTAAAGCTCACTCCAAACCTAACCCCTCTCCAGCTCTACTACTCTGCCATCGCGATCTCCTTCGACAACCTTGCCACCGTGCAAACAATGGCCAGGTCCTTCCATCATCGATGCCTCTTCGAACCCTTTTCTCTCAGAGCCTTTTCTCTCAAGAGTCAAGACGCACCACGTTAAGTATGTTCCTACAACAAGACATTAAGGACTGATATTTCTTTGTTTAATCCTTTTTTTTCTTTTTCATTTAATTCTTTTTATTATGTCTTAGTTGGTACTTTTAAATAATTGAAGGCTAGTGATTGAAGGTTTGCAAAATATGAAGGGGAAGATTCCACAGATTGTGGGCTCTCACAACTCATCTCGGGTTCTTCAGGTATGTTTGTTGGTATTCCTTTTTTTTTGTTGAATTTTAGTTTCACATACTTTTAGAGGAACTTGCATTTTAAATATTTTGCTTTCTTTTTGTTTTAACTGATAGACTTGTGTCAAACATTGTTCACAAACTGAAAGAGATGTAGTATTTGAAGACATTATAATGCCTCTTATTGGATTAGGCGCTTATTCCTTCCCAAATGATACGAAGACAACAAAACTAGCCGTCAACAATGCCCTTGAGAGGTGTGTGTGTGTGTGTGTCTATATATATATATATATATATATATATATATATATATATAATGCCTTGTAATATATACTCCTTTGCCTTGGAAATTTATCTTATTTCCATTTTCTGTCCCCTATTTCACTAGCTATGTTGATTGCTATTAGATAAAGGAAAAAGCTACATCATTTTTATATTTTAATTCTTCATTTACCTTATTATTGATACACATGTGCACATGCAGATGGGTTATAGCCATTTTTTTCCTTCTCTTCATTCATTATATAACAACCCGCCATGTCGTTACTGTATCACTACTCTTAAACACGTCATTAACATGTTTTAAATGAAAACTCCTTTAATTTGATTGTGCAAACACTGGTAAATTTTTCGCGAACATATAATGATCATTATCATGGAATATACACGTAATTAAGATACACATAAGTCAACTCAAGTATATATATACAAAACATAGTTTAGTTGTAGGTACAAATAATTATGTCTAAAATGTATTAAGTGTTCTACAAAGGAAATAAGAATTAAACACAACTCCTGCCCGGGATCTAGTTCATTGACATCTCGGCTACACGGCGGCTCCAACCAAAGAATGGTATCTTCCAAAGCACCTACTGCTGTCCGTCTGCTCACATGAACCTGGTTCGCGATCATCACAGATACCAAACCACACAGCACAACAAAGCAAAGGTGAGTTCATCATGTTAAACAACAAACAATAAATAACATCAGTTAGGGAAAACAATCCGGTCATCACCATATCATTACAAATATCCAAGCATCTCATCACGCAACTAACACGCATGGGCATCCAAAGACATTCCATAAGTCAACTTATAATATCTAACATGATGCATGCTCCTAACTTAACTCTCAGCATGCAATGTAGTATCATCCCAGAAATAGTCCATCCTTGTGGTCTCGATGATGCAGTAGCTTGTCAGGGTCACTCTATTGTGCACAGGTCGCTCCCCTAATAGTGATTAGCATCCGGGTGTGAGAAGAAATACCCAACAGACGTGGCCCCCCAGTAGCCCGGTATCCTACAGCCAATCATCCTATTTCCGTCATGCAAATGCCGTATGTCCCATGGGCACCATCAATGCATGACCCAGTCAGGAACAACTCGTCCTGGATAGGTTAATACGTCATGCACCCCCCATGTACATACCATCAAAATCACGGGCTGCCCCAACATGGGCTCATCAATGCAATGACTGCGGTCCTTGCAAGGTTAACCACCCGGTCTCGACATCTCATGTGTTTATACATAGCCTACCACCACGACACCATCAATGTATGACCCAGTAAGGAACAACTCGTGCTGGATATGATACTCGTCATACACCCCCGTGGGTATCTAGGTATATTCACCCGCATTCAGATAACCATGGGCACCATCAATGCATGGCCCGACCCGGGAACAACTTGTCCTGGCTAGGATACTGCCATGCACCCCCCATGGTATCAATGCATATCTATTCGCACTCGATACCCATAAGCACCATCAATGTATGACCCAGTCAGGAACAACTTGTCCTGGATAGGATGCTCGTCATACACCCCCTATGGTATCGATGCATATATCATTATCTCAAGCCATCACATAGGCCGACCTCAATTATTATCATCATAATCACATACGTCTCTTACACGTCATTCACAATACCACAAACAAGTGAGCCGGTGTGAAGTATTTGGTGTCCGGGTTGGCACTTAGATATAACAACTTTGAGGTAAGGATCCGAACAAGGTCGGACGAGAGCGGACAAGCTCGATCAAGGTCGGTAAAGGGTGGTCAAAGCGGGTAAAGGTTGGACAAGGGAAGACAAAAGTGGACAAGAGCGAACGAGGTCGGAAGATGTCGGTCGAGGTCGGACAGGGTCGGTAAAGGTTGGTCAAGGGCGGTCAAAGGGGTCATTGGGTTTATATAAAATACCAAAGGACGGACTCAGCACTATGCAATCGATTACATAAGCGTTGTTATAGATTATAACAGATAGCACATGTAAGACTTGGGTTTGTATTACTATCACAACCTACACAAGGTTGTCCGGGTTACGAAAGCTGAATAAGGGAACCCGGTAGCTTGCAAAGAAAAGGTAAGAGCTCTACCGAGTAAGGGAACTCAGTAGCTCACAAAGAAAAGGCTTGAATTTAGCGATTCTAAAGAGAATAGCTCGTCCCGGGTGAGGAACCCTGTAGTTCTGAGGAGAGGAGGTGAGCTTAACTGAGTAGAAGACCTGTTGACTCTTTTTCCGAGAAGGCACGAGCTCATCCGAGTTAGGGAACCCGATGACTCTCTCTCTCTGAAGTAACTTGAGCTCAACAGCTCTAAAGTACCACCCCGGGTAAAGAACCCGGTATATCTAAAGAAAAGGAAGCGAGCCTTAGCAGCTCTAAGGAAACAACCCTGGGTAAGGAACCTGGTATATAGACGTTCGCCAACTAGGACTAAGAGTCATGTCCTGCATGCACACATGCATGCTACTTAAACATCTCAGCTCGACATACCCATCCTGGTAACCGACACCTCCATGAACACTACTACAACGTGTCTTGGGAGTTTTCAACATCAAAATGCCAACTTCACACACATGCACTGTGAGTTCTTACAACATCAACTCCCCCATAAGAACATCATCAAGCATCAGTACAAAATACCAACAAACAAACATAAAGCATATCACGTCCCATTCATTAAAAAAAGGCATAACTTTTCTGGAAAACAATACACACCAGGGACATGTAGTTATCATCATGGTTGGACTCCCTGGCCCCCAACCATGGTATGTAAAGCTGTTATCAAACATAATAAACTCCCCTTACCTAACCAGGAGTTCGTTCTACAGCTACACGACGTGTTGTCCTAAGCTTCTACTCTGGCCACGAGGTCCTTCTCGACGTCGGGATTCAGTGGTGGTTCTCACGGGTTGAAGGTAACACAGCAGGGTCGAGAACGAGAGGTTTTCTAGGTAAGTTTAGAGAGAGAACAGAGAGAAGACACAAAGGTTGAAGAAACGAAGAGCACGCTTCTGCTTATAAACACAGCTGACAAGACATCTATTTTTTGCATGCATGCACAGCAACCTCAGCCAACAAAGTTGACTTTACCCTCATCAAACGCACAACCCAATGCAAAAGCACTCAAAACAACAAATAATACAATAAAACATATAATCAATCAACATAACACACATAAAACGTCCAGCTTAGCAACTTGAAATTCCAGGGCGTTACACATTGCGTGTTAATGGTTTGGATGCTTTGAAATTGAGATGCGTTATGGATTTAATTCTCACGTGTTTGTCAGTATCTAGTAGAGAAATGTTTTTTGTAAAACAAAATTTACATTTAAGAGAGAGAAGTATGAGATGTAGTGATGTAATAGAGAGATATAGACAAGAAGTGATTGTATGAGTAACACATCTCTATCTAGAACTTGTGGAATTTGTATGAACTTACACTCTTTGCAAATTGGCATAATAGTTGGTATTTGAAAGCATGAAATGTACACTAGTCTAATTATTGGTGATATATTGAAATAATGAATACTCTTGTCTTGGTCTTGAGTATTAAAATATAAGTTCTCTTGTAACTAGTAGTGTTTCTTGCTTTGTCCCTTCCTTTGTGGTTAATTTTGTTGATGTCTTATGATACTGGTGTGTATGTGAGCAACTTTCATCTGTCAAGAAAATCGTGAAATATTTGAGAAGATAACTGGATATAATATTTTCCATGTTTATCTGCATTTCTCGTGTGATAGACTGGTGAAGAAGCAAGGTTAAAGGAGGAATTTAAGAAGGAAGGAAGAAAACTTCCTCCTAAAGGAGAGTCACATACTTTTGATTAACTATCATTACACCTAGAATTGAATTTATGGTTGTTTTATCAATTGCACATCAGTACTATGTTCATCTTAGGTTGAACAATGACCCAAGTTAGCAAAATATTAAGGTAGAGAGTTCATTTTATATAAACTGTGTGGCTGTAGTAAATGTGTATACTTTTAAAAATGTATTTTTTTTAAAAAATTGCATAGCATAATTCATTGTATACTTTTTAAGTGCAAAAAAATGGGTCAGAATTTTCCTCATCTCTAAATTTGAAGAATTGTCTCAGTGTTGAGGAGGAAAGAAGTCTTAAATTTTGTGATCCTATTTAATTCTTAGTTTTTAATGTTTGGAAATAATTATGGTGTTGTCTGTTATGATACTGACCATGTATTATCTGACCTGATGTGTGATATTTATATGCTGCTAGGTTATGTAACTGTCTATTTGTTGGGAATTTCATTTTTTTTGTATAGTGTGCAATTAACTTGTTGACAGCAGTATACAAGAAGGAATTTAGGGAATTTGGTGGTTATTTAACCAATGGAAGAACGATACGTGATGGTAACGAGTGATTTGTGTGATATGTTGTGCCACTTTTCATCTAAATAATATTTGTGTACAACTTTTCTTTTTCTTTCCTACTTTTTTCCCAGATAAATTTGAGCAGGGTGGAACACTTCATTCAGGTTGTTGGATCTTTTGAAGATAAAATATTCCAGAAAAGAGCTTGATTGCATCAAGTTTGATTACTCATTTTGGCCCGCATTATCTTTTGTTGATAGCCAAGTAGTATTGTAAATATTATTCTTTCTTGATCCTGATAGAATTATGAAATGCAAGCATCTTAAGTCATCAAGTTTTTCTGTCTAAATGATAATGATGTTTAAATTATTCAGATTTTTCATGCATGTTAAATTGCAAGACTCTATGGTTTGCTTTCAGTGTTTCCTATTATCATCATGTATAGTTGCATCTCTTTATCTTTTAAGGACTAGATAGAGAGATCATCCATTTGTGCCTACTAGAAGAGTGTGTATGTCACACTAAGTTTGAATGTTCAATTTTTGTCTCAATTTAGAGCCATGTAGTATATACAAAGGGAAAATGTTTTAAAGAGTGACAGATAATAAAAAATTATACTCATATGTAGTTTTTTTTCATGGATATAGATGATTGGTTGTGTTTTGAAGGTGATTCTTCTTTTGTATTTATTTTTCTGAGCCAGAATTGAGAAAAGCCTTAAATGAAGCAATTTGCAAGGGAGAAGTAGAGAGAAAATATATTTTCTTAACATCCAAACTATGGGGGAGTGATCACTGCATTCAAGGATGATGGATCTTGAAGAGAGTTTCAAAATAGAGGAAAATGACCTTGATATGCTCAAGAAAACCCTTATTATTGATAGCCATGGAGATAACAAACAATGGATGAGTAATTTAAGGTTGAAACTAGTATACTTTACTATAGTGTTATTCATATACCTTAAATAATTAGGGATTACTCTGATACCTATATTTTTTCAAGAAACAAGTACCTAGACTGAGAAGTCCATTTATTTCAAGGGTACACAAACCTGGTTATGTTGAGTATGAAGTGATTTTTTATCTACAATTCATTTTCTCTCTTGTATTTTACTCTTAAAACAACATAATAATTAGAAATATGATATCTTCCCTTATGCATGAGAATTTTGTATTCTAATAATGATTCTAAACTAAGGTGATTCATAATTTTCAATCTCTAGGTATTCTGATCATTCCCCAGGTAATGCTTTAATCAGTTGACATTTGGAAGGGTATTATGATGATTTAACCTTGGTGGAACAATGATTTTTTTTTTTTTGCTTTAAATAGTTTTAATTTATGTAATTGTTAAAATAACGTCATGTCAGAGCAATGGTTCAACAAGAATTAGAATGGGTACCACATATGTCATTACCAGCCTTAAGGTGGCTAAAAATTAAAATGTTTGGATTGATTTCTTATTTCTTGCCTTATAATATCCTTTTGTTTAATACTGTAACAAACAATTCTTTTAAGTATATTGAGTTGTTTTACTTACCATGATATGTTTGTTGGCTACACAAGTGCATGTTGAACTTGGAAAGCCAAGCTTGTTGCAACCTGACAAAGGAAAAGTCTCTATATATATTGGTTGCAGTTCAACAGCAAAGCCAACTTATGAGGTAGCATATTCTATTGTTTTTCTTCATTCTATTTGTTTAATGAAGTCATCCATGTGTTTTGGTTTTCTTCATGTTATTAACTTCAACTCTTTTAAGTACCATGAACATTGATAGAAAAACAAACAAGTAAATCCTTAAAAGCTTTAAATGAAAGTTAAATCATGGGTGCATTGGGTTAATAAGCTTTAGGTTTTCATCAATGATAGTGTTTATTATTGTTGTGTTATTTATCATTTTTGTTCCATAAATACCTTTTAATGCTTCAAAATTAATATTTTATTTGGTGCTCTAAATCTCTGGCTTGTATATAGGGTAGATGGGGTGATGAGTTAGCAACAGAATTGTGAAATGCTCTTCAATGTTGTCTCTTGGATGGTAAAAGTGGAGCATGTCTATTTTCCCCCTATAGTGAATATTATGCTTTCTCTTCCATATTGTTGTGTCTTTTTAATATAGTTGTTTACCTCTTAGCTCCCCTTTTAAGTGTTGGAATTGATCTATTATTGCTTATTGTTGTTGAAGGAAAAAATTATTGGGATCTTTACATAGATGGACTTGTTGTTAGTTCAGATGGAAATTTTTTATTGTTTATTATATGGTACGTGTTGTCTATTCATTCATTAGCTTTAGGATTTGAAGTTTGCAAAATTGATGGTGGTGTGAAATCGAATGTAAGGAAACCGCAAGTTTGTACCAATGCATGAATAACACAATCAAATAATTCAAGTTTCATATTCATGTCTATTAATGACTCCATTTGAATTTTATATTATAAAATTGAATTGATATTTGATTTCCATTCACTTCTTTTTATGAGTGATAAGTGAACTTTTTAATTAAAAAAATAACATTGATTATTTTTGAAACTGTCTTAAAAAGTACATTTTCTAAGACGATTCTCTGAAAAATCATCTTAGAACCATAGTTGTGAAACCCAGTTCGGTCTTTGACCTGATCGAGGTAATGAGTCAGTGAATTAGTGGACTAATAATTAGTCCGATTTGAGCCGATATATATAAAAAATTCAAAATTATATATGTATCTATTATATATAAGTATATAACTAACATTATTTGAGTAAAAAAAGTTCATCCATACTCTAAAATCCAAATTAAAAAAAAATTCAATTGTTTTTAAACTTTAAAAAAAAAATCATTTATTTAAAAATCGGACGGGTCGTACCAGTCCAACCGAGATTAGGTGACCAACCCAGCCGGGTTTGACCGGGTCAACTGCGTAACCAGTCCGGATGCTTAAAATGTATACTTTCTAATAAGTTTTCTAAAACAACCGATGTAGAAACCAACATTCTAAGACGATTTAAAAACCTAGAAAGTACACTTTTCAAAACGATATATTCAAATACGATTGAAAAAATTGTCATTGAAAATGCACCAAAATTGACTTTGGAAGGTTTTTTTAAGAAGTTATATTAGAAAGTTACATGATATTTTTTATGAAATTCAAATTATTATTCATATTTTTTAATACTTATGACAAAACCTTACAAGGTCATGTGAAATGGAATACAAAGAGTCAAAGAGTAATAGCTTTTATATAATCAATTGAAGTTGTTTCAACTTAATCTTTTACAATAGTTTTAAGTAAGAATGTTTTAGTGCATTTTTTTCATTTCTAAAATAATAACACTTTACATAACTTATTTTTTAGAGTAAATTATACTCGCACCCCCTATGTTTTGCTCAAATTTCACCTGATATCCCTCCCTTTTTGCACCTTACAAAAAACCCTTTAATTGTTTAGCTCACATGACACTTAGATCCCCTCCTTCCTAAACACCGTTTAATAATCTAATAGAAATTAGGCATATGCTGGTCACATGACTTTTAATGAAAATTTATGTCTAAAATATCCTCATCTTCTTCCTCTCAACCTGAAAATATTTTAATACTCTTCTTCTTTTTTGTTTTTCTACGTAAACCCAACTTTGAACCCATTTTGTTGGTACGCAATGTTAACACATTTCCTCTCATCCTTTGTTCTACTAACTTATATATGAACTGAATTCTGATTCTCAACAAACATTTTCATCTATTATGTTCCTGTGGTCCAAAACATCAACACTATTTTAATCAACAATAATAAACAGATGATTTCCAATTCATCCATTGTGTTTCTTGTAGTCCCAAATATCAACACTATTTTAATCAACAATAATAAACAAATGATTTTCAGTTCATCCACTGTGTTTCCTGTTGTCCCAAACATCAACACTATTTTAATAAGTAATAATAAACAAATGATTTACACTTCATCCATTGTGTTTCCTGTTGTCCCAAACATCAACACTATTTTAATCAACAATAATAAACAAATGATTTTAAAAATCATAAGTGATCTCAAACTGGTCTCCCATTGAAACCCCATTCAGAAATAGGCAACAATAAACAATCAAAATTAAATAAATAATCTTAAAAAGTAACCTATATACAAGGTCCAGTGGTCACTTACAAGCATAGCCTAGTGTGAACATAAATTGTGGAATAGGAAGAAAAACAGAGTACTCGTGAACGTCAAAGAGGAAGACAAATGAAGACGCTCATGAACGTCACGAACTAGAAGAGGAATAATGAAAAATTTGCAAACTAGAACAAGAACGGTGAATAGGAATGGAACGTGAACGTCGTGAGAGAAAGAGAAACTCGCACCCCCTGGACATTGAAGAAGAACTCGTCAATAAGAGGAAGATGAACAATACTCACTAATGGTGAAGAGGAATGAAATGTGAATCATAAATTTTGAAACTAATTGGGAATGAATAATTTGAGTTTTACAATTAAAATGTAAGGACAATTTTGTCTGCTCACATATTTCAATTGACGTTAGTTAACGGCGTTAATAGAGTGGGGTAAAAGTAATGTGCAAAAAGGGAGGGATATCAGGTGAAATTTGAGCAAAACACAGGGGTGCGCGTGCAATTTACTCTATTTTTTATTTATCAAATAAATCATATTAATTAATTAGACATTTAATAGAAAGTGAATTTTAAATGTACATTTATTATTATGTATTGGAAGATAAATACTGGATTTTAATGATGTCATAATGAATACTTGATTTCATGCATTCATTAATTGATTGTTTTATATATATTTATTATATGATATAAAATACTCCATCCATTTCATTTTATCTAGTGTTTTATTATTACGTATTGGGGAAATAATAATGGATTTTAAAGTATCATTAATGAACATTTGACTTCATGCATTTTATTAATTGATTATTATACATTCATTTATTGTATGCTGTAAAATACTCCAATGATTTCATTTTATATGTTGTTTTAGTGTTCCAAATTAGTTATCATTTTACAAAACCAATGCAACAATAAATAATATTTTCCATGGAGTAATACTGACCAATATTGTACAGTAATTAAATTAGACAAAATCTAATTAATTAGACAGATAAAAAATATATTTAAAAGTTACATAATGCATCATATGAAATTCAAAATATCAATTGTATTTCTTAATATTTGTAACAAAATCTTAAACATCATATAAAATGGAACAAAGAAATGATTATTTTTTATGTAATCAATTAAAATAGTTTCAACTTAATTCTTAACAATAAGTAAGCACGTTTTTGTGACCCTATAAAAATAATTAGTGCATTTTTTCCCGCCTAAAATAAGGACTAGACAATTTATTTTTAGTTTTTATTTATTTTTTATTTATCCAATAGATCACATTAATTAGTGAAACATTTAATAGAAGTGGCTGGATTTTACATGCACATTTATTATAAGGTATTGGAAACGATAATTTTTAATAATATAAAGTGAGGATGTTTGGGCATACTTTTTTCTGCTTAAAATAATGGCACATTAGATAATTTATTTAGTTATTCTATTCTTATTTATTTAATAGACAAATGTTAAACAGTATCTTAAAGTATTTTGTTAAGAAACTTAAAATATAAATATTTTTATTGTAAAGCAAAAAATTACACTGTCCATGATATTTTTTATACGCTCCCAAGATTTAAACAATAAATATTCTTTTTTTTTTAATTTCTTAACTAATTTCCTAAGGACACTAATTAACAAAATTATTTTTAATAAATCATATTAACTATGAGACATTTAATAAAAAATATTTTAAATCCACATTTATTACTAGGTACTGGGGAAGGATAAAGAATTTTAATAATATCATTAATGAATATTTGATTTTATACATTTATTAAATAATTATTATACGTTCATTTATTATATGATAGTTTTTTTTTTTAAAAATTTATTATATGATACATGAATTCATTAATTGACATTCATTTATTATATGATATAAAATATTCCATCTGTTAAGTTTATTTGACTTTTTTGGACAGCAGAAAATTGTTACAAAGTAATTGTTTGTTCACAAAACCAATGAAGCATTAAATAATTTTTTTCCTTGGAGTAACCTTAACTAATACTGTGTAGTAAATGAGAAAATTTTAATTAATTAGAGAAATAAATGATATATTAAAAAGTTACATAATAATATTTCATGTGAAATTTAAAAATATTAATTTTCTTTCTTAATACATATAACAAAACCTTAAATGAGATGGAGTAATATTTTTTATATAATCAATTGAAATTGATTCAACTTAATCTTTTATAACAATATTAAATAAGGAAGTTTTAGTGCACATTCCCACCTAAAATAAATACACTTTAGATAATTTTATAATCAATTTGTTTTTCATTTATATTAAAAATCACATTAATTAGTGAAATACTTAACAGAAAATGAATTTTAAATGCATTCATTACTGAAGTTTAATACATTAATGCATTTATTAATTGATTATTATACATTAATTTATTTTATGACATTAGGAGAAGAATAAGATTTGAATGGTACCGTTAATGAATATTTGATTTCATGCCTTCATTAAGTGAGTATTATACATTAATTTATTATGTGATATTAAATATATTTTTTATATAATAAATTTCTTTGTCTTAGTATTTAGAAAAGAAAAAAATTGTATTATATATCATAAAAATAATTCAATTAAGAAGTTATATTTTTTTTAACTACAAATAAAACATACTTTAACAAATTAAAATATTTTAATTTAAATAATAATTATGATATATATAATTATATAATCTGTGTCTAACATAAAAAGTTCCGCGTGGGAATAAAGACTAGTTAATTTATAAGCGTAAGTTTGAAAAATGGAAAATCGCACTACGATCAACATCTACAATAAATTTATTGACTTATTAAGGCGTCATCAAATTTTTTACTAACGATAGTTAGGTGGCAATACTCACAAACAAACATAATAAGACAACTTTTTTTTTCTGCTTTGTTTTCTTTAATTTCTCCATTTTTAAATAGAATCAAAATACATGTAGTTCTGCAATATCTTAAAATGTTTAAATTAATTAATATATAGAACAAGACTTTTATATCACGTTTTATAGTAAGTGCGCGCTATCATATGTTATATTATATCCCGATCTAACATGTGTACCATGTTGTTAGGCACAAAAATTAATAAACCAAAAATATTATTATTTTCTTTTCTATTTAAGTAAAAAACCACAGTACCACAGTATCATACATCCAAAGTAATTTTGTTTGAATTGGACAGAAATTATAAGACTACAACAGACATTAATTTGTTTTTCTAAATATTTATTATAATTAAATATTAAAAATTAAAACTAAAAAATATTAATCAAATTAAAACAATATCATATTAATCGATGCACGAGTTAAGTGGTACGAACAGATATTCTTATATGGACGTGTAGAATATCATAGGCACAACCCACAAGCAATTCAATTTCATCACGGCGCCGAAATGAAGGCATCTCATGCTATCTATATAAAGGCTTCTCTTAGTTGCTCTCAACCACACTAGAACTAAACACACTAGCTAGAATTCCCTCCAATCCCTCTTTGTCTTTGTGCTTTTCTAGTTCCTTCCAAAATACCAACAAAAGCAACGATGATGAGTTGCCAAGCATGGCCGGAACCCATAGTTCGAGTCCAATCCTTAGCTGAAAGTGGCCTAAGTTCAATCCCTTCACGCTACATTAGGCCACACTCCCAAAGACCCTCCAACACCACTTCTTTTCCCACTCCTAAACCTTCTCAGACTGATCATGATCATGGTCATCAGAGAACTCATGACTATGATCGTGATCATGTTAACATCCCCATCATCGACATGCAACACATTTTCTCGGAGGATCAGATCCTCCGAGAACAAGTGCTTCGGCAGATGGACGAAGCGTGTCGGGAGTGGGGGTTCTTCCAGGTGGTGAACCATGGTGTTAGCCATGAGTTGATGAAGAGTACTAGGGAACTCTGGCGTGAGTTCTTCAACCAGCCACTTGAGATGAAGGAAGAGTATGCAAACACCCCCACCACTTATGAGGGATATGGTAGTCGCTTGGGAGTGCAGAAAGGTGCCACCTTGGATTGGAGTGACTACTTCTTTCTCAATTACATGCCTCCTTCACTTAGGAACCAAGCTAAGTGGCCTGCATTTCCACAATCCTTGAGGTATGCATATCACATGTCCAATTGATTTTTCTCTCTTGGTAATAAATGAATCTATTTTTTGTTGTTTTTTAGTGTGAAAAACTATCATTTTGCACCCCAAAAATGCATACAGTTAGGATAATTATATTTATATATACATTCACTCTTTCTGTTCATCTATTTTTTCATCTTATTTTTCTTTTTTATTTTGTATCACTTCTCATGTTTTTCACATTCTTTCTCTTTCTTTCCTTTTTTCTATATCCTTTACTCTACACTTATCCACTCCAAATTTAGACAGACATTTACCTTTAACCTTCCAGATAAAAGTATCAATATGCACAGTTTTAAATGAGTAAAATAGCGAGAAAGTCTCTTTTCAACTGTGAGTCTCTCACTTCAAGCGGTCTTGGTCTCCTTCTTTGGGATCCTTTACATACTCTAAGAGATCTTGGTCCCTTTCTTTTGGGATTCTTTCTGTATATGTATAAGAAGTTTTTTTTATAAAAAAATATTAATAAAAATATAAGAAAAATAAAATTTTGAGTTGACATATGCATAATTTCTTTAAGTAATAAATCATATATCTAATTTTATAAATAAAATTAATAATAAATATTTTTAAAACTTATTATTTATTAAAATTTAGGTATTTAAATAATTGTATTAAAAAACTTTATTCCTTTTAATATATTTTTGGATCCATCCGTGTGTGTATATATTTTACTCGAATAGTTATTCTTTAAAAATTATTTTTCATTTTTATCATTCATTTTCTAATGGTTAAGATTAATTATTTAATTATTAGAATATATCTATATATATATATGTATATATATATTATATATTTTTTTTATGTTACTATGGTCCTTGTTAGCTTTAATTTAAGCCCAAAATTGAAAATTATTTAGTATGATTGTTCATTAGAAACACTCAAATTATTATTTGACACATGTAATAAACACTAAAATTGTACGAGTCGTGTTAAAGATGTTCTTATCTTTAGAATATACTTTTTAATATATATTTTTCCCTTTTATATCAATGGATCATGTCTGGTTAAAAACTACCCCGTGTGAGCTCATTACCATATTCTCCCGCACACAATGACTTGAATTTATTATTAGCAAGTATCGGTTGCTTGTATGTAGGCTCAAATTAAGAATTGAAGCATGTGGATATATTTCGTTGCTCATATAATTTCCTATTTGTTTGGTAAGATGCGGACGTGGCTACTTATATTTACTTAATATTAGTTGTTGAATGATGGTGTATGCAACTAATTAAAGTGGTATGATCTTTTTATTATATTAAGGTCTTATAAGAGGTTGGGAAGAGGGTTGTAGCCTTGTAGGCATAAACAAAAGTGTGATAGTGAAAATTTTCGACCTGTCAATTTGAAGGGTGTTGAGTAGAGCCGTGTTAGACATTACAGAATCTTCACTTTATTTATTTTATATACAGGGGAAATTAAACTTCTATTTATTACTTCAATTTGAGTAAAGTCCTTTTTTTATATAAGAGAAATTGAAAAAAAAAAAAAGGAGTAAGTAAAGCTTTTTGACAAGTTCAACCTTGGAGATCTAGACTTGTAACTACCCCAGTGGCCAGTGGGGGTGGTGCAGCTTCATATCAATAAATAGTATGCTTTAGAAACTAACGCTTATTGAACACTTTTTTCAAGCATAAACACGTACACTACTCGACATTTGCATGTAAAACGTGTGGCGGTACATGGCAAAGCCAGATTTCTTGCAATCTATAAAAAAATGTTGAAAAATAAGAATAAAGATAAAGAAGAATAAATTGTTGGACAAAAGGTGTCAGTGTTTTTAATTGGTCCAACCAATTAAAGGCATTAAAGATTCACGGGTGCTTCGTAAACTTGGCTGGACCAAAACTCTCCTATTAGCATTTCGGTCCAATGGTTCCATCTAAGAAATAAGTCCACATTTTAAATATGAACTAGCTATTTCAAATTGTATGAAACGATTTACGCAATTCTCTTTATCTTTTATTTCTTTTATGTACACACATTTTAATTAAAATTAAAACACATCACAAAATTAACAAGCAATATTTTATTTCTCAAATTTGTGTTAACAAATATTTTCTTTTCAAAATGTGTCCCAAATCATTCTAATCCTTTATGCTCAAATACCAAAAAACAATAAAACAGGACTTTTGAAAATAATATGTAGTATATCAGTAAAAGGATGCAAGTGTATTCAATTTTTTTTTCTTTCATTGTACACACACAGAGAATTCAGTATTATTATTATTTTTCTCTTGAGCTAACTCACGAGCTGCATAGTCTATATTTTAGACAGGGTTAATAGGGACCCTATTGCTTCTAAGTATGGTAATGGACTAATGATATATAATCAGGAAAAATATTTGGCTAAGTGGTTTGATGTCTCTGTTTGATATTAAATACATCTAGGACCATTGCCTTGGAACACTTTATATTGATGGTACATTAATGTTGTCACTATCTGATTTGAAGACAAACAATGCCTTAGCAAACTTGCATTATTTCCTCCCTCTAATTTCTGCTTTTTTGTGGTGATAGGAAAGTGATTGCTGAATATGGTGAAGGAGTGGTTAAGCTAGGAGGAAGGATACTCAAGATTATGTCAATAAACCTTGGTTTGAAAGAAGATTTCCTTCTCAATGCATTTGGGGGAGAGAGTGAGGTTGGTGCATGCCTAAGGGTGAATTTCTACCCAAAGTGCCCTCAACCTGACCTCACTTTAGGACTCTCCCCTCACTCAGACCCTGGTGGCATGACCATTCTTCTCCCTGATGATTTTGTGTCTGGCCTTCAAGTAAGAAGAGGAGATGAATGGATCACAGTGAAGCCTGTCCCAAATTCCTTCATCATCAACATTGGTGACCAAATTCAGGTCCTAGCCCTCTCTAGATTTGTTCAAACTTCAAACCCTTTTTACTAGTCAAGCTGCTATATAATGACTAATTACATTAGTTACTCTTTCTTGCACACACTATTGTAGTCATAACATTTGTCTTACATGTTTGGTTTACTTATTTTGAGGAAATAAGCATATAGTATTAATAGTAGTACTATTTTTTCTAAAGTAATTATCCCAAACAAGCATTTTTAGGCTCAAATTTCAACAATTGGTGGTTGTTACTAATTAATCAATGTTCAATGCCATGTTTATCTTTTAGGTGCTGAGCAATGCAATATACAAGAGTGTAGAACACAGGGTGATTGTGAACTCAAACAAAGATCGTGTGTCCTTGGCCTTTTTCTACAACCCGAGGAGTGATTTACTCATTCAACCTGCCAAGGAGCTTGTGACAGAGGAGAGGCCAGCCTTGTACTCACCAATGACCTATGATGAATACAGACTTTACATTAGGCTAAATGGACCTTGTGGAAAGGCCCAAGTTGAATCACTGGCCTCCCAAACATGAGTTAATAGTGTCAATTAATAGCATGTTTGGTTTCTCAATGTGATTTTCTATGTTTCAGATGTAATTTTAAGAAGTTAATAAAAAGTTAATAGTTATAACTTCTATATTCTCAACATGATATTGTACTTCTCAGGTAGTTTCCAAACATGCTATTATCTTTCTTCTAAAAATATTGATGCTTAAAGTTTATTTTTGTGATATCTCAAGAAATAAGTTTTTAATAATATCCACAAATTAGTATATTTAGTCTAAAATGTCCTCATTTAATGTTTTATTAAGGGACCAATTGAGGAGTAAGATTTTTTTTGTCATCTCGAATATCTCTTAGCTCATTGGGCAATAGACTTATCCCACTTGTAATATTATGTTCATCACTGGCATGAAGAGAACATGAAATTCTCAACTTAATAGGTTGTGGGAACTTAATAGATTGTTCCCACAACATGTGAGCATAGAGTGTCTAACCTTTACGCCAACCTCTCGGATATTGTCAAATAATGGTACATGTAATTTTTTTAATAAGACCTAAAATTTGTAAAATATAAATAGTTTTGAAAAAAAAAATTACTCACGTAATAATTTTGAAACAGAGGGAGCATGAGCAAATGACAGAGTGTGCATATAAAATAATTGGACATTTCGTTTTCTATTGGATGGGTAGATAAAGTCTTATCATGTTTTTATTTTGGGGTGCAATAGTTGAAAATGAAAAGAACAGCTTGAATCACATGTAAAAATTTTCCTTTCACGTGTCTTCATATCTCAAAATGAGTTATTGCCTTGGTCAATTCAGGAAACAATTAAATAATGGCAAGTGATATGGTCCATTTGAGCATATATATATATATATATATATATACACCTTTCTACCTCGTGTCCTAGTGGAATGCAGACTATGGCTTATGGGAAAGTAATAAAGATAACACCATGATGGCCCCAGTTAATACGACAACACAACTTTCATCTAATTGAGTTGACACGTTTCCATTGATGCACGTTTCAACTAGCGAAGGTTATTATAATCATTAACTAATTCAGTCACGTTGTAAATAGGCCTCCAAATAAGAATAAGTGCTGCTTTGGTTAGCATTAACAATCAGTTTTTCCCGCAACTATACTATTCATAGGTACCAAATATTTTTAAAATTTGTTATTGATTAATATTTGTCCGAAAACTTGATTGATCGATCATTCTTAATAAAGTTTCTCCTTTTAATTGTGTTTTCATACATTTAATATAAAACTTGTAATTAAAATTAATTTAAATATACATTTAATTTCATTAGTTTTAAACTGTTAAAACTTGTAATTAAACGTTTAAATATTTTTTATAACCATGTTAATACATTTTAATATAAAACTACTACTTTCTAAGATCTACCGGGATCTCGATTCATTAACATTTTAAAGGGAGGGGGGTTTGAAAGTTTTGATTTATTTATTAAATAAGGCAAACTTTTTTTTTATCTATATCCATTTTTTAAGAATATTTACCAAATACAGGTATTAATAAATGTGTGTGAAATATATAAAAGACAAAAAAATGCTGTTAAATATAGGATTAATTTAAATAATGATTATTTCACTGATAATAAAAAATATAATCTATTTTAATAATAATTTAAAATATTTTCATTGTAGTTACAAATCATTTTTTCTTCAATTAAATAACTAAAAAATGATTTTTTAATACACATATATATTTGATATGATATATTTCTTATATATATGACATAAAATAAAGAAGGCATGTAACTATAAATTGCCTACACGACAGAAAATAATACACGCAAAGTTTATCTTGACTTTAAAAAAGAAAGACAAATTTGTTATATATGAATAGGTAGCAATAAATATAATGTTTAATTGAATTCAAATATATATATATATATATATATGTATATGTATGTATAATGTTTAATTTTAATATAGGTCGACAATCTTTTTTTTTTTGGTTCACTAACTAATCCTTTTTAACTATATACTATACATAATTATAAATTTGAATCTAAGTCATGGAATTTATAAACTTCAATTAATAAATATAAAAGTCAATATTAATTTATTAACTCAAACAATAAATTTGAAGACAAGTTAAACTAGAACAAAAAATAAAACATCTCTACCAAAAAAACTAGAACTAAAAAATTAATTTAAATTTTAGTAAGTCGGAACTCATTAATTAGCTGTCCTAATTGCCAATTTGACAACCGCCTGAAAAGTTCAGTCGCTTTTATATTTCCGATTGGACTTATAGTGATGAAACACCTAAAACAATGCTTGCGATAAGAAAATGAGGTTTTGTAAAATCATAAATAATTTAGAATATGTTTAATTAAAAATAAAATATAAAATTTATTTAAACTTATATTTTAATATTATGTTAAAATAATTTTTTTATAAATATTTAACACATAATTTTAATTTACTCTAAACCAAAATTCATTTTATAAACTTAATGCTTTGCCCATTTTCACACGTATAAAATACTCGGTCCGTTTCTTTTTAATTAACGAATTTTGGAAATAAAATTGATTCTATTTATTTGTCTTTTGCAAAATTCAAAATCATAATAACTACTTTTTTTTGTTAATTATACCATTTCTTTTCACCTAATCTTTAATTAATTTACACATATATTTATTGTGGAAAAAAAAAAAAGATAACCCTATAACTATTGTATTAGAATAAAAAAAAATATTATTGTATTTCTTAGTTTGTATATAAAATCTTAAAAGACAGATAAAAAGAAATATATGGAGTAATAAAGTATTTATCTAAAAAAAAAGTGGAATAATAAAGTACTATGTTTATCTTCTGTTTTTAAATTCTCATTGGAGCATGTTGAACTTTTTATCTATGTACTTCAAGTATGTTGTCTTTATTTGAAATTTTGTCAGGTCAATTTTGTGATTGTGTTTTATATGTCTTTTGAGATATAATATCGTTGGTAGACTACTTTTGTCACATATGATAAAGATAAAACTAAACTGCTTCTCTTATATGCTTTGGATGTATTCTTTAGACAAGATCTCTTAAGACCAAATTATTAATGTTTATTTGGATATCCAATCGGAGTGTTTCTGGATTATGATTGAGAGTAAAATTAATTTATGATCATGTTTAGTTATCCTTAAGCTATGTTTGAGAATAAAATTTTGACTTACAGAAACAAGACTTTGGATACTTTTGTTACTGGACAGACGATGTTTGTAGATGTTTACCAAAGGATAGTTCTCTTTGCAGGACAAAATGCTTAGGACGATTTGTAGGAAGTATTGTTAGTCTATATCATTATTCAACAGTCTTATACTTTATTTTTTATTATTAAAATAAAGGGTTGGATCATCTTAGACTTAACATTGTGGTGTGTTGTTATATCTTATTAAAGTGAAAGGTTAATTATTTTATGCTTGTTTCAAAGATTTATGCAATAGTTGATCGTCAGACTGAGAAAGAAATCAAAATTTTGAGAACTAATGGTAGAGGAGAATATACCTCTAGGGAGTTTAAAGAGTTTTAAGAGAAGAAATGCACCATAGATGAAATGGTTGCTTCTTAGTCTCTTATACATCCTAAAATTGGCTTGGCTGAGGGAAGAAATGGAACCGTGCTTAACATGATAAATGTATGTTAAAGGAAAAAGGAATATCTCATTTCTGTGGGGATAAGTAATGTCCACTATTGCTTGTGTGTTAAATAGATGCCATGGTGTTAGTGGCATACCTTCCAAACAGGAACTTACAAATGTCCAACCTTGAACTTTGAAGAAAATAGTTATTAATAGACATATAGTTGTTGATGAGTCAGCATCATGAAATTGGATAGAAAACTGTAATAAGAAAAGATATGTATTAAGTTCACTTTATGGAGATCAGCAAACTGAGTCAAGTGATGCAGTAGTTGATTCTATGCAGCATCATGAAAGAAGACCGTAGAGGCATAGATTATCACTAATTACTAATTAGACTTATCGATAATGGGGTATTTTGTTGTAATGCTATCACACCCAAAGGTGATCTAGTACATTTGGCCTATGTAGCTGGTATAGAACCAATAAATTGGGAGCATGCATTAATTAAGAAGTGTGGAAGGAAGCTATGAAGGAAGAAATCATTGCTTTTGTGAGACATCAAACAAGGGAACTGTTGTTGGAGAATAAGTGTGAGATGAAGTCCAATGTAGGAATGAGAAGATTAAACATTATATAAGTGAAAGAAATATCCATAAATTTGAGCCTTAAAGTTTTGAGTTAAAATGTAGTGTCAAGTTCACTTATATGATTACTCATGACTCATTGATATAAATTTCCTCGATGTTTACCCCCCTTAGGCGCACAACAGGAACCTGTAGACTTTTCATCTAAAAAGCAACCAATTGATGTGAAATGGGTTTTTAAAGTGAAATGGTAACTTCATGTTTAGTTGCCAAGTACCAGACAAGATTAGTAGTAATGGTGTTCCTTCACAAAGTTGGGGTGGATTATATTAAGGCATTTGTATTTATTACAAATAAAACCGGTTATTGTCATTGATGCCAACTCTAAGGGGTGGCCATTGTTTAAAATGGATATGAAATAAGCAATCCCCAATAATCCACTAGAAAAGGAAGTATATGTGATACAACCACAGGCTCTGAAGTAAAAAGGAGAAGACAAAATATAAAACTCAGAAAAACTCTACATGGCTTAAAACTAGCTCCTCAGGCCTTGAACAAAAGGATAGATACATTCTTTCTTCAATAACGGTTTTCAAAGTGTTCAGTGGGTGGAGTTTGGAGTATATGTAAAAGTTATAAATGGTGTTTTTATTTATTTATTAGTCAATGTTATTTATTAGTTTTTGTTAGAGTATTTATTAGTGGGGGAATTGAACCCACAACCTCTCCCCACCAATGTTTTTCATATTATTTTCATTAGTTAAAAATAATGTTGCGCATAGCGTGGAGTATCCAGACAATGGAGTACGCAGTTTTCTTTAGTTAGAAATAATGTTGATTTGTTATTAATATACCTCTATGTTATTGATTTACTTGTAACAGTAAGTGACAAATCAGAAATTGATAGATTCAAGGAAAGAATGAATTCAGAATTTTAAGAGGACTGATTTGGGAGTTCTCACATATTTTCTACGTATGGAATTTGTTTACAATGGTGGGGCAATTGTATTGCATTAGAGAACAATACACATGAAGTGCTAAAGAGATTTCATATGGAGAATCACAATGAAGCACCTAAACCAATTAAGATTAATGTGAAGATACAAAAAGGGATAATCTAATAAGTCTGTTGATGGTACACTTTACAATGGGGTCTCTATGGTTTCTGTGCAACAGCAAGTCTCATATCAATTATGGAGTACGACTAATTTGCTGATTTATGAGACCTCACACATAATTTCTTCTAAAAGGATTCTATAAGGTACTTAAAAGGAACACGTAATAATGGTTTGTTGAGTATGTAGTATAAATTGAAGCTTAATCTGATTCGGTCTAGTGTAGAGATAAAGTAGTGCCATTTTTTCAAATCTCTAAGGGCACCAATTTCATATTATAAACAGATAAAGTGTATGCATGACCAATAGTATTCCAAATCAGATTATCAATTTCTTTCATGCTATCAACCATTCTCGAAATGTATATATGAATAATATGATAATTCTAACCAAGCTCAGTTTTATTTGTGCAACACCATATTACAAAGTACAGATATTTGGTCCTCCAAGATATGAATGAATATAACCACGCAAATGCTTTGAAGGCCCAAAACATCAACCAAACATTATATAATAAGATCGACATCATCATCATTTTTTTATTAGGCAAACATATATTCTAATTAAACAAAACTCATAATAAGAAACTGGACACCAAAGGTGATTGACATGCTGCTGCAAGCTGACTCCAAGAAAAATTCCAGGTTTGGTTGTAGAATTCAAGTGGGGTGGATGATGCATGTTCAAAACTTGTTGGAAAAACACCTTCTGAAATCCTTTGCTTTTTGGCTGATTGATGCTCTTCCTCAGGCTGTGTTTTGAAAGATTCAGATTCCTCAGAAAGTGAAGGCAAAGATGCAACTGTTGAAGCTAAAGGCTTGGACGCTTTTCCAATGACTGTTTTGCTATGATTACTTTGTCCAATTCTCTCCAAGTACTTTCCTTGTGCTTCAATTTTTATCTTCAAGCTTCTTTGAACCTTCAAACCAATTACAATAACAAAATTCATTGAAAAAATTCTCTCCATCTTTGGCTTTCCTTAAAGAAAATGGATGTTTTCCATGTTTCATTGGGTTGGTTCCAGAAGAAGAAAAATGCATAATTGACTTTTTTTTCCTTTCAAAATTTTGTAGAATTCTTAACAATAAAAATTTATAGGGACTACATTTTAGTAAGCTTTAGACAGGTCTTAAGTCCTGATTATTTGTAAATTTAATACTCAAAGAGAGAATTTGATTCGATTCTCACAAAATGTGTTATTGGGACTGAATCTTTAAGTGATTAAGTTATTTAGTCGAATACTAATTTCATAACTAGTCCAGAAAACAAATGTCTGTGGGAGTCTAGGGATCTATTCGAATCTCACTAGACAATCAAATATTTAAATTGTCATGGTTAAAAAAAAAGCTAATATATTAATATATATTTTTCACTTCATTATTCGGAATATCATACTTTACTTTAATATAAATTAGATTAAAATTCAAGCCAAAAAATTTTGTCAATGTTTTTTTTAAATTGTTATGTGAAAGTGTTAGCTAAAAAAATTGGGTTAATTCCACTTCGATGCTAGTGCCTAGTAGGAATATTTAGGTGAAAGACGAAAACAGCTTTAAAAAAAAGTACCTCTGTTTTGTCACTCGAGCGATTTTGCATCTCTGTCTGCATTTGAAGGATTTCCTTTAGCTGAAGAGCACTGCTCAATTACAAACATGAATAGAGAAAAATATAATAAATATTTTTAATGGATGCAAAAACAAAAGTTGAAAGTATGTAGAAAAGAAAAATATTTGTTTAATGTTTAATGAGTTGTTTGCTCACGTTATAGAACTAAAATTTGGCAGTATATCTGATATGCTTCTCTTCTCAAGCTTTCCTCCTTCATAAATGATTAAGGAACTAGTTATAAATTAGCATGAATTTAGTGTTATCAGTGTTAAATTAGCATCAAGACTTGCTAAAGTAAAATACTTACTTGTGGGGGACTCTGGAATCAATTTGGAGATCCTGTATTTCTGAACACATCCAGCAGAACTTATTAAATTTCTGAACCTAACTTTATTTGATTTTCAAGTGAATTATGTGATTTCGCATTCTAGATCTGAATAATGGCATTTGAAGTTGAAGAATTTCAAAATTTATACTTCCTTTATCGCATTCTAGATCTGAATAATGGCATTTGAAGCAGAACTTATTTCGCATTCTAAGATAATTAAAAAAAATTGTTTGTCTTCTTTTATAAGATTTTTTTTAATTGTGTGTTGTATTAATTATTTTTTCTTAAAGTACCCTAGATTAATTAACAAATTTTTTAGCCAAAAAATAGTAAATGCTAAAAATCATTTCTGGTTAAGTCTTTTTTCTCTTAAAAACTAAAACAAAATGTTGACAGTACTTGCATAGCGTATTCTCTTTTTCTGAACTTTATAAAACTATAATGGAAAGTTGAGTTTGAAAATGATGATGCACACATTATTCCTTTCACATTTCTCACATTTTTCAAAGGGGGAAAAATCTCTACCACAAAATTGAAAGTAAGAGAGAGAAAGAGAAAGGAACCTGCAAATGGCTTTTGACATGATAAATGTTTAATTCTGAAACACCCATAGCCTTCATCCCTTTCAGTATACCTTTTGGTGTTGCCCCTAGACAAACAAACCAAAGCAAGTTAGTGCCAATAATTCTTAAAAATTAACTTGACCAATAATTCAAATAACACACATATAATCATCAACTTCACTCTAACTAAACCTTCGCTAATGTCACTTGTTATAAACTCCAAACTAAACGATATCTTATTATCTTACATTTTCCTTATATTTAAGACACGTTGGCAAAATGTAAGAATCGTGATATACCACACAGAATCACTCGTAAATAAACAAAGATATTAAAAAATGTAATTTTAAACAAGTTTAATCAATTCCTTTCTATAAATATTTCAAGCAGAGGAAAAATGAGATTTTAAAATATTCTCCTCATTAGTGTTTTTAGTGACATTCATTTCTAAACTACATTAACCAATTTTCTTGTCATCTTTTTTCTAAAAGCATTATAATTTTTTAAAGACTAATAAAAGTTATAGATAGCTATCACAATTCACAATCTTAATGGCTATCAACAATGATTAATCATTTGACATATTTCCTAAGAACAAAAGAAAACCAACAATACCAGGAAAAGTAAAAAAAAAAAAAAAATCACTTTATCTAGAAGCCTTTTTCATCTTGACCTGGGACACCACCCTTCTATCCTAATTTTCATTTAATAAAACTAGTTCCACATTTTTGTGCACAATTACATAATCATGCATGGTGTGGCTAGGACTTACTGACACTAATGATGCAAAGTCGGCAATTGCTCTCTGCACCCACCAATTGCTTCTCACACCAAATTCAAAATATAAAATTACAGTCTGGATTAGTCTTTCCTTTAAATGTAAAACCTATTTCTCGTTATCAACTTTTTGCATTTTCAGAAAGGCTAATCCAATGAATGTAATTATACATTTCGAATTAATCTCTTCAAAAGGTTAAAAAGGTGCAGAAACAACTGCGAGTAAAGACTTACTATCAGGGCCCCCAAGTCTATTTACAGCCTCCACAAAACGATCATGGAGTTCTTGTGTCCAGCGTAGGCGTTTTTTGGCAGTGGCCGAGCCACATGAGCGTTCTTTGGAACCCATAACTGAACTTTTGGGGTCTATGAAGCCCAAACCATTGGGGTTGTAAAGAAGAGGATTATAGCATAAACGGGTGTCTAACAAGGACAGAAAAAAAACAGAGAATTAACCAAAGTTGCGATGTTCACTAAGCTACATTAGCTTTCCTTAGATTCTGCTAACTGTCTCTTAATTGTCGAAAATATCCATGTTTCAAAATTAACTTTTGGTGTCTCTGTTTTGTCCCTAATGGGAGGATTCATTTGGTGGCGAGAATGTCTATGATTCAGTCAATTTTCCTGAATTACAAATAGCACACGTATTTTCCTACTCAATTCAAATTCATTACTCGTGTTTGGGTGAGTAAATTTAAAATTTCAGATAATTTAAAATAGTAGGAAATTGAATTTGCTTCAATTGAATCCCCATCATTTCTAAATATTTTTATTCAGACAGAGTAATTAAATTTATTCATTCTTTATTTTTTTTCTGTGGATAGATATCTATATACATATATTCACAGAAACAAGAGTTCCTTTGCTTCCCGTCACTTGCAAAACCTCCTCCATCCAACTTCAAATTAAGCAACAATAAAGTATTTGAACAAATACATCAACATCAACAACATCTTTAATCCAAGTTAAATGGGATTAATGGTAGATAAATCTAATGATAGATCAGAAAAAAAAATAAAGAAGAGAGAAGAAGAAAAAAGTAGAAATAAGACAAAAAAAAAAAGAATAATAAGCTAAAATAACATAGGGGTGAGGGGTGAAAGAAAGAGAGAGAAAATAAAAAGAGAAAAAGAATTAAAACAAGGAAAACAACTCATTGTCTGGAAACTTCACACTATGCATAGCTAAGGGAGAAAAATATTATACGCAATCTTAGTCTTGCACATGCAAAGAAACTGTTTTCAGATTCGAACTCATAATCAACAATAAGTCACCAATGCATAACATTACCATTGTGTCATGGCTCGCCCTCAATCGAAGAAATAATTAATAAAAGAAAAATCATAAAACACAAATTAAACTATGATGACGTGTCTCTTTACCTTGCCTTCTCTCTGGTTAAGCCTTTTACAGATCGGAGTTCAAACTACACATTGGGAGCAAGAATCCAGAGAACAGAGCAAAAGAGTGTAATTGATCACGTCTTCAAGGAGGAATTTAGATTTATAAATTTTGAGGTGTTATTTTAAATTTCTTATACTTAGTTTTAAAAGAAATACTCAATAAAACCCTCGTGTTTTTAAAACAAAACATTTTATGCTGATGTATTTTAATTACCTCATTAAAATACATTTACCCCTTAAATTACACCATCCGAAATTCCAAATGCACTCCGGATTTGACATTAGTCTCTTCTACGCTGCTTAGAGTAATGGATTACTTGCATAACATTAATAATAGATTTGGGTAGAAATTTTAATATTGAATATATGTTAAGAAAAAAAAAACTCACAAAAATGACATAAATCATTCTCCAAGTTCAAGTAAGTTCTTGAATAAGTTTGAAAGTGTTTATTAATTATTTTAGTTCTCCATTTTTTCTTTTTTTAGTATTCCTTGACGGAGACATTTTCTTACAAATACTTGTGTCTAAATCAAACCTTGACCAGGTACCTTAAAGACATACATATCAATCATTCTACATTCTACAACACGTTAGTAGTTCTCTAACTTCTCTAACAAAACTTCAAATTAAATCTTAATACTCAAAAATTAAAACCGTCGTAAAACTATAAATGTGGGTGACATTAGGGCAAAAAAATTAAAATATAGTAATTTTAATAAAAAATTACTCAAATATTGTAGTTTCAAATGAATTTATAAATATATAATAGTCAATCACGTCGCAGGTGGACGTGTTCAATCACGTACAGGGAGGACGTGAATGGAGCTCGGTCACGCCCCATGTGGACGTGACTCATCAGGTGCTGATACGTGTCATTTTGCCGCACGATGCGTAGAAACTTCAGAAGGCCATAACTTTTGACTGGGATGTCCGATTGAGGCGAAACCGGTTGACACGCGCTCGAAATTGAGAGGAGATGCCGCTGGCAAGGGGGACTTGGCCAAATTTTTTTCCCAAAAGAGGCCTCTAAGTGCCTCAAAATTGCGATTTAATATTCGAACACCCAAAAAATTTCTTGTTTTCTAATTTTTTATTTATTCAATTAGTAAATTGTATGCTATTTGTTATTTTTCTAATTACTTCTCTTAATTTTAAGCATTTTGACATAAAATACGCCTCCATCTTATATTTTTATGAAAAATTATGACTATTCAAAGTTATATGCATAACCAATTTTACAGTATAATTTTGTTCAACTGTTTAAATTAGTGTTGTGATTACAATACTGTCATTTTTTAATTTTTTAAACCGAAATCGTTTAAAAATCTATAATATAATTTTGGTAAATAAATATACCAAAAATTGAATAATCATAAATTTTGATAGGAATGTCCGATGAAGGCGTATTTTATGTCGAAATGCTTAAAATTAAGAGAAGTAATTAGAAAAATAACAAATAGCATGCAATTCACTGATTGAATAAATAAAAAATTAGAAAACAAGAAATTTTTTGGGTGTCCGAATATTAAATCGTAATTTTGAGGCACTTAGAGGCCTCTTTTGGGGAAAAAATTTGGCCAAGTCCCCTTCTTCTCAATTTCGAGGACTTGTCAGCGGCATCTCCTCTCAATTTCGAGCGCGTGACCAACGGTTTCGCCTCAATCGGACATCTCAATAAAAAGTTATGGTCTTCCGAAGTTTCTATGCATCGCGTCGCAAAATGACACGTGTCAGCACCTGATGAGTCACGTCCACCTGGGATGTGACCAAGCTCCATTCACGTACTCCCTGGACATGATTGAACACGTCCACCTGTGACGTGATTGACTGCTATACATTTGTAAATTCGTTTGAAACTACAATATTTGAGTAATTTTTTATTAAAATTACTATATTTTAATTTTTTTCCTGACATTAGTCTCCAAGGAAGGAACTACCATAACCAACCTTTTAATAGCTCAAGGACCAGATAAAGTTTTTCAAATGCAGGAACGAATCTAACGTCGGTGAACAAGTTGGAAGATTGAAGCATTTGCTATAAAAAAATGCAGAAGCACTTTAAGGATTAAAGAAGCAATACTAGCTTCTCTTTTTTTTTCAGAACATACTCTTAACCTCTAAGAAACCATTTTTTCAAAATAAAGTGTTAGAAAAAGAAACATCCTTAACAAAAAATTTCTACACTTAAATCTCAGAATCAAATCACATGTCTAAGAAATCATACAATATTACCTAAGACGTTAAATTTAACAATAGCTTTTCAGGGTGTTAAAATAAGCTTATTTCAAAAACAGCAACGAAGTTCCAGAGAAATTTATTTCACCTTCAAGTTCACTTCAGTTCCGCCCTGGCATTTAGATGAAATAAATTTGATTAGAAGTCCTGTGCTCCAAAGAAACATTGACATACAGCGAATGCACACAAAATCAAAATTTCACGTCTTATTTGACAATATAATTCAGTTTCTTTTTCGTCAAAAACCTGTGCTTCAAGTATGCCACTCACATAATCTTTTCATTAACCCATCAAGCAGCATAATGAAAGTTCGATTAGAATAATCTGTGGAGGGGGATAGGTTTTGTTTTCTTAAACAATGTTAAAAATAAAAAAATTACAATATTTAAAGTTCAAGCAAATATTCTACTAAATATAAACTAATCATCAAATTAAAATTTGTCATGTTCTATTCTATACTCTGTGACATGCACCAACGGTTCATCTGGTAAAAACAAACTTAATCCCTGATAAATTTGCCCTTGAGCATCGATACTATGCCCATTACATGAACTTCTGTGAGTGATGTAACAAAATTACAGTATCTTGTCAGCCATGAAACAACATTCACCTCACATGTACTCATTCCATCGCCTCTTTCAGTCTAGGGCCTGCCCCGCCTCAGGCTGCATGATGGACATTTATATTGCTTTATGCTCTCAGCCTTTGCAGGGGTAATCTTAACACACTTTCCATGGAACCACTTCTCACATATGTCACAGCAAATCCAAAATTCATCAGCGTTGTAATTTCCGCCGCAGCTTCCACATAGTGTTTCATTATGCTCATCTTCATCCTCCTCATAACCCTCATCTACAAACTTTGGGTTGCTTTTAACTTGCTCATCGCTAGATCTCTGCAAAAAAATGTACAGGAATGCATCATACCAGAAGGTGGAAGCCTCAATAGTTGTGCAATAACATACAAAAGCAGACATCATGGTACAAACAACTTATAATATTACTTTTGTTTTTAATTTTATTTATCTTCTTAGAAAAAGTAAATGTGACAGTCAAAGTGTCTGAACTTATTTCAACAATGACATCAAATTTAGGAGCTAGACACATTAAGGCTTAACTTAGTGTTATTTATATTTTAAAAAAGAAATAAAATAAAGATATCAATATGTTCAGTCCAAGTGTATGTCTGAGGTTTGTTTCCTGTAACTTTTTGGTATTCTGGTCAGTGGTCAGGTTTCACTGTTCTCACCTTACACAATAAGCTAGTTAGGACATACTTCTAGAAGCTGCCTGTGCTTTTGTTTGTTAAACGAAAAAAAGCTGCATATAACACTGATATGAACAGACTTTCATGATTTTTTTATAAAACTTTCATTATGCACAAGCATTATCAAGCCAAACCTTCAAACTAATCAATACTACACCAGCCCAAAAAACAAGAGGAGTTCTAGCAACACACTCTTTACTATTGGTTTAAATTTATTTGAAATTACAAAGAGGAATCATTAAATAAGAAATGTGACCTACAAAATTGTGATTTCCTAACAATTTCAGCTAATAAGTGTATTTGAAAGAGTGTTGCTACTCAAAAAACAAAGAAACAATTATCACTAGAAAAGAAATACACTAACCTTGGCACTTCCCCTAGACTTGCTTCCACTATCCGCAGTTGGCTTGTC
The DNA here is from genome assembly GCA_013407115.1 of Glycine latifolia. NCBI lineage: Eukaryota > Viridiplantae > Streptophyta > Magnoliopsida > Fabales > Fabaceae > Glycine > Glycine latifolia. Next base: position 16,571,294 of record CM023959.1, on the reverse strand, counting down.
CTTAACTGGTTTCCTGTCAGTCACAACTTCAAAAACAGATGGAAGATCATTGATCAAGCTAAATAATCGTTTCCTGCAATAAAGAATTGAGGTAACCATCAATAGAAGGAACCATATGCCAGCTGATGCTGAGCAATACCACAGTATAGAAATTCAATAGAAGTTTTATATACAGACATCTCTTCCAATCAGCAATTGCATAAATTTCTATTTGAAGAGACAGCCACAGGGGAAAAAGCATATTAGTCAATACTGGATAGCTTAGCAAAGCAACCAACCCCAAAAGTGCTACAACAGTATAGCAGTTCAGCAGCTATTATTTTTAAAATACCAGACTGCCAAACACCCACTACACCAAAAATAGCAGAAATTTATGAAAGAACTCTGAAACAACCAGGGGCTGCTTTGGCGTGCTAAATGTGCTACCACATGAAATTGACTACACTGAGAAAAACTATAAGAAACCAAAGCAACAGTGTAAACATATACAACTATACAAACAAATCATTACAAATGAAACTTAATTGCATATATTTCCCTCAAGAATCCCTTCAGTACTATACCTAATCCTAAGAAAGGAAAAATAAAGCAAGAATGAGACAAGGCATTTTAAAGAAATTTTAAATCCCCCCCCCCCCCCCCCGGAAAAAAAAAATACCTAAATCAAATATCCCAAATAATTGTGTATTGGTATCAGTTAATACTTGCCAACATTTTCTTTAGTGTGTTTACTTCAACTTATTTTTGTCAGCTTTGAGGGAGAACCTTTTAAAAATAGGCAATTTCTCCACTTGAAGTATTGCTGAAAATAAACATGGGTTAATATACATAAACCACCCAACAAAGTCATAACTTTCATGTTGAATGCTGGAATCAAAAGGTAAATTGAAACTTCCAATGTCATCACATTCACATTTTATAGTTGATTAGATGCACAAACTTTCATGGGGAAAATCAAATTAGTCAACATGGCTAGTCCCATTGCTATCCTTGAATTTATACTTTTATAAGAAAATTAAAATAATTTGCTGGATGGAGACCACTGCAGATCTTGCCAGTAACATAGGATTGTATAAAAAAAATTGCAGCAAAATAAGGAATGCATGTATAAACCTATGAAGCATCAGATCTCAACAGAAGATAGAGAAATTTGAATCATCACCATATTGTTAAAGAAGTCCACAATTTCTGTAGGCATTCATCCATCATAATGATTTAGATGACTGTTGAGCACCAATTCCAATTGTAACCCATAATTTCAAAGTTAAACAAGGTGCACAAGGATGTCCTTAGTGAATAGAGAGCCACAATGAACTTGAATTATCACAACATACATGCACATATCCATCAAACTAGATCATACCTTTCATTGCGGTTAAGACGAGCCCCAAGGTAAAAGGCCACAGAAACCAACCATGAATCGCTGTGGACAGCAACCAGAGAAAGCCAGTCCCTGCGGTTCATGCCATCCCTAGCAAAATTGATTCCAAGAGCTGGCTCGGGGAGCTCTGGCGGAACTTCCTCCGCTGGCAGAGTTACTTCCCAGGCCTCATTTGGATGTCCATAGAGGCACAGGTTATCCTTGTCTTAAAGAAACACACCAGAGACTTCAAATTGAATAGAAAGACACAACACATTATCCAATAATTACAAAACCTCAATTTAAATAAAATAAAAAATCAGAACCCAGCAAACAAACATGGATGTGGCCCTCTAACGCCAACCGTCTCAAATGTCATAGAACAAACCCAATGCTTTATCATTTGACATTCCCACAATAACTAAGTGCATATTTGGATTCATTTTGGATAATTCAAAATCAAATTGAAATACAACATTACTTTAGGTAAATTATTTTAAGTAAATTAAAATGTTCACAGGTTTTGTCCCATGTTAAGAAATTGACTTTGAGTCCAAAATGGATCTTGAATTGAAGCAACTCCAGGTAACTTTTGCTGTAAATAATTTTTTTTATACTTATACATCCAAGCATTAATTAATTCATTTCAAAATCAATTTTAATTAAAATAAATTCTGAAAACGCTCATCCAAACACCCACACACGTAAACTCACGTTTTTCTCATTTGTGAAATAAAGATAACCAACCTTGTTTATTCCAACAACCATGCACAATTCACACTCACACACCAGAGAAGGGAAAAGAAAATAGAAATTCGCAAAACAAAACGAATCCCACAAAAATAAATATACAAAACGAAACTAAAAACAAAAATAGAGCCGAGAAATAAAAAATAAAACCAGATCCAATTTACCACCCTTTTACCTGGATCACAGAGGCCGTAAAATTCATCAACGTCTGAGAGAAGAGAAGGGCAAAAAAGTCATTAGCAAGAGAGAGAAGAGAAGAGAAGAGAAGAGAAGAGAAGAGAGCAGTTACCATGAGTGAGAGCGCGAATAACAGAGGTTCTTCTGGCGCTGTAATCCTTGAAGATCTCTTCAACTGTGCGGGGACTGGAAGCCATGTCCATAACCCAATTGGATTGGGATCTAAGCGAAAAAGGGTTCGGGATTTCGGGAAAGCTAAATGGAATTAATTGCAGAGAGAGACCATGGGTAGGGAATTTGATCAAAGAAAGAAAAAATAAACTAAAATGTTTGTTGAAGAATGAATGTGTATAGAAGTAAGTAGTACTCACTCACTGAGCCAAAATTGATTCCTCTACTCCTCTGTGTTTCTCACTAACTAATAAAGGTGAGAAATTAGGTCTAGACTAACTACTGTAATTAAGACAGAAATGAGTGAAAAAATAAAAATATAAGTGTATCTTTTTTTGAAATAAAGATAAGTGTATCTTGTAGAAGAGAAATAAAACGTGAATGAAATAATAAGACAAGATGTGAAACTAATTAGTCTTTATCAGAAAAATAATAATTAATTAGTTATCTTCATTTTATTTTTTATCTATTTTTATTCACCTATCTGTCTTTCTTGTAGAAAAAAAATCAGATCTTTCTTATTTCTCCCTCTTTTTAGAGAAATTTTAAACATACGCTTTTCAAACTTTTTGATCAAACTAGGTAAAAAAAAACTATTTATCCAAATGAAGTAGTATGAAAACAATTTATATGATATGACTTTTTTAGTAATGTAAAATGTAAAAAATATCACTTTTAATGGTAAGAAACATCATTTTTATAACATTTTCTACCTTCATATTCAGAATATGATAAAGCAAATTCTCTCATGTCTCCAACTTTGTGACAAATTAGGTTTGGAATAATTTATCTTAATATTTGTCTATTTATGAATTAAATTAATCATTTAAAAAATATAGAGACTAAATTGTCACCAAATACATAATTTAAAAACAAATAAGTTATTTACCCAATAAAAAATATTAAGTGAAGTATAAAATTAATTCATTTGAGAACTTTTATTATAAGATATTTAATCAAATAACCAAATTATTTAATATCAAAACAATCCTTAACTAAATTTATTATTATTATTATTATGCAAGTCATGTAACAATTAATGGTATATATATTAATAATATAAATCGTATTGTTTTACCTTCATAAAAAGGTGATAATATATATATATATATATATATATATATATATATATACTTAGAAGATATATAAAAATATTAAATGAATAATTACCTATCATAAAAAATAAGAGAATAATGTATCATAAAAAGTATTATATTATTTTTGTCAAATTTATAAATAAAAAATTACATTTTTATTTTATTTTTTCTAGGTCACAAGTATTTTTTATTAGAGAAATTTTATTTGAGTCCATGCCAATTGATGATGCACTTAGAGGTATAAAATACTTTTATATAGTAAACTATTATATTTTACTCATTTACATTTAGTAAACTTGAAGAAATAATAATAATAATATTATTAAACATGTATATCTCATATTATAATGGTAGTAAACTTATTAAAATACATATGGTATTATAATTACTTTTAGTCATGTACTAATTAATTGTTGAAAACAATCATTTAGTTATTATTCTTATTTAGTTGAGTGTCAATTAATACGCAAGACACAGAGAATTCTAATATATATGATATTTGTAATAATTATATATCAACAATTTTTTGACACATATATTAATAATTTTTCAACACTCTCAAACTTTTTTTTTAACAGAAAAATACTATCAAAATTGTAGGCTATAAATAATTCTACAAGTGATAAATCCAAAAAACATTACTTATTAATAATTTAGTCACTTTTTATTATTTAAATATGATAATTTTAGTTTTAAAATTAAAATTTATAAATATAATAATAAATACATAATAATCAATTAATAAATACATGAATTCAAATGTTCATTAATCACACTATTAAAATTAACTGTCCTTCCATAATACCAGGTAATAAAATTGTATTTAAAATTAAATTTCTATTAAATATTCAACTAATTAATACTTCCTTCATCTCATAATAATTATGGTGTAAGTAAAAAATTATAAATCTCAAAATAACTATCATCTGAATTTTTCAATTTAATGTTAATTATATTTCACTTATATTTTTTATAATATTAATAGTGGACATAAAAAAAATTATTGATGATAAGGTTAATTTTATAAGCTTGTTATTTATTTTCATTCATTATTAATATTTTTTTTGTATGTGTAAAAAAAATTTAGGACGACAATTATTATGAATTTATGATAAAAGGGAGTATAATTTATTAAATAAAAAACAACTAAAAAATTATATAAAATACCTTTAATTTGGGTGAAAAAATATGTCAAAATTTATTTATGTTATAGTAAAAGATTTAATTATATATATATATATATATATATATATATATAATAACTTATAAATGTGATGTTTGAAACTTTAAGTTATTTTTTTCATATTTAATATATTTTTATGTTTAATTAATTATTTCTTTAAATAAAAAATAGGACTAAAACTAAAAATTGATTTAGTCCAAACAACTTTAGGTTAAATTGGATTAGATCAAATTTTAAATTGAAATAGTGGTTAGCATATTCTTCCAAGAAGATTTATTATTGACAAAATTATTGGATATTTCACATCAATAATATTCTAATAAAAAAATAATGTGATATAAAAATACTCAAACAATTATAAAAAAAATAACAAAATTATCATTTATCAATACTTGAAGTATAACGCCAAAATAATAAAATAAATATTGTAAATCATATAATGGGTTAGAATGCACCGTTTTATATATATATATATATATATATATATATATATATATATATATATATAATTAATGAAAATACTAAAAAATAATAATATTACTTATCATTATCAATAGCTTATTTAATACAAGGATAAAAATAATAAAATTTCACCTTATATAAAAAAGTAAAAACGAAATTAATAAATACTTTAAGGAAAATAGGGGAATAAAAATAAAAGAAAACTAGATGCAACGATCAAGAAGTTGCTATATGACACAAGAAACTTTTAGATAAAAACTCAACATATCATTTTTAAGCACAATTA
>CM023959.1:16549629-16561745 GCA_013407115.1 Glycine latifolia | reverse complement strand
GCTAATTCCGTCGCAAAATCCGTTGCTAACGCTTTTTCTGACGGAATTAGCGACGGATTTTGCGACGGATTCTCTGGCGCGGTCAGCGCCAGAAGTGCTCCAGAAAGCATATTTTCACTGGATTTTGGCGCGGATAGCGCCATAGTGGCGCGATCAGCGCCAGAACGCGATCTGGACCACTATATATGGTCATTTCACGCGATTTTTGGGGGAAAAACTGTTTCTCCTTCTTCCTTAAGCCTTTTCTGCCATTGATAAGCTTGGGAAGCTTCATATCTCCTCCATACTTCACCTAAACACTTGATAACCAACTAGGAAAGTGATTGAAACCTCGAGATGAGCTAGATTCTAGTTTCAATCTCTCAAAAAGATAACCAATCGGAGAAATCCCGTACTCTAGGAAATATTCTCAGAGCTTGGATTTTGAGAAGAAAGGAGTGATTTCAGAGGCGTTCAAGCTTGGAAAAGCTATCCTCTGACCTTCCTCAACAGTCTAGAGGTAAGAAACTCGATCTTTAACCGATTGAATTGTAAAAATAATTCTTGATGGGTTTTAATGAATTTTGAATAAATGAGTGAGTTAGGGTCGAAACTAGGCTTGGATTCTGTAGAGATATATGCTCAGGAGGCTGTTTAGATGAATTTTAAGCTTTGAATCTTGAGTATTGATAAAGTTTAGTTTTGACTCTGACATCTGTATTAGCAGGAAGATTGATGCTATAATGATGAGTTTGAGCCTAGGTACCTTTACAAAAGATGATCAGGAGGCTAAATAAACGGTGAATATGTGTTGAAATAGCCGTTCTGATAAACTTGATAAGTATTGATATTTGGCCTGGCTAAGGAAATTGAATCCTTTGAATTGACTTATACAGAGTTTTGGAAGGACTCTAGTATGTTAGATAGGCCAAGATAAATCATGATGAGGGTCTGTGAAGCGCCTTTGAGGTGATGAGGTCTGATAACTTTAAGATAGAAAACAGAGAGGTTGAAATGGAAAGAATCGCGTTTCTTTTCATTCTAACGGTCGATAACCATTATACAGTATTTAAATGCCTTGTAAGGTTAGACTAGTTACTGATATATGCTTGTTGCCTTGATATAGGGCGTGACACCGAGGGTGTTGGTGGCGTAGACCACGGTCCAGGGATTGGACAGCAGAGCACTGCCTTGTCAGGTAAGCTCTTTGTTCTTGGGATTGTTCCCACTGCTGTGTTCCACCATACTCCGAGGGAGTGATGATTACATTCATGATGCATATGCATTGCATTGGCTATTACAGTTTTCTCATAATGATATGTATGCATAATGCTATGCTTTGTATGTATGATTGTGTTCTGAATAGATCTTCTGGCCAGTAGATAAATATGGACCTCCCTAGGAGTAGAGCGCACCTCCTAGTTTGGTTTGCTCACGTAAAGGGTGATGATGATCCCTTAAGACCAAGAGATAGGTGGGCCCGTTGCGGATGAGACCTATTCTCGGAGGTACCATATGTCGTGCATCCATGCGTAAGGGGTAGCTCCCGATGGGATGACACGGGGTGTGAGTTCCGGTCTCACACTAGATGCTGATGATGATGCATCTTTTGATAAGGGTGATGATGATCCCTTAGTACCAAGAATTAGGTGGTCCCGTTGCGGTTGAAGCCTATTCTTGGGTGTGCTATGTGTATATGTATTGTTGTGAGGGCCGGGAGGCCTAGTTATTGTGATACTTATGATGCTGTGTGCCTTGAAAGTGAGCCAGGGGGAGGGAAAAGCCTCCAAGAGCCCTGAGCTTACTGAGATTTTTATCTCACCCCTGTTTGGGGATGTTATTTTCAGGTGATGCTGCTGGCAGAGACGACAGGTCCCAGGGCGGGAGGCCCCAGTAGGGACAGACTCTGTGTAGCTGTTGGGACAGCTTTTTGAGAGCATTGTGGCTCAGTTTTTGTTAGTTATGTTATTGTTTTGTACCCTTGTGAGGGAAGATATGCATGTGCATATATTTTGAGCCTGTATAGAGTATGTATAGAGTATATTGTATTATGTACATATGATTAACTCTCCTGGTATATTTGCATAGACAGTATAGTCTCATCTGCCGTTGTTTTTGAGTTATCTGGATCCCTAAGACTTTTGTGATGTTTTGGCATTCGTTTCTGTTACTTTTATGCGTACCATACATAATGAATCAAGGAATATGGTTTCGAAAACGCTTCCGTGGTAGTAATTAATTGGTTTTATATTAATTACTGCGCTTATCTGATTAAGTAATATGTTAATACACCGGATGCATACGGGGTGTTACACAAGGCATGCTCTCTTTTTATGCTAGAGTGGTCAACCTAATACAATTTTGTGTAGAGGTGTAAGTGGCCTGGGTTGGGTTGAGTTTTGTCTATTTTTCAACCCAATCCAATTAAACTTAAGTCTTAATACAATTTTAATTGGATTGGATTGGATTGGTGGTTGGACCATTTAAAAAAATGTCACCTCTTTAAGTGTAGTGAAAAAAATTAAAATAATCCTCAAAGTCAAATATTTATTGTTATTTTTTGACAGAATAAGAATATTTTAAAAATGAATAAAGTTAAAAAATATTACCATAAAAAAAAGGAACAAGAGAAGTAAAATTGATGGCTTTTCTAAAGAAGCCAACTTTTACTAGAACAAAAGATGGACACAACTCAATTTTGTAATAATCATAAAAGCATGAAACACACAATCTATATGCAGCCAACAAACGTTATGCAGTGATATTCGAGTAATATATGTGTTGGGCCTATACATGTGAAGCCCAAAAAGCCATTTACGTTTGCTTGTATAAGTAAAATGGGGAGTTTTACTTAGTGAGCTGCCACACATATATAAAGCCTTTTATTCACAAACTGCAGGACGTTCCTTTTCTTTTTACGCTTCCTTATTCTCATAGATTCCAACAACTTCTATATTGCTTTCTTTTCATCTTCTTTTTCTTCTGTAACCTAGCTCTGCTAGGGTTTTCTATTTTTTGCATAAACCTTGAGTCTTGGTTGTTGAAATCAGTCAGAGTGAAGATGGAGTAGTGTGTGTTCAGTGTTCTTGTGTTATTGCTGTTTGGTGTTGCAGGTAATGGTTCTTTCTCTCAGTTGTGTTCTAGGTAACAAGGATTTTATCCTAGTTACTGAACAAAGTAAAATACTCTTGTGAATTTTCTTTCTCTTTTATTTTCTTCCGTGTTAATTTCAGTTTGATTGTGCGCTTAAAACTCTAACAAGTGGTATCAAGAGCTTTGGTTGGTTCTTGTGTTGTTGTCTTCTTTGTACGTTTCAGGCTTTGGTGCGTAGGTTCTACCTCAGACCGTCGGACACTCAAGAATGGGTTCAGCCAGAGTAGAGGTGGAGAGGTTTGATGGGAAAGGAGACTTCAACATGTGGCGCAAGAAGATGAGGGCTATTCTGGTACATCAAAAGTGCTCTAAGGCACTTGGTGGTGAGAAAGATCTATCTTCATCTTTATCTGAAACTGATAAAAATGACATTCTTGAAACTGCATATAGTCTGTTAATTCTGCATTTGAGTGATAATATTCTTAGACAAGTTAATGATGAAACTACTACTGCTGGTATTTGGTTAAAATTGGAATCTTTGTATATGACTAAATCTCTCTCAAATAAAATATATCTAAAAGAAAAACTATTTGGTTTCAGAATGGAATCTAGTAAATCTTTAGATGATAATTTGGATGAGTTTAAGAGAATAACTATTAGTCTTGCTAATATTGATGAAAAGATTACTAATGAAAACCAAGCTATTATTCTTCTAAATGCTTTGCCTGATTCCTACAAGGATGTGAAATCTGCTATTAAGTATGGAAGAGAATCTTTGTCATTAGAAGATGTAATAGGAGCCTTAAAGTCTAAAGAACTAGAAATGGTAGTGAATAAGAAGGTCAATGCAGAGGGACTGTTTATTAAAAAGAAGTTTAGTAAAAAGAGTCATTTTCAAGGAAAACAAAAAGGAAAGAACAATACTGAAAATAAGAATAAGCCATCTTTTAAGAGTAAGATGACTTGTTGGTTGTGTCATAAGGATGGACACATTAGGAGAAATTGTCCAGAAAAAGGAAAAGGTCAAAATAATGGGAATAGGATAGATTATGCTAATCTGACTAGTGGTTTTGAGGATAGTGAAGTCCTAGTTGTGTCTAATGCTTCTTGTGAGAAGGAGTGGGTGATGGATTCTGGCAGTACATATCACATGACACCTGAAAAGGACTGGTTAATTTGTTTTAAGACTATTAAAGGTGGAAAGGTGATGATGGGAAATAACCAAACTTGTCAAGTAGAAGGAATTGGAGCTGTTAGGTTTAGGATGAGAGATGGGACTGTTAAGGTTCTCAAGGATGTGAGATGGGTCCCTAACCTTAGGAGAAACCTAATATCTCTAGGAATGTTAGATAAGAGTGGATACAGTTTTAGGAGTTCTCAAGGAACTCTAGAAGTGGTTAAAGGATCCATAGTTCTTATGAAAGGGATGTTAGATAATGGTCTGTATTTTCTAGATGGAGAAGCTTTAGGACCTGAGTCTTGTAGTGTCAGTAGGAAGCCTAGTGAGACTTCTCTTTGGCATAAAAGACTAGGCCACATTAGTAATCAAGGATTACAAGAGTTATATAAGCAAGGTATTTTAAGTTTGAAAACATTTTCTCCTATTGATTTCTGTGAAACTTGTGTTTTGGGAAAATCTCACAGATTAAGATTTCAAATAAGAAAGAATGAAACTAAAAATATCTTGGATTATATACACTTTGATTTGTGGGGTTCACTAGCATTCCTAATTCTCTTTCTGGCTGTCATTACTTTCTTTCTATGATTGATTCTCATTCCAGATGTGTGTGGACTTATTTTTTAAAACAAAAAGATCAAACTTTTGACTGTTTTAAAGAGTGGAAAGTCCAAGTGGAAACTGAGACAGGAAAGAATGTTAAAGCATTAAGAACTGATAATGGATTGAAATTTTGTACTAACAAATTTAATGATTTCTGCAAACAATGTGGTATTTTAAGACATAGAACTTGTGCTGAAACACCTCAGCAAAATGACATTGCTGAAAGAATGAATAGAACTATTTTAAATAAAGTTAGATGCATGCTTGCTGATTCTGGTCTTAAGAAATCTTTTTGGGCAGAAGTTGTTTCTACTGCTTGTCATATTATAAACAGGTCACCTTCATCTGCTATCAATTTCAAAACTCTCATGGAAATGTGGTATGGTAAGCCTCCTAACCTGAGTTATCTAAAACCCTTTGGCTGTTTAGCTTATGTTCACACTAAACAGGATAAGTTAGCCCCTAGTGCTCTTAAATCTGTCTTTGTAGGTTATCCTGCAGGGACAAAAGGGTATAAACTCTGGTTAATATCTGAAAATAAATGTGTTGTCAGTAGAAATGTTGTATTTGATGAATTGACATTTTATAAAGATATTGTGCAGGATACTGGGCAGGTTCAAGAACCTGGAAATGTCTAGTTGGAGGTGGAGAACACCATTGTTTTTGATTCTGAACTTGTTCAGAATCATGATGAATTTGAAGATCAAGTTGACACACTTGATCAGCTTGCAAATGATCAACAAACTAGTGAAGAAAATCAAGAGGACTCCAACCTCAATGATTATCTTCTGACTAGAGATAGAGTTAGGATGACTATTAGGCCTCCTAACAGATTTGCTCATGCTGACATTGTTGCTTTTGCTTTGCAGGTTGCTGAAATGGTTGAACTAAAAGAACCAGCAACTTACAAAGAAGCAATCCATATGAAATCTCAAGAGAAATGGCTGAGAGCAATGGAGGATGAGATTTCCTCATTAAAGAAGAATCTGACTTGGGTTCTTGTGGACAAACCCAAGGACAAAAGGATCATTGGATGCAAGTGGGTCTTCAAGCTGAAGCCTGAAGTCCCAGGATTGGAGAAGGTCAGGTATAAGGCCAGGCTGGTAGCCAAAGGCTACTCACAGGTAGACAGAATTGATTATAATGAAATTTTCTCTCCTGTGGTAAAACATACTTCTATTAGGCTTATTTTATCTGTTGTTGCTATTCTTGATTTAGAATTAGAACAACTTGATGTTACAACTACTTTTTTGCATGGAAGCTTAGATGAACAGATCTATATGGAGCAGCCAGAAGGCTTCATAGAGAAAGGTTCTGAAAACAAAGTCTGCTTGCTGAAAAGGTCCCTGTATAGTTTAAAACAGGCACCCAAGGTGGTATAAAAGGTTTGATGACTTTGTTCTGTCACATGGGTTCATGAGGAGTAAGTATGATCACTGTGTCTATTATAAGAAAGATAATGGAAATAAATATACTTATCTGTTGATCTATGTGGATGATATGCTAATTGCTTCTCATGATATTATGTGTATTAACAAATTGAAACAGATGTTACTGAAGGAATTTGATATGAAAATCCTTGGTCCTGCTAAGAGAATCTTAGGTATGGATATAGTAAGAAATAGAAAAGAAAGAACATTGTCTTTATCTCAAGCTGTGTATGTTAAGAAGGTTGTTAAACTCTTTTCTATGCATCTCTGTAAATCTGTTAGCTTGCCATTAGCTGCTCATTTTCGTTTGAAATCTGTATGTGGTGATTTAAATGAAGATGAATCTGCCTATATGGAAAATGTGTCATATTGTAATGCAGTTGGAAGCCTAATGTATGCAATGATTAGTACTAGACCTGATATTGCATATGTTGTTAGTGTTGTAAGTAGATTCATGAGTAATCCTTCAAAAGAACATTAGAATGCTATGAAATGGATTCTGAGATATCTTAATGGCACTTCTGATTTCTGTTTGAATTTTACTGGTAATGAATCTAATGATTTTTCTGTGAAAGGCTATTGTGATTCTGACTATGCTGCAAATTTAGACAAAAGGAGATCTTTATCTGGTATTGTTTTCACTGTTGGTGGAAATGTTGTCAGCTGGAAGTCAAATCTTCAGCATGTAGTAGCTTTGTCTACTGCTGAAGCTGAGTATATGGCCTTGTCAGAATCTGTAAAAGAGGCAATATGGTTGAAAGGAATACTTTCTGAACTTGGTTTAAGAGATGGAATTTCACAAATTATGTGTGATTCTCAAAGTGCTATTCATTTATCTAAGAATAGTGCTTATCATGAAAGAGCTAAACATATTGATGTCAGACTACATTTTATTAGAGATGTTATTGCAAGTGATAAGGTGAAGGTGGAGAAAATATCTACTGTGTGCAATCCAGCTGATATTTTGACTAAAGCTGTACCTGTTAACAAATTTCAGGATGCTTTGAAATTGTTAAAAGTTCAACAACAGTGATTTCTTTCTCTTATCTTTGTTATTTCTGTTCTAATTTGTTTTGGAAATTACTAATGCAATTTCTGGTTTTGTAGGTTCTGATCTGTTTCTCTTTAATATGTTTGTTTAGTTTTCTTGTGTCCTAGTGTCTTAGTGTCCTCTGTGTTGGCATTGAACTTGTAGTCTTTTGTCTGGGTTTTTTTTTTTGCCATGTTTCTTTGTGCTTCAAGGTGGAGTTTGTTGGGCCTGTACGTGTGAAGCCTAAAAATCCATTTACGTTTGTTTGTATAAGTAAAACGGTGAGTTTTACTTAGTGAGTTGCTACACATATATAAAGCTTTTTATTCACAAAGTGCAGGACGTTCCTTTTCTTTTTACGCTTCCTTATTCTCATAGATTCTAGCAGCTTCTATATTGCTTTCTTTTCATCTTCTTTTTCTTCTGTAACCTAGCTCTGCTAAGGTTTGCTATTTTCTGCATAAACCTTGAGTCTTGGTTGTTGAAATCAGTCAGAGTGAAGATGGAGTAGTGTGTGTTCAGTGTTCTTGTGTTATTGCTGTTTGGTGTTGCAGGTAATGGTTCTTTCTCTCAGCTGTGTTCTGGTTTTGTGTTCTTGAGGTTTTCCTCTAAAAGGAACCAAAGGAGAAGGACATAGAAGGTTGAGTACTGTCTGGTTTTGAAAGTGGTGAAGAGTGGTTATCTCTTGTACTCTGTAAACTTCTTGTTTTCTTGTTTACCTGTGATATTGATGCCTTGTTCTTGTTGATAGCTTGGCTGTGTAATATTAAGAACACTGTTGTAATATTCTTGTAATATTAGTGTTAATAAAAGGGTCTACAATTCTTTGCCCTTGGATGTAGATAACAAGGATTTATCCTAGTTACTGAACCAAGTAAAATACTCTTGTGTATTTTCTTTCTCTTTTATTTGCTTCCGCGTTAATTTCAGTTTGATTGTGCGTTTAAAACTCTAACAATATGAATTAGCAAAACATGTATAGTTATTTTGACAAAACTTAATTAACAACAAAAACAAACGCATTATTATTTTAGAACATAAAATCAATCAAATATTTCAGGGACCAAATGAATCTAAATTGACTAGCAACTTCAATTGGTTGCACAAAAACAAAAGCATTACAGATACTCGGTAGGTGCATGCATCTTTTTTTACTGGTATATTTGTTACCTTAATTATGGTTGGATGATTTCTTTGGTATGTATTTGAGAAAACAACAAATTCTATACCAAGTTGGAACGAAATTGTGTTGCGCTTCACCTCTTCAATTTTTTGTCAAAGATTGCCATACATATCCTACAAAATGCAAAAGACAAACCATTTTGTAGTTCATGGTCAGAGCATTTAGAAGTTAGAGCATATCCCCTAATTTCCTTTGCCCTCAGATTTAGAGCTGATCTTATTGTTAATGCTTGTTAATTAAGGAGACTGAAGCTTATAAAGTGTGTTAACACTTACCTTCATTTGTAACCATTCTTGTTTGAATTGAAATTAGTGTTCACTTTTGTTAGTAGCAATGTCAGAGAAGTATCTGAAGGGTGATGTCAGTTGTACGCAATTCTTCTTACAGAAAGGTACCAAAAACTAAGCGAATGTGGACCCTGTTGAGATATAAAACAAAATGAAAAGGCATAGGCATGATAATCATATTCCATGCCACTAAAAAGCAAGAATAACCATTTAATAACTTACAACTTTAGCTACTGCTACTAGTACAATAAGTGATAGACTTTGTGATCATGGGAATATGGAATCAAATTCATAACCAACTTCATTTATCAAAGGAACTAACAACAAGTATGCAATAACAGTGTTTTATTCTGTAAGAAGTGTTCATGACGACCACACTAAGCCTTTATTTATAATGAGCAAATTAAACAAGATCAATAACATTATGAGTAGTAAAGACTAAATTATTAATAATTAGCATTTCATAAATAACAGAATAGTATGTAATCTTCATGTTATTATGGTTATTGCAGGAGACGATTTAGGTGGGTTCTGGTTACTGCAGGACTCCACTTGGTGTTGAGAATCACAATCCAAGTGAATGTGAACCAAGATTCACATATGAAAGCAAGGATTAAAAAAGGAAAACAAATATGAGTCATAGAGAGAGACGTGTATATATACAACTGACAAGGAAAAGTCTGATGAAGGTTAAATAAAGGTCTTCTTGAGCATAGTAACTTGTTATACAAAGAGACCACACAACAATTGGCTAAGAGTACAAGAATTAAGACAACACTTGCATGTTATTGTTGCCTATTTTAGGCAGTGTCCTGACTAAGAATGTCTCCTAGAGCAAAAGTTAGAGATGAATAAGGTAGTCACATATTCTTCAACTAGCATAAATTACCTCAAAAAAAAAATTGAAAGAATATTTGCTTTTTTATTACAGGACTATTTACTTAATGTGTGGAAGTATGCCAAATGAAATTGATGGAATTCAGGTAATTTGAATATTGGTATACTAAATTTAAAGATTTGGAAATTTGCAAAGAAAAAAAATACAAGTTCAATATATTCTTATTAAAGTACAATTGAAACTAGTAGATATTCATTCAAATGGGAGAGCCACTTAGCAATTCTCACTCCACCAGAAAATGTAGAATTACAAACAGCACATTTCTTGAGCATGATGTAGCACACCTCAAAGACCTTCTCATAATTTCTTTCAGCTTTAAAATAAAAAAAATGATTTAAAGAGTATTCTCATGTAAACTTCAACTTCAAAGACATAATTTACAGTAACAGGAAAAGGGAAAAAGAGCATTTAGAAGCATAAGTGAAATACACCCATAAAGGGAAAAAGACACATACTGGAATACATAATTTAACAAACCAAGTAAAACATATGGATCTATATTATTCCAAAACAATATGATTTGATGGAAGATAAGTATTAGCCAGGAAAACAAAATAAGATTTGTTTGCCTTCTCCTTCCCGGCCCCTAGCAAACCAACCTTCTACAAATGCTTCATGAGTATAACTTCCAAAACAGAGACAAACAATACAAATATCTTGCGCTTGCAAAAGAAAATACCCCATTAAATTCAAACTGGAAATTTGTGAAACACTTTCTAAGCCTATCCATAATTTTTACAGAAAGCGCATATTGGATTAAGGTACATTAGATTAGATTCCAATACATCCCAGAGCTATTAAAAATATGGATTCGTTTAAAATAAGTCTACATGAGTCTAGGGTTGCTGCAACCACTCAACCAGGAATCATGATATATAATGCCTTGATCAACCAGTCAACAATATAAATATAAGAGTAGCATAAATATTGAATTGAAATAGATAAAATCATATGAACTTTAAACAGTAATGAATTAGTGATATATGAGCAAAGGTCTAAAATTCAGTTATTTAAGACTGGACTACTTTAGATTTTTTTATGCAAGGAGCCTAAGCTATTTAACCCCTCTTTCTTCAACTTCTAATTTCTTTATTTTAAGTCTTTTGTGGATTTGTCTCCATAACCAGACAATAACTAAAGTTTCTTGTTTCCTGCTATAAGGACTAATTTGTTTTCAGTTGAATGGGCCACAAACCAAGGACCCAAAAAGAATGGCCAACAACCCACATTATACGCCACCAAATCTTCGGTCATAAGAAGTATTCACAACTCCAAAAAAATGAAAAGTTAGTTAACACATGGGAGGAAATTTCCTGTATCATTGACGGTGGCGTTAACACATGGGAGCCCACGACCAAGGACTGGGTTAGGGATTGAGGGACGGCGACCACGTACACCGCCTGTGGGAGTGACAGAGGCCGCAACGGAGAGTGGCTCAGAGAGTGACGAAGGTTACACGAGGGTGAGATTAGGGCATGCGCAGGACCTAACAACTTGGTAAGGGATCAAACCCTGTCAACTAAAAGCTATCCAAAATGTACTCGTGAGGAAAGTTAGCCCCCCTGTTTAGCCGCTTACTCTTTAATAAGATAAGATATGCTCGTGCAATTGAGAAGGAAGCAATCTCACATCCAAAAAACCTGTTGTAAAGTTAAAGTAGAAGTCGAGAGATGAATGCCTTTAAGGAAGGCAAGTCTGTTAGTGTGGACAAGCAAAACGACGACGATCCTAACTACACCAAAACGTCATCGTTTTGAATTTTTTATTTGCATTCAAATACAATTTTCTCGCAATCGTCTACGTTTACATCAAAATGACGTCGGTTTTTCAAAAGACGTTGTCGTATACAGGTTACAAAGTCGGTTATACAATAACCATCTTTGAAATGTTCCTAGTATTTACAAAAATACCACCGCACTAGATACGAAGATTGGTCTTAGACAACCGTCGTAAATTGGGTGTCGTTAAATAGTGCTTTTGTAGTAGTGCCTCTATAAGAGTTCCTCCACTTATCTATTTTACAGGTCAATTCAATGTTAGGCATTAGAAATTCTTCCACCACTATTCGACAATTCTAACTTATGTGTCTACTCGTATGCAATGACAATTATACAATATGCATGTATGACATACAAATTTAGGTAACAAAACCAACATACCACAATCATATAAACATTCACCATATTTTCTACCATATAAAGTCACCATGTTATAAATTCACCATTGACAATGTCATCACACTTAAAAAACTATCTAACAATTCTATAATTCTATAAGCATAGTTAGACATTCAACACCATGAATTCTTACAATCATCACACTAAGATTCTGATTTAATTTTGAATTACATGGTATCATTATAAATAAACTTCATTCCCTTTGTAAAATTTCATAAAATAGAGATGTCTACGTTTTGAACATATTTATAACCCCCCC
>CM023959.1:16535537-16549529 GCA_013407115.1 Glycine latifolia | reverse complement strand
AACTGAATTGTAGTGGAAATCATATTCAACAGTCAAGCATATCACCACACACACAACCTTAGAACTACTTTAGTAAATGTAATTGAATTCCATGTAAAAACAAAAATACTTTTCAAGTCCATCAATATAGAATCATAACTTGGATACCCCTCACCAAGAGATGTAATTCCCTCATCACTAAAGTCTTTAGGGTAATTATAATCCCTCAATTCCTCCAAAGTTATAATACTACCATAGGCTTGACTATATTCTCAAAACATATGGTAGTACTTTCAGAAAATAATTACTTGGTTGATCTCTTAAAAAGGCTTTATAAAGGAAAATGCAATTTGGCTGAAATGCTAAGTGTGCAAAAATATGCTGGAGATACTTCTGGATTGGGTTACAAACATGGATCAAAATATTATGAAAAAACCAAGTTTGTGCCTCCAAAACATAAATATCAAAAAGTTGTTTCAAGACCAAGGTTTAATCACATGACTTATTTCGAAAGAGCATCAAAAACTGTAACTTGTAATTATTGTATGATGAAAGGTCACACATCTAATAGATTCTATGCTAGGAGATTCTATGTGCCAAATGGAGAATGCATTTAGGTGCCAAAGAAAAAGAAAATAGCTAACCCTTATGGACCCAACCTCAATTGGGTACCTTTATTTGTAAATTGATTTGAATTTTGCAGGTATGTCTAAGAGCTAGATCATCATTATTGTATCTTGACAGTGGATGCTCTAGACATATGACCGGTGACATGTCAATGCTCACAAATTTAACTCTCAAAGATGGTTGATTTGTCACCTATGGAGACAACAACAAAGGGAAGATAATTGGAGAAGGAAATATAGGAGACAACTTTAAAACCAAAATCATAAATATGCTTTATGTGGAAGGCTTAAAGCATAATCTCCTAAGTATAAGCCAACTTTGTGATAAAGGGTTCAAAGTGTCATTTAATGACAGTTGCTTCATGATATGTGATGGGTAAAATGTGAGGTGATTCATATAGGTAAAAGAAAAGGTAATATCTATGTACTCTCTATAGATCATGCATTCTTTCACAACACTTCTTGCCTAATAAGTAAAATTGATGAATCTTGGCTATGGCATAGAAGGGAAATTCACATTAACATGCATCATATGAACAAGCTAATTAAAAAGGATTTAGTCATTGGTTTACCCAAACTCAAGGTTGAAAAGGACAAATGATATGCTTGTCAAAAGGGGAAACAAACAAAAAATTCTTTTCAAAGTAAAAATGTTGCTTCTACTTCAAGACCCCTTGAATTACTTCACATAGATTTATTTGGTCCTTCTAGAACTATGAGATTAGGAGGAAATTACTATGGGCTTGTCATTGTTGATGATTACTCTAGGTTCACATGGACTTTGTTTTTGAAATCCAAAAGTGATGCTTTCAATGCTTTCAAAAAATTGGCCAAACTTGCTCAAAATGAAAAGGGAAGCAAAATTATCTCAATAAGAAGTGATCATGGTGGAGAATTCCAAAATGAACATTTTGAAAAATTCTGTGAAGAAAATGGAATTAACCACATTTTTCAGCTCCAAGAACACCCCAACAAAATGGTGTTGTGGAGAGGAAAAATAGATCTTTTGAAGAAGGTGCAAGAACTCTTCTTAATGAGACAAATTTGCCTAAACATTTTAGGGCTGATGCTGTAAGTACAGTTTGCTACACTTTGAATAGATTACTAATAAAGCCTATTTTAAAGAAAACTCCTTATGAACTATACAAAGGTAGAAAACCAAACATTTCTCATTTAAGAGCATTTGGCTGCAAGTGTTATGTTTTGAATAACAGTAAAGAATCACTTGGAAAATTTGATGCTAAAGCTGATGAAGCCATCTTCCTTGGATATTCATTACATAACAAAGCATATAGAGTTTTCAATAAAAGAACCTTATGCATGGAAGAATCAGTTCATGTTATTTGTGATGAATCTAATCCCTCTAAAGAGGAAAAGAAGTGTGATATTGATGCAGGTCCTTTGGAGGAGTTCATTCTACTTAATGGATCAATGGATAAAGAAAAGGAAGAAACAACTATTGAAACAAAACAATCAACACCATTTCAAGAGCCAAAAGATTGGAGAACTACAAGAGATCTCTCCCTTGACAATATAATCAGTGAAGTTTCAAATGGAGTATCTACTAGATCAACATTGAGAAATCTCTGCTGTAATATGGCTTTTGTTTCACAAATAGAACCTAAGAATATTGATCAAGCCTTAATTGATGAACATTGGATGCATGCCATGCATGATGAACTGAATCAATTTAAGAGAAATGAAGTTTGGGAACTTGTTCCTAGACCTTCTTCTCTCAAGCCTATTGGCACTAAATGGGTTTTTAGAAATAAACTTGATGAGAATGGAATCATAGTCAAAAACAAAGCTAGATTGGTTGCAAAAGGTTACAACCAAGAGAAAGTCATTGACTATGAGGAAACCTATGCACCAGTTGCAAGATTGGAAGCCATTAGATTATTACTTGCATATGCATGTTTAATGGATTTTAAACTTTTTCAAATGGATGTTAAAAGTGCTTTCTTAAATGGATATATTGAGGAGGAAATCTATGTGGAGCAACCTCCTGGTTTCGCTAATTTCAAATATCCAAACCATGTTTTCAAACTTAAGAAAGCTCCTTATGGCTTAAAACAAGCTCCAAGATCTTGGTATGAAAGATTAAGAAAATTTCTGCTTGAACAATCTTTCACAAGAGGACATGTTGATAAAACCTTGTTCATCAAAAGGCAAAGCAATGATATCTTATTGGTTCAGGTATATGTTGATGATATAAGTTTTGGTTCAACTAATCAATTATTGTGCAAAGAATTTTCTATCTCTATGCAGAATGAGTTTGAAATGTCAATGATGGGAGAATTAACATTCTTTCTTGGACTCCAAGTGAAGCAAATGAAGAATGGGACATTTCTAAATCAAACTAAGTATTGCCTTGAAGTGATCAAAAAGTTCGAAATGGACAAAATCCAAGATGTTGCAACTCTAATGGCAACATCAACTTATCTTGATTCAGATGAAAAAGGAAATAAGGTTGATGAGTCAAAATTCAGGGGAATGATTGGATCTTTACTGTATTTGACAGCTAGTAGACCAAATATTATGTTGAGTGTGTGTTTGTGTGCAAGATATCAAGCAAATCCCAAAGAATCATACCTTACTACAGTCAAAAGAATCCTCAAATATCTCAAATCAACACCAAAAGTTGGTCTTTGGTATCCTAAAGGTGCATCGCTTAATTTAGTTGGATATTCTGATTCTGACTTTGCAAGGTACAAATTGGATAGGAAAAGCACTAGTGGAACTTGTCACCTACTAGGCAGTTCACTAATCTCATGGCATTGTAAGAAGCAATCTTGTGTTGCTTTATCAACAGCTGAAGCTGAATACATCTCTGCTGGAAGTTGTTGTGCTCAAAACCTTTGGTTAAAGCAACAATTACAAGATTTTGGTGTAGAATTAAAAGAAATACCCCTGCTTATAACACAAGTGCCATCAACATTTCCAAGAATCCAATAATGCACTCAAGGACCAAACACATTGAGATAAGACATCATTTCCTTAGAGATCACATCCAAAAAGGTAATATTAAAATTGACTTCATTGACACTCATAGTCAATTGGCTGATATTTTCACTAAACCTTTGGCTAGAGATAGATTCTATACTCTTAGAAACATGCTAAGTATCCTTGATGAATCTAACATTTGCTAGCATGCTTGTTATGTGCTTATCTATTTGAAATAACATCTTACTTGACTAATCATCACATGTGCTTCAAAATTCAAAATTGTGCTGCATAAATACTGTTCATACTGGAATAATCGATTAAGGCACGTATTAATCGATTAAATGAACTTGAAAACCTATTAAGAATGAAATTTGTGCTTATGTAATTGATTACACAACTAGGATAATCGATTATTCTTCATATAAAATGATTCTAGAAAATGCATTTCACTGGAATAATCGATTAAGTCATCAAATTAATCGATTACACAAGCTTAAAAATCTTTTACAAAAATTTCATTCCACTGGAATAATCGATTAAGCCATCGGATTAATCGATTACACAAGGGAAAAAATCTTTTTAAACATTTCATTTCATTTTCTTAAGATACAAATCAGTGCCAGGCTATCCTGAGTTCATATACAACTTGCCGGGTTCCCAGATTTAATAACATTGCTGTTAGTCTGGGCCGGGTTCCAAAACCATTTGGGTTTCAGGGTTCTTATGAACTAGTCGGGTTCCAAAACCCATCCGGGTTCCTAATTCGCTGGTATTGGTGGTGGTAGTGGAAGGGAGGCCGAACTCCACCAAGGACCTGATGGGTTCTATAAGCCTACCGGTTTCCCGGATTCATATTAAACGGCCAGGGTCCTCGAGTTCGTATACTACTGGCCGGGTTCCACAATAATCGATTACCAAGTTTTGTAATCGATTACACTTCATCTTTATGAATTACATCACTCACTGGATTAATCGATTACGCCTTCGAATTAATTGATTACTGTCCTTGCAGACTCACTTTTGCCTACGAATTAATCGATTACATAAGCATATAATCGATTATTCATGGAGTTATTGCAAAATCTGCAAGATTTTCTTGGAATTTGTAACTACCCAACTGCCACTTAATTCAAAATTTGAATCTTCCGTGCTTTAAAATTAGTGGGTTAATTCGAAATAACTGTTACTTATTTCAAATTTAAACCTTGGAGCCCAAAATCATCTATAAATACAGCCTATGTTGAAGAAAATAATCACACCACTCTCATCTTCAACCTTAAGCTTTGCTATGTTTTTCTTCTTCTTTTGAGTCTAGAAACTCTATCCATATAGTCTTTCTTCACATATTCATTATGTCTGCTCCTAAAAGAACCAAAACCTCTAAGAGAAAGAGTGTTGAAACCTCTAACCTGCAGTGCATAGGTTAGATCATTGGTTTCCTAGTGAGCGTGAGAAAATGACCTACCTGCAGTTCAATGCCACTAAACTCATTTTCCCTTCCAAACACCTTGACCTTGACTGGTTTCTTAAAGAAGGTTTTCATTTCCCTGCTATGATTGAAGCCCAGGGATTGAAAAAGTTTGTTGAGATGAAGGGTACTTTCTACCCTGAGTTAGTGAAGGTGTTTTACACCTATTCTAAATTTTCTATAGATGGGTGATGGAGTGCCTTTAGTTAAATATTTTTATATCATTCTTAGCCTATTTGACTTCTCTTAGACCTTTATTTTCGTATTCTAATTCAGTTTTTGTCTTAGGCTAGTAAGTGGGCTTAATTGCTATTTGTTGCGCATTTTCGGATTTTTGCTCACTTGACATATCTGACTTGTGCAGGGCCTACAGAGTGCTACAGAACTCTGAATGGAGCGTTCTAGGAGTCCATGGAAAGATAAAAAAAAGATATACAAGTTTGCTAGAAATAGCCCGAGGCCAATTCTGTCATTTGGAGGGTCATTTTAAGCTTCGAAATCGGAACCTCTGCACTTGTAATTTTAGGCTGCGAATTTGATTTTATGGTTGTAAATAGCAAATAATTAGAATTGATGGGTTTTGTTCATGGCCCATTCTTTTCTTCAGACTTAGTCACTACATATTAGTTACCTTAGTGAAACTTGGACAGCACTTTACATTTTGCACAAACAAGTTTATTATTTCTTTTCTTTAGTTTTTAGAATCAAAAGCTTGTTCTTCATTTTCTTTCATTTGTTCTTCATCTTCTTCATTTCCATTTTGCTATTCTTTCATTTTCCTGCACTTACTTCATGGGGCTTTACTTGGTGATCATCATGGAAGGCTAAATAATCACTCAATCCAAGGATCCAATCCAAGCAAGAGGAGAATTTGAATTCTGGTTTAGTATTTCGAATTCTGTGTGAATGTTCACTTTCTTCTTCAATTGCTATTCTATTTTCATGATTATGAATGCGTTTAGAATTGAAAGCGGATTAGGTTATGGATTCATTGCCTAATTTTGAATATAAATCACAAATTAATTGGATGATATTTCAATTAGGGTTTGTTGTTTCAATTAATTTAGGAGTAGAATCGATTGAACTGCTTCTATTGAGATTGAATGAAGGTTCATGATAGAATCAACTTATGAGAATGGTGATGATTCGAATAGCTTGGGTTGGTGAATTGGATTGATGCTTTCTAATCTGCTTTACTTTACTCCTTGATAATCTTGTTAATTTCTGCATTGTTCCTTAATTTTAGTTTATGTTCTTGCATGTTTTACTTTGTGCATACCAACTGTTTGACAAAATTTCCCCTTATTATTACCAATGATTTGAAGCTAGAACCATATTGATCGTGTCTCTGAGTCGACCTAGGTTAACCCTGTGCTGCAGAATTAGCTTAGTTAAATTGTTTTGAAGCCACACGACAAACGCTTATCAATGGGACTATCTTGTCTCAAGTCAATGGAGTAGCCATGGAAATCACTCCTAAAGTCTGGGAAGCTGTTGCTGGTATTTCCTTTGATGGTGAAAGGAAATTTGAAGAGGAGGTTGAAGGCAACAATAGGGTGGAGACCTATAGACGGATGCTTCTTGATCCTCAAATGAGACTAAAGCTTAGGCTAAGTACTTGCCCCATGACCCATGAAGATAAACTTCTTCACTATATCATCACATACATCTTATCACCTAGGTCCACAAATCATGCACAAGCCACAAATGATGACATATAGCTTGTGTATGGTCTGAAAAATTCCATTCCAATGAACTGGATCCTCATCCTTGAGGAAATCATTCTTAAATCCAAAAGATTGATGAATTATCCTTTTCCATATGCTGTTTTAGTGTCCAGATTCATTGACTACTTCAATGTAGATGTCTCTAATGAGGTTGTTGTCAACACAAACTCCAACAATAGCCTCATCAAAGAGAAACATCTTACCAAGGTTAGAATGGTCAAGACTCCTTATGGATGGCAAATGGCTAGACAACAACTCCCTGTTGTTGGAAATGCAGAGGAAGCTGAGGAAGAAGCAGAAGATGAAGGCCTTGCTCAACCATCTTATAGTCCTTTTGAATCACTCATGATTCAAAAGATGGATGCTTTATTGTCTCTCCACCATGAGCACAGGGCTGAGACTAATTCATCTATGGAAGAGATGAAATCTAAGTTGGAAAACATAGAAGCTAGGCTTGTTCTTGATGATTTTGATAAAGTAGCTTAGGTTCCTTGTGTTTTCATTTCTGTTTGTTTGTTGCTGCTTTACTTTGGTTTCTTTGCTGATTAATGTACTCCTTTTCCCTTTCCATTAATGAAATTTCAATTTCTACTTCTCATTGTTTGCATTGCTACCTTTTGTCTCTGATAAGCCAAATAGGGGGAGAAAATTTGATTGATATCTAAAGGGAAAACTGATTTTTTTTGCTCTATCTTGCTCTATTTTGCAAATTAATAACTGATGAAGTTATCTAAGTCAGGGGGAGCAAACTTAAATGATCAATGTTTATGTAAGCATATCTCTTAACACTTGTTTTTGGCAAAGAGGCTGATTTGATTTCAGGATAATATGTTCAAGACTTCTATATTTTATCCCTCAAAGCACTTCAAAAATTAAACATATGTTCAAAGCCAAAAAGGGGGAGATTGTTGGATATAGAGGAAGCAACAAGAAGATGAAGCTTGTACCATAGAAGAATGTTTTGAGCTTTTCACATGCCTTGAAGATTGTAATTTAAATTAAGTGTATGAGAGGCCAATCTTTTGATCCTTGCATTGCATGCACATAATCATTAACATGCTTACATATTTTCATTAAAAGTATCAAAGCTATTCATGTTTTTAAAAGAAATCAATTAGTCATGGTTAATGTTTTTGGAAAAATGTAATCTTAGTGCTTTAATCGATTACACAGCGTTTTAATCGATTATTTGCTTGGTTTTAAATCTAGAAAAGCCATGATGAACATTTTAATCGATTACATAGTAAAATAAAAAAGCTTGCCTCATTGCTTTAATCGATTACCAAACATTGTAATCGATTACACAAGCTTGCTTCACAATGTACTTCACTGCTTTAATCGATTACATCTCGATTTAATCGATTATTCTGTTTGTTGTAAAACCTAGAATCAAGCCATGAACAATTTAATCATTAAAAGACAATCTATCAATTACATAAGCCATTTAATTGATTATTTGGCACATTGTAATCGATTATAGTCTGTTACAAAAAGCTGTTAGAGCCCTCGTCAGGCAGGCTACTAATTAGCTTAATGAGCAGAAAAGCATATTGACCCGATGAGTAATATCATACAGGGCTTGATTCCATTTTATTAAATAATCTAAGTAAGAAGCAAAGAACATGAGTAGCACAAGTTCTTGAGGGTAGATCTTTTCATTCTTTTTCGATGCAAGAAGAGTCAGTGTCATTCTAGAGACTTCTTGAGAGCACCGACGGAGCGAAGCGATTCAACCAGAGTATCCCAGCTCTCAAGTTAGCTCGGGACGGGAGGGTATCAAACCATTGAAAGCAAATGCTGAATTAGATCTAGTATCTCTCACAGATGAAAGAAAGGAAGCAGAGAATGAATAAAGGATGTGACTACTACTAATACCTTTATTATATTAGAATACCTTTTCTTTTCATCATTTCTTCACATGTACCCGCACTTCCATTCAAGTAATGCCCTTTGATTTCACCTGTTTCAGCCTATGATTTAAAAATTGCTTTAGCACAAAATAAGAAATGGTCTCTCCAATGCATAAATGGTTAGGAATTCACATTTTCATCATCTTTGGTAAAATCAAGTCCCCCACGAAGACATTTATAAACAACTCTACCATAACTCTTAGCGGATAACCCCGTTTGATGGAAAAATACTTTCACATTCGGTTCAGAGAGCACTTTATTTTTCGTCAAGAATTCTTCATTCCTTTTCATGTGAATTCCCAGCGGAAAATTCAAAACTTTTTTGGCCCTATCTATTCCATCTCTCGAGCCCCGAAGAAAACCCCCCTCCCCTTCGGACTCCATATCTCTTTTGACTCTATATATGTGGGCACCTGATATCTATGAGGGTTCACCCACCCCAGTTACAGCATTCCTCTTACATTCATAGTATGAATAGTTTTTTGGAATTGTCAATATAATGGAATGATATCATATGATTTGATAAAAACAAAATTTACATCTTTCATAATTCTATAGAAACTTTTTATTAATCATTTTGATTTCGAAATTGTTTATTTTTTTTTACTCCAGTCATAATAAGAAAATAATAAGTAATGTGAAAGAAAGTCAAATAAAGAGAAAATCCTTTACGGGAATGATTAGTTTGTTGGAAAGGATGGTAGGTTAAAACTTCATTTCTTTCACTGTCCTTTATTACTAAGATTTGATAGGTATTAGGTATATTTATATCTAATACTAAGCTGGGCTGGGCTACCCAGCGCGTAACCTTGTCTCCCCTACTCCTCTTCTGTTTATGCCATTACCAATCGTGGGTAACCCCCGGGCCAGTCGCCCCTGAGGTTAGATGGGCTTTTGCTTTGTTTACTCAGAGTTCTTTCCGTCTAGTCAGGTTTGCTTATTGGGGAAAAATCAATATACTTTTAATGTCGAATCGGGATCAACTAAGACAAAAATAAAGCATTGGGTCGAACTATTCTTTGATGTCAAAGTAATAGCTATGAATAGTCATCGACTCCCGGTAAAAGGTAGAAGAGTACGACCTATTATGGGACATACAATGCATTTGGTGAATGATCTTCACTTCGCGGGAACAACAAAAACAACCATCTCGCTCTTTCCTTTCTTTGGTGCTACCTTTTTCTTTCCAAGGGATAGAGTTGGTTTTTATATGCTATAAGTTCTAAGAGCGAGGACCGAAGGGATGGAAGAGGCACGATAGCGAAGATCAATCCATCTCAATTACAAAAAACATTGCCTTGGGCATGCAACCCAAAAAGATCGAAAAACTGCTCGCTCGAAGAAAGTTTAAAGGAATTTATCAGCCAAGCCCCTTCGATTCGGCAACAAGAGTTGGTTATGGAATAGTGTTTTGGTCGGCTTCTCCTTTCTGAAGGACTTTCTGGTCAGTAGGCTTTCTAGTAGACCTACTTTACTGACAGGAAGGATATGAAATAGATAGTTGCGCTTGCCTTCGCTTAGAAACTCTACGCCCCCTATATATATAGTAAGGCATGCTCTCGAAACTAGATTCACTCGTTCTTGTCTCCGGCGATTAACCATCTTAGACTCTGAGTTCTTCTAACTGATGACAAGTATATCTAACTCTAAAAGACCTCACAACTGGAACGCTTAGGCACCTTGCTTCAGCTGCTTTCTTTATTTCCTGACTTAACTTGCCTCACTGGCTAGATATCTTCCCAGTACATGACTTGAATGTGAAGGGATAAAAAGTATGTACTTGCTGCTTGAGAGATTTCCCACTTTCAACTTACACGTAAACTATCTCCCTCCCCTATAGCTTGCAAACCATAGGTTGTTTCAGGCAAATCTCAACCACATCAATTTCAAAGTTTGGGTCATGATAGTCAGTGTCCTGGGAAGAAAGAAGCCTTCCTTCACTTGCTTTGGGCCCCTTCCTTAAGCAGCCATTCATATCGTGTGGCCCCTTCAGAGAGGTCATAGAGATCAAGGAAAACCTCCCCCACAAACTTTTCTACGCCCTTAACTCTTGAACTACTTGAATAAGGAAGACAGAGTGCGTTTGGTGCTATCATATATAAGGGAAAGGTTCCTTTAGTGATCATTCAAAAGCATTGTTGTTTTTAGGATCTGGATCCATTATTCATTCAATGGAAGCTCTTGTCGGATATTCTCCAGCGAAAAGTCAAAATCCATTGGGTGTACATTCAGAGATAGATCAAATTTCTTTTTACCCTTATTTTTATGTAAAGGATCTAGTAGGTTGGGTAGCTTTTGCTATCTTTTTTTCCATTTGGATTTTTTATGCTTCTAATGTTTTGGGCCATGCCGACAATTATATACCTGCTAATCTGATGCCCACCCCGCCTCATATTGTGCCGGAATGGTATTTCCTACCGATCCATGCCATTCTTCTCTGCTGCTTCGCCTAGTAGCACGACACTTGTATAGCTCTCCCACAACCCCATTTTCACGGTTTAGGCTGCTCCCATTTCACTCGCCGCTACTACGGGAATCGCTTTTGCTTTCTTTTCCTCTAGCTACTAAGATGTTTCAGTTCACCAGGTTGTCTCTTGCCTACCCGTGGATTCAGCAGCAATTCGAAAGGTTGACCTATATCGAGAATCCTCGGATCTACGCTTATTTTCAACGTTGAAACAGGGAAATTCTAGCCCTTGAAAGCAGCCCACTTCGGAGTCTCTCACAAGAGAAGGACTAACCTATTATCTCATTCCTATCGAGAAGACTAAGTCAGGACGAGCTCTTACTTAGAAAGAGTTAGTTGGATAGATAGCTCAAAGATCAAGAAATCCTGAGTAAGGAAAGAGATTCTCCACACGAACAACAGAGCTGTAGTGAAAACGAGTCTTCACAGGGCAATTGTCACTGCTTATGGACCCGAATACTTCGAATTTTCTGAATATACACAAGCCTTCTCAAAGTTAGAAAGTGATTTTCTGGGTTAACTAAGTTCTTGTCCCACTCTTTAATCTTCATGGGTTTTGAATGATTTCTTGGGCAAGAGTTTTCAAAGAAGTTTTGGAAAACATGTTCTGAAATCCTTTTCTTTAATTCAACTCTGATTGGTAAACCATATGTATCTACATTCACTGGATCATCAGGTTGTTTCTCTCCATTTTCTCTGATTGTAAATTCATTTTTGTATTTCTGGTTATTTGAAGCTATTGTAAAGGATTCTTTGAAGCTTGTGCTAGAGTAGTGTTCTCTAGAGGAAGAACAGAGTAGCGTTCTCTGGTTCTTAATCACTAGGAGTCTAATCGGGTTTTAGATTTCCATTCTTTAGCTAGGTTTGATAAAGGGTGATTGTTGTAAAGCTTGTAAAGAACTAAAATTTATAATAGTGGAACTCTAATCTAGTGTTGATTAGAAGAAGCTGGATGTAGCTTCTCTTGAGAAGTGAACCAGTATAAATTCTTGTGTTGATTTTCTGTTTCTCAATCTTTACTAGTTATCTTGTTCATTTGTTCTTGGTATTATTATCATTACTCAACAAATCCTATTTTAAGCAATTGATTTCTTGGGGTAAGTAGTTTGATTGATTAAAAGCATTCTTGGTTTAAAAGTGATTAAGATCCTTTAACTCTGATTTTATAAATAAATTTTAAAAGGCCAAGTTTAAACCAATTCACTCCCCTCTTGGTTATTGTGGGTATTCCTATTGTTTTCACTGTCTTCAGTTGTAACTTCAAACTTAATTTTATGCGACACAAAAGGACCAACAGAGAAAACAACACTTTCAATAAGTTGTTAGCAAACCTCTTGTTAGAATTACTTTCTGATAGCTTGACTGTAGTTTCACATGAAGGGTTTGTCGTGACCGAAGTTCTTAGGTTCGTCTGAAAGCCATGCATCATTATTTGCTGACATCTTGCTTTTCCTATTATCACGTAAGAACTTCCCCTTGATCAATATGGACATTTGCATACAACTATTGTTGTCGTCATCTCCTGGGATAACAATAGTTTCAATGTTTTTCAAGTGTGATGATGCCTTGCCTATTACCTTAGAAGATACCTTTCTTGAACCAAAGTTGGCACAACCTCTAGGACTGCTTGACTTTAATGTCTGATCAAAAGGGGATGTGTTTTGGCTTACACTCATTGGCACATATTCTACAGTAGTGTTGGGTGCTGCTAAGGCCCCACACTTAACCAAATTACATATCATTTTGTACACGGCTTTCATATTGTCTTCCATTGCTTTATGTCTAATTTTCAACCTCATTTCCACGCTTCACATTCCTAAACAATATTACATTAAGAACTATCAAAAAAACAAATATGTACATGTAAAACACATATATTTTTCGATAACGATTTTTGTAGGACTACCTTTATTGCATCATCCAAGGATGTAAACATAGAACGAATGTCATCCCCTTGACCATATGTGGTTGCATCATGGGAAAACAAAACCAAACAAATAAACAAGTGCATTTCTTATTACAACCCGATATTGAAGTATCTTTATTATATGTGGCTTTTTAAGAATGGAAGCATACATTTTTGTCTAGCTTTGAAGTAGTGGTTTTAGCTTGGCCCTCCCTCTCATCTGTGTTTGGTCCCCCATGGTCATCAGACTTATTCACATGATCTTCAGACTCGGTCTCCATCGCTAAAAGTGCACAAAGTTTGGTATCAAACAAGAGACGAAAAATTCTTCATAAGGTGGCTTCGAAATGCAGTGCAACAGGGAGAGGTGAGAAATGTTTGGTAGAGTTCTAATTACCAAACCCTTACTAAAAGATAATAGGTTGTTTGTGCCAAAATTAAGACGTGTTTATTTTTCATTGGTAGGGGCTTGCTAATGTCAAACTAGTATACTTGTCGCATCAAACATTTTTAGTATAGTATTTTTCTATTCTTCTTAGCTTATTCTACTTCTCTTAGATTCTTATTTTCTCACTTTGACTCAGTTTTGGTCTTTGGCAAATAATTACGCTTAATTGATAATTGTTGCTTATTTTTCAGATTTTGAGCTTACTTGACCTATCTTCCTTGTGTAGGACCTATAGGATTCTACAAAACTCCAAATGGAGCATATAAGCAGTACCTAGAAAGCTAAGGAAAAGAGATACAATTTTATCAGAGATAAGTATGGATAATTCTATTGAGTGAGGGTCAAATTAGGTTTGGAAGTTAGAATCTCTGCACTTGAGTTTTGGGCAACGAGTTTGAGTTTTGATTAATGTAATAAGCATAACTAGTTAGTTTAGATGGACCTAATCAGAGCTTGTAAGGACCCTCCCTGTGGCGCGGCTGGCGCCAGATCCCACGCGGATAGCGCCAGCATTT
>CM023959.1:16506724-16530537 GCA_013407115.1 Glycine latifolia | reverse complement strand
TCGATTGAACTGCTTCTAATGATATTGAATGAACCTTCATAATATGATCATTATCTAAGAACTATGACAATTTGCATTGTTTGCTTTGGTGAGTTGGATTGATATTATTGAATCTATTTTACAACATCTTTTATAAATTATGTTAATTTTTGCATTTTTCTTCAATTCTTGTTTGTGTTTTTGCAATTTTTGTTCATTGTCGGCAAACTGTTTCATAAACCCCCCCTATTGTTTATAAGTGGATTAAGTCAGGAACCAAATTGGACTATATCTCTGAATCAACCTAGGTTAATCCTGTGCTACAAAATTATCTTAGTTTTATTTTTCTTGCAGCGATTCAACAATTGTTATCAAAACTGGGCCCGTTTCCAGGGATGCGGTTCATTGTGTGCCAACTTTAATCTACTCATAATTAGATAATAGTATAGGTACAATTGATATTAGTATAGCATAATTGCATCTGTGTAACAAAAAAATTGTTTCTAGATAATAGATAGTAGATATAAATAGAAGATAAGATAGATATTTGATGAGACCAAAGATGGTATTAAAAGGAAACTGGAATTATGGAGAAACACTTTGGAGTCTAAAGGATTCACGAAGAGCATGAGCAAGACAAAGTTTATAAAGTGTGAGTTTTCGCAGGTAAGAGATGGTGATCAAGACACAGTGCATCTACTTGGTCAAGAGGTACCCAAGAAAGATATTTTAGATACTTGGGATCAATTTTGCAAAAAGGTGGTGAGATTGATGGGGGTATAAATCATAGAATCAGAGTAGGATGGATGAAATGGCGGAGTGCATCTGGGTTTTTGTGTGACCACAAAATTCCCCTTAAGCTAAAAGGAAAATTCTATAGAACAGCTGTAAGATCGGCAATGTTATATGGAGCGGAATGCTGGCCAGCACATAGGCAACATGAACACAAAATAGGGGTAGCAGAAATGAGGATGTTAAGGTGAATGTATGGTTATACGAAGATGGATAAGATAAGAAATGAGGATAGTCGACGAAAGGTAGCAGTAGTCTGGTGTGTGAAAAGATGAGGGAGCATAGATTGAGATGGTTTGGCACGTTATGAGATGACCCCTAGATGCTCCCGTTAGAGCAAGAGTTTGTTACCAAGAGCTCGACACAAAGAGAGGTGGAGGTCGACCGAAACTCACATGGGAAAAGGTAAATAAACAAGACCTAGTAGTGTAACACCCCGAATTTTATGATGATCTGAGCATTTATTGAACATGTTTTATATATATTATTAATCAGTAGAATTTTCTGATCTTAAGGATATACAATTTTAGGAGAAATTTGATTGTTTCCTAGACAGCGTCGGTACACGCTGTATAAGTTAGAAATTTAAAACTGAAGCAGAATAAGGTGAGACAGGACTCATATGATAGAGAATAATTTGTAGAGTTAGAAACTATACAGCTGTGACAGAAAAACCTTAGAATAGAATTTCTATGAATTTTATACGGTAATAACTTTGAAATTTTATTCAGGAGAATTCAGGCAGCAGAAAAATATGGACAAATGATAAGTAGAATCTGTGGAATTTTCTCTTAATTGTAGGATGTACAGACTTATTTAATAAAATGGTTTAGTAATTTTGATGGTCAAAAGTAGAATGAACTAATCAGAATTAAGATAGAGCAGTCTTGTACGTAAAGTCTGTGTAGCACTCTGTATAGACTGTTTGTGAGCTATTTGTACTGTAACTGAAGTTAGTTTCTGGAAATCTCTAGAGTTTTATTATTTAATCTTATCCTTTAGGCAGAAGAGTTCGAATTGAACTTTACTTCCTCCTATGAATGCCATGTGTGAAGACAACTTGGAATTGAATTCTTCCTTTTCATGAAAGATGACATATGGACACAAGGAGAACCACGCAATTTTTTCCTCTTTAAAGGAAACCAAAACGTGGTGTAGAAGGAGGAGGGGAAGATAAAAATCTTTCCCCTTAGCCATGGTACCCACGTGAAGAAAGGAAAAGAGGGGGATAAGGTGGTTTTGTCCTATTCAAAATTGATGAGTCATGATGAGTAGAAAAATATCTTAAGGTTCATGAATTAAAGTGATAAGGTGCAATCATGAAAGCTTAAGAAATATCTATCCACTTGTAAGCCACCATTAATGAAGGGATAAGAAGCCATCATAACCTTGAAAGATATTTGTACAAGATGGCATGAAAGGAAGAAAAATCTTCTCTCCTTTCCCCTTGATGGCCACGTGAGTGAGGGAGTAAGAAGAGAGGAGATTTCATGACTTAAATACATGGGGACAAGTGGAGGACACTTGGAAGAGAGTCCCCATGACTTAGGAGATTTTTGTTATAAAGCTGGAAGATATTTAGTAGAGTAATTATGAGTTTAGTTAGGATGTAATGGAATGAGATGAAACTAAGTTCTAATGGAACCAAATGAGAGTAACTAATTAGAAAGGGTAATTATTTCTTTAAATATTTTATCACTTTTCAAACCCTATATAAAGAGAGGAGGGCCCTTAAGTGGAAGTCACTTTCAAGACTCCCTTTCTCCACCAAACCCCACGTGAATCTCTCTCCCTCCCATCTCTTTCATTTCATTTTCACCCTTTCCTTTTCAAGGCATAAGTTAAAGTGAGAAGAGGCCCCACTTCCCTTAAGGTCACGTGTAGAAGGCTAGCACTTTTAGGAAAATTTTGTCAAGCTGTGTAAGGAGTTATCAGGTATGTATAGGGAAGTTTTATGATAAGGATAGTGTAAGTGTTACTTGTGTTTGAATAAGTGTTTGAAGTTCTGTGAAGTATGATTGTATCTGAGTAATTGTTAGATTTAAGTTATAGTTATATGATTGAGTGCCTGAATGAAGTTTTATACTTGCTGAGTGTTCTATGAATCTTTGTACATGAATGATATGTTGAGTTTCCGTACATGAGTAATAAGCTGAGTTCTGTACATGATTTATGTTGAATTTCTAAGTAAATTATGTGAGACAGTGATTGGAGTCTGATGTTGAAAATAAATCTGAGTTTATAAAATGAATGAGATATGCATAAGTGAATCAGTCTCATGTGTCTCATAGAGTTGCCTCAGAGAGGAGGTGTGTCAGATAGCTGCAGGAATGGAGTCTGTGTGTTCAGGCAGAGGGGTCTGAACTGGGGGGTGACTCTTGCGGTGGGGAATCATGCCACCCATGATGATCACATGAGTGTGGGTGAGAACCTGTGCAACACCGGGAGACCCTGACTGATCAGAGAAGTTCTGTGCCACTAGGATGGGGTTATCTTGACAATTGGTACCACATGTTCATGATGTTGAGAGTTTGGGAGAATCATGCATCATATAAAATTAGAACTGAAATTTGAGGACGTTGTTATAAATAACTGCGCACTGAATATAACCTGTTGCTTAAACTATGTTTATTATGAACTTACCCTGTGTTTTGTGTCTGTGGTTGACACCTGCTATGACCTCGATTTCCATTCGGGTGAGCAGATGAATGATGTGTTGCAAACACATCTTAGTTTTAGGATAGTTTTAGGTTATAATTTAGTTAATTAATTAGGAAAATAAGTTAGAATTAGTTAAGTTTATTGATTTATTGTTTTTAATTTATTTCATTACCATTTGAGTATTTTCAGGCCAAAAGAGGAGTTCAAGGCAAAAGAAAGAAGAAACTAAGCTGAAGGACTCGCGCGGACCGCGCTAGATTCCACGCGAGCCGCGCCACTACAGGAATCCCAGGCATTCATCTCGAACACTCCACGCGGTTAGCGTGGAGTCCCACGCTATCAGCGTCATGCTTTCGAAGACCCAGCGCGGATCGCGCGGTACTCCGCGCGGATCGCGCCATAAGGATTCTGTTTCCTTATTAAATTATCTGTTTCAGATTGGAATGCGATTTTTAGGGTTTATTACTAGAAATTAAGGATTCTATAAATAGGGAGCCTCAGAATTGAGTAGGCATCATCTGGGGGGAGAGGAATCACTCATCATCACTCATCTTCTTTCATCTTTCACTCACCCAACCCTAGAAATCAAGCATCAAGGCCAGAGTTACTGCACAACCATGAATTCCATTACAGCTTTGATGTATTTGAGGCCTATGGCTGGCTAATTCTTGTATTGTGGGAAGGCCATGAACCTATGAAAGCTTCTCTGTAATTTGACTGGTATTGAATAATATGTTTTAATTGTTTTACTCTATTCTGCATTTCTCTTTTACTCTTATTTGAACTTGATCACTTCAATTAAGAACATAGGGTTAGAATTCGCAATGGGGACGTTAGGGTTCTAATTTCCGAACTGAATTAGGGTAACAGTTGTTCATCACCTAGGAATAGGGATGCGTGGCTGCAGAGCTTATAATAGGATCTTTTGAATGCTTAATCGGATAGAATCCACTAAGGAATTAGGTTTTCGATTCAGGTTAAAGGGGTTGATTCACTAAGGAATTAGGGATTAGCTAACTTAGGAAAGGCTTATTTTCTGAACAATTAATAACAGGAACCTCTTATGATGTGTTCTCTACATGCTTAGTTTGACAGAATCGCTAAGGGTTTAGGGTTCTCGATCGAATTAAAGAGTGAAATCGTTAGTTATCTAGGATTTACGACTAAAGGAGAGACTTATCATTTGTGAACATTAATGTTACATAACCAGTCAAGTGAAGGAATAGTGATCATAGGGGATTGCGCCTGACCACAATTAATCGTCCATTGGTAATCTTAAATTCAATTTACTGCATTTCTTTAAATTCTGTCTTCACATTCAAACAACCAATCCAATCAACAACATTTCTCTGCGTAATTTATTGTTTTTCCTTTCAATCACACTAATTTACTATTGCTGTGAAATCACCCCAATCCTTGTGGAGAACGATACTCACTTACCTAATCTTTATTACTTGGAAACAATCGATGCACTTGCCGTACACTGTGAAATTAGCAACAAGTTTTTGGCGCCGTTGCCGGGGATTGGTTAACGGATTTTTACAGTAATTAATATTTGTGATTGGAATTTTTGCTACTAATCGCTTCTCCTAGTTGCATGCGAGGTTCAGTTAGTTCGGAGAATTTGCAATTCGATCCGGAAATAGAAAGAACAATCCGAAGGAAACTAGCTAGCCAAAGGAGAAGAGAAGCTAAAACTTCTGACTGTGATTCCCTTCCAGAATCAGATTCAGAACTTGAAGAAGGTATGGCTGAAGCAAGAAACAACCAACCGAGGCCTGAGGATGAACTTATGGAGGATATTCTGGCTCCTATGTTCACAAGACCCAATTCCAGCATTGTGAGGCCACCGATACAAGCTAATCACTTTGACATAAATCCCTCATTGATAGCGTTGGTGGAACGCAGTCAGTTTGGGGGGGATGATTCGGAAGACCCACACGATTTCATAGACAGATTTTTGAGAATTTGCGATACTATTAGACATCAAGGGGTCTCCGATGATGCAGTAAGATTAAGTCTCTTTTCCTTTGCTGTCAAGGGAAACGCATTGAGATGGCTGAACCGACAAACATCAAATAGCATCTCAACTTGGGAGGACTTAGTCGCAAGGTTTTTTGCTGAGTACTTTTCAATGGACAAATATAACCGTTTGGTGAATGAAATCACCAATTTTACTCAGAATGGAAGAGAATCCTTATGCGCTGCATGGAATAGATTCCAAGAGTTGATTAGGAGATGTCCACAGTATGATATGTCTGTAGGTAAGCAGGTGCGTATATTCTTTAATGGCATGACTCCTGATACTCGTATGATTGTTAATGTAGCAGCAGGTGGGACTATAAGAGCCAAAACAGCAGCTCAAACATATGATCTTATCAACTCTTTGGCCCGGAATGAAAATGAAAGCATAGCACAACAACCAAAGAGAGAACCATTTCAGCTGTCCACTAATGATGCGATGCTTGCGGAGCAAAAGATTTTGGCACAACAACTAGCCAAATTGACTGAAAAGATTGATAGATTGCAAGTTTCTGCAGCACAAGTGGCGTCTAGCCAACCACATATAGTCTGTGAGTATTGTCAAGGTGAACACGAGTCTAATGTTTGTCCTATTCTTGTTGGTGCTGATCCTGTGCAGGTGAATGGAGTTTGGAATGATCAAAGGCAACAACAACCTTATCAGCAACAATCCTATCAGAGGAACAACAATTTTTCTGCTCGAAATAATTACCAAAGGAGATTCCGAGGAGGTGGGTTGGACTACAAGTCCAACAACTATTTGCAACCCCCTCCTATTCCCAATAAGGAACCTTCAGAGCTTGAAAAGGTTGTGATGCAACTGTCAAAAACAACAGCAGAATTTATATCTGAAACAAGAGCTCACAGGACCAACCAAGATGCTTCCATTAGAAATTTGGAAAACTAGATTGGTCAACTTGCAAAACAGTTAGCTGAGAGACCACAAGGCCAATTCCCAAGTGACACGGTTGTAAACCCAAGGGAACATGCCAAGGCCATCACAACTAGAAGTGGTAAAATATTAACTACATCAGAAAGACCTGAAGCAAATAGAAAGGAAGCTGAGAAAAATTCTACAGCAGCTGAACCTTCAAAAGAAAAAATTACCGAAAAATTTGAAGAGCAAAATTCTGCACCTCAACCAAAGAAGTGGGACTTTTCTCGCTTTGAAAAGCCTCCATATCCGGTGCAGACCAAGCAACAATTGCAGAAGCAGCAATTTGCTAGGTTCTTAAAGATGTTTAAGAAGTTACACATTAATATACCATTTGCTGAGGCATTAGCTAATATGCCCAACTATGCAAAATTCATGAAAGAACTTCTATCTAAGAAGCATAAGCTGCAAGATTGTGAAACCATAGCGCTCACTGAGGAGTGTAGTGCAATCATACAAAGGAAACTTCCTCCTAAATTGAAAGATCCTGGAAGTTTTAATATCCCTATAGCCATAGGAAACATTAACGTAGGGAGAGCGCTTTGTGATTTAGAGGCTAGTATAAATCTAATGCCATTATCCATGTATAAGTCCCTAAGCATAACTGAACTTAAAGCAACTAGAGTATCCTTACAACTAGCCGATAGATCTTTAAGGAAACCCTCCGGGGTAATTGAGGACGTTTTAGTTAAAGTAGACAAATTCATTTTTCCTGCCGATTTCATTGTGTTAGACATGGAAGGGGAAAGTGAAATCCCTCTACTTTTAGGAAGGTCCTTCCTAGCCACTGCTAGGGCTTTAATAGACGTTGAGCAAGGAAAGCTTGAACTGAGATTAAATGATGAATCTGTTGTATTTAATGTATTTGATGCCATGAAACACCCAGCTGATGAACAAGATTGTTTTAGGCTAGATGTGTTGGATAATGTTATTTGTGCAGGTATTACAGCAGGCTTAAAAGCAACTAAAAATGAGGATTTAGCAGAAATTTCTGCAGAAAAGGGTTATGCAGAACAAATTTCAGCTGATGCAGTATTTTCTGCAGAACCCAACATAGCAGCTGCAGAAAAAATCAGCAGAATCAATGCTAGAGAAGCTTGAACAGAAGGAAGATGATATTCCAACCGGTGCACCTAAGGTTGAATTGAAAGAATTGCCAGAACATCTGAAGTATGTCTTCCTAGGTGAGAATGAAACATATCCAGTTATTATTAACAAAGGGCTGGAATGGTTAGAAGAAGACAACTTGCTTAAAGTACTTAAGGAACACAAATCAGCTATTGGTTGGTCTATTTCAGACCTCAAAGGTATAAATCCTTCCTTTTGTACTCATAAAATTCTTATGGAAACTGATGTTAAACCTGTAAGGAAGCCACAAAGAAGACTCAATCCCACAATGAAAGAAGTGGTAAGAAAAGAAGTTGTTAAGCTTTTAGTTGCAGGAATGATTTATCCAATTTCAGACACACCGTGGGTAAGTCCAGTCCAAACCGTTCCAAAGAAGGGAGGTATGACGGTCATTCAAAATGACAACAATGACTTGATTCCCTCAAGGACTATCACAGGCTGGAGAATGTGTGTGGATTATCGAAGGCTTAACGACGCAACCCGGAAAGATCATTTTCCACTTCCATTCATGGACCAAATGCTTGAACGTTTGGCGGGTCATGATTACTACTGCTTCCTTGACGGTTACTCTGGGTATAACCAAATACCAGCAGCACCAGAAGACCAAGAGAAGACCACCTTCACATGTCCATTTGGAGTGTTTGCCTATAGAAGAATGCCATTTGGGTTGTGTAATGCACCTGCAACCTTCCAGAGATGCATGCTTTCCATTTTCTCAGACATGGTAGAAAGGGGGCTGGAGGTATTTATGGATGACTTTTCTGTTTTTGGCCCTTGCTTTAATTCATGTTTAACTAATTTAGCCAAAGTGCTTAAAAGATGTCAAGAAACTAATTTGGTTTTGAACTGGGAGAAATGTCATTTCATGGTAAGGGAAGGTATAGTGCTAGGCCATAAAATATCTGAAATGGGAATAGAGGTAGACAAAGCTAAGTTGTTATTGATTGCAAAATTACCTCCTCCTATTAATGCGAGTGGTGTTCGCAGTTTCTTAGGTCATGCAGGGTTTTATCGACGATTCATAAAAGATTTCTCTAAGATCTCAAAGCCATTAAGCCAATTGCTGGAGAAAGACACTGAGTTTACATTTGATAATGCTTGTCTTGAAGCATTTAACACCTTGAAGCATAAACTCACCACTGCACCTGTTTTAATTGCTCCGGATTGGAGTTTGCCATTTGAATTAATGTGTGATGCTAGTGATTATGCAGTAGGTGCAGTTTTAGGACAGCGAAAAGAGAAAAGATTGCATGTGATTTATTATGCTAGTAAAATCTTAAATGAGGCACAAGTAAATTATGCCACAACTGAAAAAGAGATGCTAGCTGTTGTTTATGCCCTTGATAAATTTAGATCATATTTAGTAGGGTCAAAAGTGATTGTTTATACTGACCATGCAGCCTTGAAATTTCTGCTACACAAGCAAGATGCAAAACCCCGCTTGCTACGTTGGATGTTATTATTGTAGGAATTTGATTTGGAAATAAGAGATAAAGCTGGAGTTGAAAACAAGGTTGCAGACCACTTATCTAGGATTCAGGAGAAAAACTTGCAAGATGGACCAGAGATTGAAATCAATGAATCTTTCCCTGATGAGCAAGTACTTACTGTGCACACCAGCCCCTGGTTTGCTAGCATGGCTAACTTTAAAGCTGCTAGAATTTTACCTGAAGAATTGAACTGGCAGCAGCGAAAGAAATTTCTGCATGATGCGAAGAGGTATTTCTGGGATAACCCTTACTTATATTTTCAATGCACTGACAATGTTATCCGCAGATGTATAGCTGAAAGTGACGTGTCGGATATTCTGTGGCACTGCCATTCCTCTAACTATGGAGGCCATTTTGGTGCAAACAGAACTGCACACAAGGTTCTGCAATGTGGCTATTATTGGCCAACCTTGTTTAAAGATTCTAAAGACTTTGTGATGCAATGTGACAATTGTCAAAGGACAGGTAATGTTTCTCGTAGAGATGAGATGCCGTTAAACAACATCCAAGAAGTGGAGCTTTTCGATGTATGGGGAATTGACTTCATGGGACCCTTCCCTAAGTCATTCTCCAATCAATACATCTTGGTTGCTGTGGACTACGTTTCTAAGTGGGTTGAGGCAGCTGCTTTACCCACCAATGATGCCAAGGTGGTGGTCTCATTCCTAAGGAAGAACATATTCACAAGATTTGGGGTGCCAAGGGCAATTATCAGTGATGGAGGGACTCATTTCTGCAACAAGCAGTTTGATAGCTTGCTGGCAAAATATGGAGTGAAACACAAAGTGGCAACCCCATACCACCCTCAGACAAGTGGCCAGGTAGAGATTTCTAACCGTGAGTTGAAGAGAATACTTGAGAAAACAGTTGGAACATCAAGAAAAGACTGGACCAAGAAGCTAGATGATGCTTTGTGGGCATACCGGACTGCATTTAAGACTCCAATAGGTATGTCTCCTTTTCAGCTTGTCTATGGTAAGGCTTGTCATCTCCCTATTGAACTTGAACACAAAGCAATTTGGGCAACTAAGTTTTTAAACTTTGAACTAACAAAAGCTAATGAGAAAAGATTGCTTCAGTTAAATGAATTAGATGAGTTCAGGTTAGCTGCATATGAGAATGCCCGCATCTATAAAGAAAAGACAAAGAAGTGGCATGACAACCAAATTCGCCCCAAGGAGTTTGTTCCTGGCCAACAAGTGCTGTTCTATGATTCTCGCCTGCGGCTTTTCCCAGGTAAATTAAAGTCCCGTTGGTCTGGACCATTCCTTGTGCGAGAGGTCTTTCCCTATGGCACAGTGGCAATCTCACCTTTGGATAGTGAGAGAGCTTTTAAGGTAAATGGTTATCGTTTGAAACATTATTTTGGAGGAGAGGTGGACAGAACTTCAGCTTCTGTCCCACTTAATGCCACTGAGATCTAAATTGCTGTAAACGTCTAGCTTAAGACGTTAAAACAAGCCCAATGGTAATATATATATATTTACAATTTTAAGCTTTGTTTAAGATAGATAGCATTAGGATGGCTCTGCAGTTATATGGTAGTATGTTAGAAGTCCTACATTAATATTAGGTGTTTTAAATGCTTTTGCTTATCAATAGATTGAATTCTTATTCATGCATTGTTAGAAGTAATCCTTTACACTTTCAATAGTTTCAAAGTAGCATTCAATTTAGAACTAGATAGCAGTAAATATCCTCCTGCATATTCAAGACTAAAATTAACTCTTAGCATCATTAGATAGTTTAATTCCTTTCTAGAATTTGATAAGCCTTAGCATTAGGTTGGTTTTATCTAATTATAGTCAAATTATTAAGCTCGTTAAACTTTAAGTTAGGATTAACAAATAAAAGAAAAAGAAACAAAAGAGAAGAAACAGCAGTTAAAAGTGTGGCGCAACTCGCGCCATATGTGGCGCTATCAGCGCCATAGCAACAATGAACAGTAAAGAGAGACAGCCTAGCTGCTTACAGGAAGAGGATTTTGTTTGAAGATGTTTAGTTTGGAGATGTTTTGTTTGAAGATGTGTTCTTTTGTTACAGAGTGTTTTAGTTATTTGTACTATGTAATAGAACTAGTGTCAGTTTGTACTCTTATTATATGTTACTTCAGGTTTATAAATATTACTCAGTGATGAAATTTTCTTCGAGTATCAGTTATTGGCAAAATTTTGTTATATTCAACTAGGTGCTCTTAAGTAAGTTGAAAAGAATTTTCATTAAAAATCAATAATAACAAGACTGTAAGTTGAGGTGTTACAAGTAGAGTGGGATATAGATTGGCGGACGGTGTGTCTTACGACGAAGTAGAGAAAAACTATAAGCTTGGTGGAGGGTTAAATCCATTAGTATGTTTATGTTCCAGTCGTTCCCTTTTTTTAGTTCTTTTCCTCTTCATTTTGTTGGATACAGGGAGAGCTGGAAAGAAGATCAAGACAAGGATGAAGCCAATGGTCTAATAGATTTTAGCTTTTTACTTGTCATTCTATTGAAGGCATTTGTAATTTGTTAAGTTGTTTAAGAGTCCTATCTTATGATCCTTGCATTGCATAAACATAATCATAAACATCCATACATGATTTGATAAAAGCATAAAAGGTTTCATGTTTGCATATAGAAAGAAATTTCTCATGGTTAAGTTTTGGAAAAATCCATCTTGCACTTATTTAATCGATTACTGATTGAGTGTTTTAGTTTAATATTTTGCTATTCTTCTTAGCTTATTTGACTTCTCTTGGAATTTTATTTTCTCATTCTAACTCAGTTTTTGTCTTAGGCAAACAAGTGGGCTTAATTGCTAATTATTGTTTATTTTCGGATTTTATGCTCACTTGACCTATCTTCCTTGTGCAAGACCTAGAGAGGTCTACAGAACTCATAATGGCACATATGAGTAGTCCGAGGAAAGATAAGGAAAAGATATACAATTTTGTCTAAGATAAGCCAAGGCCAATTCGGTCATTTTGAGGGTCATTTTATGCTTGGAAGTCAGAACCTCTGCACTTGAGTTTTGGGCTGCGAATTTGTGTAATTAGTAATTAGTTAGATTAGATGGGCCTAATCATGGCCCATCCTTTCCTACTGACTCAGTCACTATAAATTAGTGCAATTA
The DNA here is from genome assembly GCA_013407115.1 of Glycine latifolia. Taxonomy (NCBI): domain Eukaryota; kingdom Viridiplantae; phylum Streptophyta; class Magnoliopsida; order Fabales; family Fabaceae; genus Glycine; species Glycine latifolia. The sequence goes on along the minus strand of CM023959.1, from coordinate 16,518,419 downwards.
GTTAGTGGATAGACACATTTCATTTGGGTACAAACAGAATTTGTAGTTTCTTTTAGAAGTTTTCAGAATTAAAAAGTTCTTTTTCTTTTTCTCTCAACTATTATTCATTGTTCTTTATTTTTCTTCTTCCTTTCATCTTTATTCTTACTGTGTGAATGTTCATCTTCTTCTTCAATCCTCTTTTCAATTTTCATGATTATGAATATGTTTAGGATTGAAAATGAATTAGGTTACAGATTTATTTCCTAATTTTGAATTTTAATCATAGATTGTTTGGATGATATTTCAATCCTATTTGTGATTTCAATTGATTTAGGAGTTAATTCGATTGAACTACTTCTAATGATATTGAATGAACCTTCATAATATGATCATTATATGAGAACTATGATAATTTATATTGCTTGGTTTGGTGAATTTGATTTATATTCTTGAATTTGTTTTACAACACTTTTTATCAATTCTGTTAGTTAGTTTCTGCATTTTTCTTCAATTCTTGTTTGTATTCCTGCAATTTTTATTCATTACCTACAAACTGTTTGATTAAAATCCCCCTATTGTTTATTAGTGAATTGAAGTTGAAACCAAATTGATCGTGTCTCTGAGTCGACCTAGGTTAATTTTGTGCTACAGAATTAGCGTAGTTTAATTGTTTTATAGCGATTCGACAATCGTTATCAATTACCAGCATTGGTAATCTATTACTTAAGCCATGAAGAACATATTGAAAACACAATGAATATACTGCAAATAAACCAAGAAGAGGGTGAATTGGTTCAAAACTGATATTTAAAATTTTATAAAACAAATTGCGGAATTAAAATCTTGGATCGTATCACTTGTTCACCTTTTGAAAATCCAGAACTCTTTCTTCAATCAACACCAATTCTTGATATACATGTAATGATAGAAATAGTTTCTTTGATAATAATATTTTGATTTCACAATTATAAGCAATGAAATATACAGAATTCAAGACAAGAGACAAGGCAATTTATACTGGTTCACCTCTCAACCTTGGAGGCTACATCCAGTTACTTCCAACGCACACTAGGTTAGAGTTTTCACTATATCAAAGAATCTTTACAAGCAGTTTACAATTATCACCTTTATCCACACTAGACAAAGAAATAGAAATCTAAACCCTATACTTCAAATGATCAAGACCCAAAGAACTCTACTCTATTATTACTTCTAGAGAACCCTACTCTAGAAAACAGCTTTAAAGAATCAAAGATATAAACCAACAAAATTTTTAATAACCAAAAAAATTCTAAAGAAAGATTCAAGAGATACAACCTGTGATCCTTCAAATGAATGAATGATGTTACCAATCAGTCAGGTTGAATGCAATTCAAAGCTCAGAATAAGAACTCTTGAAATCTTTTCTTTTCTTTAAAAACTCACTCAAGGACTCAACATTCTTGATCTCATGAGAGGTTTTTCACTCTTAGAACAAATCAGTATTTTTGCTCTGGAAAATGCTTTCTATCTTTTTAGTGATTCACACAAATGCTCAAAGTTGCTCAGAACAATTCGCTCTAAGTCTATTTATAAAGACTAGTTAAGCAAAGCATTAAAAAAACTGATTTAACTGACAATAATCGATTAAAACAAAAAGGTAATCGATTATTTAATCATATGTAATCAATTAAAATATAACATAATTGATTAATGTGTTCTTGAGCTTCCTGGAAATGTTTTCATGAACAAGATAATCGATTAAACTGAAACGTAATCGATTAAAACAATCTTAGTATATTTGAAGTATGAAGAAATAATCGATTACATAAGACTGGTAATCGATTAAACCAGTAAAGCTCAAAACACAACCCGACCTGTGTAATCGATTACTGAAAATGGTAATCGATTATACTAAAAAAAACATCATGACTAACACGTTAAGATAATTGATTACATATCATAATAATCGATTATTTCAGTGATGCATGTTTTTTCATATGTTACTATGTAATCGATTACAAAAAGCTAGTAATCGATTAAACTGTTCTTCAAGGCTTTTTTCAAAAATAGTATGAATGTATTTAATCAATTAAAATGCTTGTGTAATCGATTAAAACAGTAAGTTTTCATTTTTTTCAAAGACTTATCCATGAGAACTTAACTTCTTATGAAATCATTGGATTGCTTTGAGATTTTAATCAAAAACTATGTATGCATGATAGTGAAATGCAAATGCAAATGAAAGACCATAATGCATAGCATTTGAACTACTTAGAAAAATTACAAATGCCTTCAAATGATTGGGCATGTAAAAAGCTAAAACATCAAGTCTTCATCCTTGCTTTCATCTTCTTGCAGCTTCCCTTAAAGTCAACAATCTCCCCCTTAAAATCAACACAGATTAATTGATTATAGGCAAATGGTAATCAATTACATAGTACAAAAACTCAAAACATGTCTGACTGCTTTAATCGATTACGTTGTTCATAAATCTTTTCCAGATTGTGCCAAGAATACTTTAATCGATTATTTTGGATATTAATCGATTACATGCAGTTATTTCTATTTTTATATAAAGCTATTGAGTCTGAGCTTTCAAATAGATATCATAATACATATCACAAAATCTAATAACTGACTTTTGCGAATTGTCATTCACTCCCAAAGCTTTCAAAGTTTGAGAAAAAGTGTTTCTACATCTTACTTCAAAACCCAGATTCCATGCATAAATGATCATGTTGTTTTGAAGAAGATTCATCAAGAGCTTTTCAAAAGAGCTATTTTCAACATTAGCATTCATTCATTCACTCATCCTCAAAGGATCATAAGGTTGTATCTCTCTTGAATTCTTACTGTGAATTGATTGGTTACTCTTAATTCTTGTAATTCCTAAGATCAAAGAGTTTCTTTAGAGCTTTTTCTGCACTAGTGTTCTCTAGAGTAAAGAATGGAGTAGTGTTCTCTGGTTCTTGGTCATTAGAAGTCTAATAGGGTGTTAGATTTCAATTTCTTTATCTAGGGTTGATAAAGGTGATCAGTTGTAAAAGCTTGTAAAGAACAGATTTCAAGATCAACTGAAATATTTTCTGCAATTGTTTGAAGTGAAGGGTGAATCTTGATTGATTGAAAGTTTCTGATTTTTTACAGGGAAAAACTTGTGAAATGATCATTATTCCACTGCTAGTTTTTCAAAGAATTTTTAAAGTCCCTGATTTAACCAATTCACCCCCCTCTTGGTTAATTGTGTGTGTTCATCTTGTTTTCAATTGGTATTAAGAGCTGGTCCTTGAGGGTTATTCAAGATCACTATCTTTTTCAAAGAAAATGAATACCACACAAATTACCTTCAAGGAGGGTACCTTCCTCAATCATCCTCCGATGTTTGAAGGAAAGCATTTCAGTTTTTGGAAAAATAGAATGTAGATTTTCATTCAATCAAATGACTCGGATGCTTGGAATGCAATTGAAAAAGGTCCTTTGATCCCTAAAAAAGTTTTTGATAATGAAAGGATTCCCAAGGAGTGGGATGAGATGACAGATGTAGAAAAAAGAGTTGTTCAGTATGATTTTAAAGCTAAAAACATTATTACATTTGCACTTTCTTTAGATGAATTTTTTAGAACTGTTAGGTGTAAAAGTGCAAAGGAAATGTGGGAGATGTTGGAAGTCACTCATGAAGGAAAAAATGAAGTAAGAAGATCAAGGAAGCATGCCCTTGATTCATGAATATGAAATGTTCAAAATAAGCACCACAGAAAACATTTCTCAGCTCTAAACAAGGTTCACTTACATAGTCAACCATCTTCTTGGTCTTGGGAAGATTTTTGATGCTGAAGAATTGAACATCAAAATCTTGAAGTGTCTCACAAGACCTTGGCAACCAAAAGTTATATCAATCAAGGAATCAAAAAATTTATCCAAGATGTCCATGACTGCACTTTTTCAAAAGCTTCATAAGTATGAACTTGAAATGTCACAACTAACACATGCAGAGGATGCAAAGAAGAAACACAAAAGTGTAGCCTTAAAAACTGCATCATCTAATGTGGAAAAGGAAGAAGACTCAAGTGAATATGAAAGTGATGAACATATGAACCTAATAGTGAAGAAATTCAGCAAGTTCATGAGGAAGAACAAAAACAAAAGCTGTCAAAGTTTAACAAAAAAAATGACAGCAACAACAACAACAACAACAGCTTCACTTGCTTCGAATGTGGTAAGCCTGGACACATAAAATCTGAATGTCCAATCTTTTTGAAGAAGCAATAAGGTGAGAAGAAGACAAAGAAAGAAGGGAAGCCAAGGAAGGCATACATAGCATGGGAAGACAATGATTCAACAACTTCTTGATTAACAAGTGAGCAATTATTGATCCAGTATTTTTATGAATGATTGATATTAATGGACAAGAATATGATTGATGCAGCCAGTGGAGGCGCTTTAATAGACAAAACTTCCATTGCTGCAAGGTAATTGATTTCCAACATGGCAGCAAATTACCAGCAATTTAGTACTAGATAGTTACACCATCCAAGGCTGCTGCAAATGAAGTTTATGTGGTTGTTGATAACCAGAGGTTGGAGAATAAAGTGACAAAATTAACATTCCTTGTGAGATAACTTGCCATTGGTCAACAACAGAATGTGATGGCAGCCAATCAACCAAGGTTGTGTGGTATCTGTTGTGCGTCTGATCATCCAACAGATACATGTACTACTCTCCAAGAAACAAAACAAATTGCTGAAATTTCTACCATACAACCTGGACAACCATTTAGACCTCAACAACAATAGTATAATCCCTACTCCAACACTTATAATCCTAGAGAGATCATCTGAACTTGAGGTATGGTCTTGGTTCACAACAATAGCAACAAATACAACAACTACAACCATTCAAACAACAACAATATTAAACCCCCACCAGCAAATACCAATTTCTCCTGTTCAGACAACAACAACAATTACAACAATTTGCACCTACACCTACACAACCTATGCAGAGCAGTTCTAGACATTCCTTGGAGGACTTGATGAAGCAAATGGCAACCAGCAACATTAAGTTTCAACAGAATGTGAGTGCCACCATCCAACACCTGCAGACTCAGATTGGACAGTTAGCTACAACTGTCAACTAAATGCAGCAACAAGGTTCTAGCAACATTCCAGCATGACCAATTATTAATCCAAAGAACCTAAGTGCTATTAACTTGAGGAGTGGCAAAGAGCTTCCAAATTCAACATATGCTGGTGCCAAAACAAATTCTGCATCAGAACAGATTCCTCTACATTTTCCTTCTAGACCCATTATTGCAAAGAAAGTGGAGCTTGATTCTGATCTTCTTGGGACTTTCAGGAGGGTGGAAGTCAACATTCTCTTCTTAGATGTCATCAAACAGATTCCAAAATATGCAAAATTCTTGAAGGATTTGTGCACTCACAAGAGAAACCTGAAGGGAAATGAGCAAGTGAAGATGAGCAGAAATGTTTCTGCACTTATACAGAGCAAAATTGTTGCTTCCATTCCACCATCCACCTTGCCACAGAAGTGCAAAGATCCTGGCACTTTCATTGTCCCTTGCACAATTGGAGATTGCACTTTTACAGATGCAATGCTTGACCTTGGAGCATCCATTAATGTTATGCTCACATCAATTTACATGTCATTACAACTTGGTGATTTGAAACCCACTGGTGTTGTCATTCACTTAGCCAACAAGAGTGTTGCACTTCCACCTGGAGTTATTGACGATGTGCTGGTGCGAGTTAATGATCTGATTTTTCCAGTCGATTTGTACATTTTGGATATGGAGAATGAGTCTTCCAGCCATGATTCCACATTGATCTTAGGAAGACCATTCTTGATGATAGCCAGGACCAAAATTGATGTGCATGCAGGAACTCTTTCCATGGAGTTTGGTGATGATGTTGTCCATTTCAACATTTTTGACGCCATGAGACATCCTGCAAAGGAGCATTCTGTCTTCCTTGTAGATATCATTGATGTTGCAGTAGATAGTGTAGATATTTGTACAAATTTACTTTCTGAATTTTTTCATTTTTTTTTATTTTGATCTTGGTTCTTTTAATTTTACTTTTGATGATTCTACTGTTCATGAGGCCATGAGATATCCTCTACACTTCGCTCTGATTATGTTATAGGTATAAGTGTAGGTGCTAATTCTCCTATCTCCCTTCCATCAACCACCAACCTTCCTTTGTCGTCCCCCATTTAGCAACTACCTGAGTACCTTAAATATGTCTATTTAGATGACACTCAGAAGCTCCCAGTTATCATATCTAGCAGCATGTCACTTGAGCATGAAGAGAAGTTGTTGCACGTTTTGAGAAGCCACAAAAAGGCCATTGGTTGGACGTTTTTAAGCTTCCCGGAATAAATCCTTCCATATGCATGCATCGAATACTCTTGGAGGATGATTCTAGGCCGGTAAGGCAGCCGCAGAGGACGCTGAATCCCACCATTCTTGATGTGGTGAAGAAGGAGGTGATGAAGCTACTAGCTGCAAGGATCATCTATCCCATTTCAGATAGCACATTGGTTTCACCTTTCCAAGTGGTCCCTAAGAATTCGGGCATCACTGTTGTGAGAAACCAGGATAATGAGTTGATTCCAACTAGAGTAGCCAACAGTTGACGAGTTTGCATTGACTATAGGAGACTTAACCAAGAAACTCGCAAGGACTATTTGCTTCTCTCATTCATGATCAGGTTCTAGAGAAGTTGGTAGGTAAATCACATTATTGCTTTCTTGATGGCTTTTCAGGTTACATGCAGATTCATATTGCACTGGAGGATCAACAAAAGACCACATTCACCTATCCATTTAGCACATTTGCCTGCACCAAGATGCCATTTGACCTATGCAACGCTCCTGGAACCTTCCAGAGGTGCATGGTGAATATGTTTTTTTATTTATTAGAGAGTTGCATGGAGGTGTTTATAGAGGTGTCTGATGATGAGGAAGAAGATGAGCCTGTTTCACCAATAACAATCATACCACCACACATGCATAACTTTGAAGAATCTAATTTTGAAGATTCTAAAATCAGCCATATCTTGGATGGCAAAAAAGTTCAACATCCGGTGGGGACTCTCTCTGAAGGGATGTGTTTTCTAACAAAACAAGAAGTACAACATACTTTGCATTAGTATCATGTGAGCAAAGTAGCTAACTGCAAGACACAACTATCAAACCCAACAAAGCTAATTGTCATTTGTGATGACAATAGTTGTGCTTAGAGGTGCAGGGCATCATGCATCCTTGCAAGTAAGCAGTGAGAAATAAGAAAGCTACGTGAAATCCAGACATGTTCAAATCCATCAATCTCATAAGATAATGCAAAGTTGTCGTATTTGCTCATTAGTAAAAGCATTCATACGTTGATTGAAAATAATCCATCAATTCCAGTGCCAGCCTTGATATCATACATCAAAAGCACTAAAGGATACACTACCACGTACTGGAAAGCATGGTTAGCAAAGAAAAAGGCCATTGAAAACATCTATGACAACTGAGAAAGATCATTTCACGATTTACCGAGATTGTTGCAAGCTATGCAGCAATTTCTTACTGGTATGATCATGCAAACCTCTTATTCATAGTCGCCAAACTCTGAACCAGAGATGCGCACTTCATGGCATTAAGCTCTATAGCACTAAGCTCGTCAATATCAATATCCGAGAAAAGAACTAGAGCCGTGAAGCGCTTGGGTGCGTGGATGGCATGGAAGAAATCTTCAGACATACCCTTCTCCTAAAGAGATCCAGGTAATAACCCGGTTGCAGCGGAAGAAGAGTTTGGAGCAGACTCATCCGCATGCATCCGAGGGGAAGTTATTATCAGGTCCGATGTCGTGGAAACAACTACAGCCCTATTCCTTTCAGTTGAAACCTTATCTTTTTGAGCTGGAGCTTTACCCTTTTGGACCTCGAAAAGCTTTCACTTCTGCAACCCCGGACTAGTTGTTGTCGGACCTTTTCCTTTCTCTAAAACTGCAAGGAAAGGAAAGGGTGGTGGTCGTTGCGGTTGTTGAGAGGCACTGATTTTAGGTTGCTTGGAAGGATTCTCTGAACCCGGAGGCAAAGCGGATGCTGATTGTTTTCCCATCTCAGAAACTACAAAATAAAAGCAAAGGTCAGAACGCAATCATATATCATAAATGAAAATATACAGGGTCATACTCGATGGTGCGGAAAACTCAGAACGATATTTGCGGATAAAAGAAGCAACGCTAGGATGGTCATAAGCTTTTTTATATATAGTTATCCAGATAACCGAGGAAGCATCAGTATCCGATAAATTCGCTTCCTCAAAACGATACGAGAATGGAGGAAAATCATGGTGGGTACGAGACCAATAGAGGGGAAATTTGGACTCCACATCCTGGGAATCAGCAGAACAAAGGAAAAACAGTTGTTGGTCGGGTTCGGCAACAATCTTAAAGAACTTGTTTTTGAAGTGTTTAAAGGAATCAGTATATACAAGAAAGATTTTTCGATTGATGTGACCCTGGATGGAAGTCCATCCTTTCCTAGTTGGGGGTTCCCTACGTGCCCTAGTAGTATGGACAGTAAAATAATAAAAGAAGAGAGGAATTGTACTAGGGACTTCTAAATATTCACAAAAATGTTCAAAGGCTTTAATGAAGCCCCAACTATTCGGATGAAGTTGTGAAGGAGCTAAATGAAGATGGTTTAAAATGTTCATCTAAAACTCGGATAAGGGAAATCGTATCCCTATTCGAGTTATCAAATCTTTATAGAAAAAGAAAAAAGAAGGCCCCTCCCTCAAAGAACAAATAGGCTCATCCTTATCAGGGGGGCGTACGACAAAATTTTCTTAATTCCCAACAGGAAGGGCAACAATGTTTTCTGAGTTAAGCTTGGATAACGTTCGTAGAACCTCATGAGTTATCCACAGGAATTTAGAAGTTATAGAAGAGGAAAGTGAACCGGGATGCGACTCGGCAGACCGGGACTCGACAACTTGTTCTGAAGGTGGATCCATAAATACCTACGTCAAAGAAATAAAAATTAGTAAGACAGTGACATACCTTAAGAAAGATGGTTTTGGTTGGAAGGAGAATTGGTTCTACTGGAAGTATCATTCGAGATAGATATGATTTCTTTAGACCCATCAATCTTCTTAGCAGTTTTAAGAGAGATACCCGGTATAGAAATGATGTTACTTGGCTTAGGAACAATCGGTCTAGAGATAAGAACTGGGTTGTGATGACAAGACCCAAGCAATGACTCAGCCATCGAAGCAAAGCTAGAATTTATAAGTATGGCTTTCAAAATAACAATTGAAACATGGTTCGAACTGGGTTTCTACAACAGATTCTGAGGCAAGAGTGACGTTACTTTGGGACAATAAAGAAACAGGGTTTTTCAGTTCATAACCCTGAAAAGAATGGAAAGGATTTATAGAAGTGATGAAGTGCCTTTAGTTAAATATTTTTCTATCATTCTTAGCTTATTTGAATTCTCTTAGACTTTTATTTTCCCATTCTAATTCAGTTTTTGTCTTAGGCAAGTTAGTGGGCTAAATTGCTAATTGTTGCGTATTTTCGGATTTTATGCTCACTTGATGTATCTGCCTTGTGCAGCACCTACAGAGCTCTACGGAACTCCGAATTAAGCGTTCTTGTAGTCCTTGGAAAGATAACAAAAATACCTACAAGTTTGCCACAAATAAGCCGAGGCCAATTCTGCCATTTGGAGGGTCATTTTAGGCTTTGAAGTCAGAACCACTGCACTTGTATTTTGGGTTGCGAGTTGGACTTTTATTGGTGTAAATAGCATAAATAATTAGAATTGATAGGTTGTTCATGGCCCATTCTTTTCTTCAGACTTAGTCACTATATATTAGTGACATTAGGAGGAATTATTACTTTACATTTCATTTTTCAAAAACATTTTTACATTTCTCTTTTTAAGTTTTTAGAATCAAAACTCTTTCTCTTATTTTCTCTCAACTGTTCTTCCTTGTTCTTCATTTTCATTTTCCCTTCTTCCATTTTCGTACAATTATTTCATGGGGCTTTCATTGATGATGATCATGAAAGGCTAAATAATCAATCAATCCAAGGATCCAACCCAAGCAAGAGAAGAATTTGAGTTCTGGTTTAGTATTTTGAATTTTGTGTGAATGTTCACTTTCTTCTTCAATTGCTATTATGTTTTCATGATTATGAATGTGTTTAGGATTGAAAGCGGATTAGGTTATGAATTCATTTCCTAATTTTGAATATAAATCACAGATTAATTGGATGATATTTCCATTAGGGTTGTGGTTTCAATTAATTTAGGGGTTAATTCGATTGAACTGCTTCTAATGAAATTGAATGAACTTTCACAATAGGATAAATTTCTGAGAACGATGATGATTCGAATAGCTTGGTTTGGTGAATTGGATCGATGCTCTTTAATCTGTTTTACATTACTTGTTATCAATTCTGTTAGTTTCTGCATTGATCTTTAATCGTAGTTTGTGTTTTTGCAATTTTTACTTAGCGCTTGCAAACTATTCGACAAAAATCTCCTTTACTGTTAGTAGTGAATTGAAGATAGAACCATATTGATAGTGTCTTTGAGTCGACCTAGGTTAATCCTGTGCTACAGAATTAGCTTAGTTTAATTGTTTTGAAGCCACACGACAAACGCTTATCAAAACTGGCGCCGTTGCCGGGGACACAGTTCATTGTGTGCTAGCTTTAATTCACTGTAATTAGTTTATAGTAGTAGTAATATATATAAAAAAAAGTTACATTCACTGCATATTTACATTTTGCTGCACAACCACACTTTGTTACATAATTGCATGATTGTTCTTGTTCATTATGAAGTGTGGATGATATAGTTGCATGTGTGCTGTCAAAAAACAAAGCAAAAACAGGGAAAAACAGAGTAAAAAACAAAGGAGTAGTAGGATGAGAATTTGTGTAGTGTAGTTTTTGTAGTGTCATTTTTCTGTCCAAAATTTTTCAGATCTGTGCAGTTTTGCTTTGTGATTTATTTTCCAAAGTTTATCCCCCATTTTAAACAAAAGCAATCCCTTTAACAGTTGGGTCTGGGTTAAATTTGACAAATTCGACTTCTAAGTAGGAGTTTTAACACCGTTTTAACAATTTACGCAGGGGCATTCTGGTCATTTAACAGCAAACTATCTCAGAATGGGCTGAAATTTTCCCAGAATATGGAGAAAATTGATACATCAAGGTGAACACGGTCAGGAGGGGTCCAAATCGCGAAATTCCTTCATTTAGGCCATTTTTTAGGCTATTTTCTATTTTCATTATTTTTAAAAATCACCAAAAAAATCATTAAAATCAGCATATATAGTGAGTAGTGTCCTGGTAGAGTAGCTGTCTGACATTTCTATGTTGTTTGTGTTTATTGTTCCTTATGAGCTGAATTGTGTATGACTAGGTCCACATCAAGTGAATTACATGCATATGATCCTGAGATAGATAGGACATTTCATTGATTAAACATACATAATATTAGTTTAGATGTCTTTGATAGTGTAGTTTTAGACAGTAGTATAGTGTCTTCTGACTTTGATTATGAATTTACTTCTAATCCTTCTGCTTCTGAACATCTTGATACAATGGCTGATAACGACCTAACTCTTAAGGAATTGGCTACACCTGATGTTGTTTACCAACCTTGGTGTATTCAATATCCTGAGACTGAGGTTAGTTATGAGC
>CM023959.1:16479833-16506624 GCA_013407115.1 Glycine latifolia | reverse complement strand
AAAAAAAAAACTTTGTTTAAATGTGGCTATTCATGTGATTTAAAAAGCTATAAAAGAAAAGAAAGAGAAAGAAAAAAAAAAGAAAAAAAAAAGGAAACAAATTCCTTGTGTTCTAAATTGTACAGAATATTCTATGAAAGTTGGATGAATGGAAAAGTTGATAGCATGAATATCTTGGTAGGAAAAGAAATAGGAAGTGATGATAGGATTGTTTTATCTTTGTTTGCTATCTTATTCTCAAGGTATATTTTGAATATCCAGAAAAATCAAGATTTCTTTTCAAGCCAGGCCCAACCCTAAAAGTCCTAAAGATCCATGATAATTATGTACTTTGATTTGATGGGAAATGAACTGCAAAATTAATCTATGATATATCAGTGTTGGAATTGAGAGGAAACACTTACCTGTGGGAGAATTAAACACCTTTGACAAGTTTTCCTCTGTTTGAATCAATGAAAAAGTTTTCTTTGATCTTCTTTAAAAATGAAATGAAAATTTATCTTAATTTCATTTGGTTTGATGAAATTCCATCTTTTGTGTTTTTAAATTCTCATAGTTGACTACTTGAAAAATATGTTCTAATCATTTTGTGAAAGAATTGATTCTTTACAAAACATGTTCATATAAAAAGTATTTTCTATATTATTTGTCCTCTAAGTTCTTTTAGAAATTTTATTTTACTTTGCTTGGGGACAAGCAAGATTCTAGGTTAGGGGGAGTTGATAAGTGTCATATTTTAGTAAAAATCAGGCTTACAATGATGGCACTTATCTTTTGATTTCAGTAAAATTATTTATAAACTTGTCCTAAAACCTAGTTAATTTGTATTTAGTACTTATATAAATGTTGTTTTTCACATTTAGAAAGATTATTCCAATCATATTTTATATTTTGATAGGTTCCGATGGTATCCAAAACATCCAAGAAAACAAAGCAAGCGAAAGGGACATAAGAATCAAATTTGGGAGGTGTCAGAAGCAAAAATAGCCTAGAACTCATCCAGGCCCACTTATTGATGCTTTAACTCGCCCAGGCGAGTGACGCATGTGTGTTTTGGTCACCTAGGCGAGTGGAGGTTATAGCAAGAACCAATAAATTTGCCCAGGCAAGTTTAACAAGGCAAAATTGGTCGCCTAGGCGAGTGAACACAAGCAGCACCCCAAAATCTATAAATAGCCATGCAGGGATGAAGGAGAGGATCCCTTGAAAGCCACCTTGAGTGGAAACACGAATTAGCTATCCTTAGGTGCTTAGAGAGAGTGAGAGAAAGTGAGAAATTGATGAGGAAACTCTGCCAGAGTGATTCGGAGATCGCCTCTTCATCATATATTCAGTTGATCTTGTGCTCCCCACAATGATCGGCTAACTTCTCTAAGGATTGGATGTAATCTTCTTACCCTTAAGTATCTCTTTTAATATTTATTTATGCATAAGCCTTTTCTATTTATTAATGGTAATTTCATTTTGTTCTTAATGCTTGATTCTAATTGATCACTACTTTCATGAAATAAGGTTTTAAGTTTAACTGGAAAGTGCTCTTAAAACTTGAACTGAATAATTTTACTCTTTAAGTTACGTTGCTAGGAATAGAGCATAACGTTTAGATTGCAAATAGCACGCGATTCTTTTCTATTTATTATTGGTAATTTCATTATGTTCTTAATGCTTGATTCTAATTGATCACTAGTTTCATGAAATAAGGTTTTAAGTTTAACTGGAAAGTACTCTTAAAACTTGAACTGAATAATTTTACTCTTTAAGTTACGTTGCTAGGAATAGAGCATAACATTTAGATTGCAAATAGCACGCGATTATGATTGTAATGTTGGGATATTTATTTCATATGCGAAGGATCAATATTTGATAAATATTCTTAGGATTCTCAAATGCAAGGGATCAATTTCGGGTGATTATATGTGTGCATCATTAATAAAAGAAAATAACTTATGCATGGTAGTATTAATTGAATACTAAGGGTATGAATGATGAAATCCAATCCTACGCTTTTCTTGAATTAATTAAACTCATTTTATTAGTTTCCGTAATTTTTCGTAATTCTAACGCACTTAATTTATCATTTCCGCTTTTTCTTTAAAAAATTGTAATTTATGTTATTTCACAAATACATGAAACTCCGCTCACACTCGTTGTACAGTAACTATTAAACGGTTAAATTTTATTTGGAATAACTGAGTAACTCAAGTCCCTGTGGAGATGATCCTTTATATATTTTGTAACCTGCAACGATAATTGGTACGCTTGCAAAAAAGTCTAACAATGTCCAATTACACAAAAATAAAAAAGAAGCAAGAGTATTAAAATATTTTCAGGTTGAGAGGAAGAAGATGAGGGTATTTTAGACATAAATTTTCATTAAAAGTCATGTGACCAGCATGTACCTAATTTCTGTTAGATTATTAAATGGTGTTTAGGAAGGGGGGGTCTAGGTGTAATGTGAGCTAAACAATTAAGGGGTTTTTTTTGTAGGGTGCAAAGAGGGAGGGGTATTAGGTGAAATTTAAGCAAAACACAGGCGGTGCGAGTGTAATTTACTCTAAAATAAAAAGAACTTAAAAGGATGAAAATGAAACCACACAACTTTTATTGCATTTTTTTCTTTGCTTGTACTTCTTTTTCTTTGTTTATACATTTTTTTTTCTTTGAATTTTTGCTTTTTAAACTCTTTTTTTTCTTCCCAAATCAAAACAAAATAAAAATATCTCACACTTGTTTGAAACCCACTCCCAAAACAATTTGAAGGCCCATTTTCTCCCTAAAGTTAAGATAACATGGTTTTCCATTTTCTTAGTTTGTGATGAGCTACACAAGAAAGAAAAGGTTAAAGGCTCAAAAAGGGTGACAATGGATATTAATGCAAGGATAGATTTATTTGGCTAGTGGATAAAAGAAAGAAGGCCTAAATCATCTCAATCAAAGCATGTACAATAAAGAATGCCAAAAGAAGCAAGGCAAAACATAAAGTAATCTAGCACAAAGGTGAAATCACACATGAAGTACATAAATGAAATAATATGATTCATCCACAAAGGCCCCAAAACTCATAAGACATACTTTTATCACACATGATCCATCTTAAATTCTATTTCTCAAGCCTACTTATCACTTCAACAATTGCAACAATGATTCACATCAAGCATGAAACCTTTCAATCCAACAAAAATTAGTACAATTCTCACAATTTATACAAGTTAGAAATTCTATGAAAAACATGAAAAAGTGCCTAAATTCTAATTTGTATTTTTTGAATGTAAAAAAAGAATAACAACAAAACAAAAGAAATACAACAACACTCTAACAAAAACAACAACAAAAACAAATAGAAACAGAAAAAAGAAACAAAAACAAAAAACATAAACATAAACGGTTTTTGTAATCCTTCACCCCACACTTGAAATGCACATTGTCTTCAATATGAGCATGCAATGAAATGCAAACAAATAGACAATAAATAAAAGAAGGGAAAAGGAAACTCCCCAAATGTCATTCAAGGCACATCATCACATAAAATTGGCAAGACAAAAGAGAGGTCTGCCATAAGCTCCTCCTCCACTTGCGGGCTCTCATGAAATAGCTTGAGTTGGTGACCATTCACTTTGAAGACCTTGCTGGTAACTTCATTTTTAATCTCAACTGCACCATCAGGAAAAACATTAGTAATAACAAAAGGTCTATCTCATCTAGATCAAAGTTTACCAGAAATAAGCTTAAGGTGAGAGTTAAACAATAACACTTTTTGGCCAATATGGAACTCCTTCCTAAGAATCCTAGAGTCATGAAATCTCTTCACTTTCTCCAAGTAAATTTTAGAGTTCTCATTGAAGCTCCCTTTCCATGTTACAACTCTTTACTGCCCAATAAGCACGATGCTCAATCTCTACCAGAAGGTGGCATGCCTTACCAAAAACCACCCTATAGGGAGACATCCCCAAAGGTGTTTGGTAAGCGGTCCTATGAGCATATAAAACATCTTCAAGTAGCTTGCTTCAATCCTTCCTATTGGGTTGTGATAAGTGCCCTAATTCAGTTAAAATCATGTTTTAAATAAAGGCACTTATCCTTTGATTTCATAAGCTTTTATCATAAATTTACCCTAAACCTAGTTAAATAGCTCCTATTGCTTGTATACATGTCATTCGTCATATTTCGGAAGATTAATCCAACATGTTTTGTATTTTGATAGATTTCGAGGATTTCCGGGGCTTCCGAAAACAAAAAGCAAGCAAATAGGGATCATAAAGCAAACCTGGGAGGTGCATCAAGCAAAACAGGCCCAAGGCCCAAAAAGAATTCTCCAGAAGGTGCCTTTAACTCGCTTGGGCGAGTGAATCTAGTGTTATGTGGTCACTTGGGCGAGCTGCACATGCAAATGGGCCTCCAAGTAGCCAAGTGGACGTGCAATTGGGCCATTAACTCGCCTGGGCGAGTAAACCATGAAGGAAATGGTCGCTTGGGCGACCAAAAGTCGACCAGGCCAGCCCCTATAAATACCCAAGCACCCCCCAAGGCCAAACACATTCCTTCACTTCCATTCTTCCTCCTCTTTGCTTCTTCTAAGCTTTTTCTTTAGTTTAGTTTCTTAAATATTAGTATTAGGTAGGTTAGGAAAGTGAGAGAAGTGAGATTTAGTGTGGAGACTCTGCCGGAAAGAAGCGGTGATAGGGCCCTTCATCAATTCTTCTCTTAAGGAGGTTCTCTCCATGCTTGGTTAGTTTCTCTAAAGATTGGATGTAATTTTCTACTTTTAAGTATATCTTTTAATATTTATTTATGCATAAGTCTTTTCTATTTATTATTGGTAATTTTATTCCGTTCTTAATGTTTGATTCTACTTGATCACTAGTTTCATGAAATTGGATTCTAAGTTTAACTGGAAAGTACTCTTAGGATTTGAACTGAATAATTTTACTCATTACGTTACGATCCCTAGGAATAGGGCGTATCGTTTTGATTGCATAAAAGCACGCAATTATAATTCTTAATGCTGGGGTATTTACTTTGTATACGAGGGATCGATATTCGGTAAATATCCTTAGAACTCGATTACAAGGGATTGATTCGAGGTTAACATAGTGTGCATCAATAAAGATAGATAATGATTATTTCATGGTAATATTAATTGGATATAAAAGGATATGAATGATGAAATCCAATCCTACGCTTTTCTTGAATTAATTAAAATCATTTTATTAGTTTTCGTATTTTTTTAATTATCTTTCGTTATTTCCGTAAAATCATAAAAACTTCGATCATACTCGTTGTACATAACTATTCAACTGTTAAGTTTTATTTGGATTAATTGAGTAGCACAAGTCCCTGTGGAGACGAACTTTTATAAATTTTGTAACTTACAACGACAATTGGTACTCTTGCCAAAAGTCTAACAGGTTGCACTACCTTTTGTAACACTTGCTTGATCTCTCTGTTAAATGTAGTGTTTGAGCAAGCAGAGGTTTTTAATAGAGAGATCAAGCAAGTGGTGCAGATGGTAGTGTAACCTAACTGGAAGGATTAGAGCAAGCTACTTGAAGATGCTTTATGGGCTCATAGGATTGCTTACCAAACACCTTTGGGGATGTCTCCCTATAGGGTGATTTTTGATAATGCATGCCACCTTCCAGTGGAGATTGAGCCCCATGCTTATTGGGCGGTGAAGAGTTGTAATATGGCATTTGATGAAGCGAGTATGGAAAGAAAGCTTCAATTGCAAGAACTTGAAGAGATCCGCTTAGAAGCCTATGAGAACTACAAGATTTATAAGGAGAAAATGAAGAGGTTTCATGACTCTATTATTCTTAGGAAGGAGTTCTATATTGGCCAAAAAGTGTTTTTGTTTAACTTTTGCCTAAAGCTTATTTTCGGAGAAACTTCGATCTAGATAGGATAAACCTTTTTTTATTACTAATGTTTTTCCCCATGGTGCAGTTTAGTTAAAAAATGAAGTTACCGACAAGGCTTCAAAGGCATGGTCACCAACTCAAGTTATTTCATGAGAGCCCTCAAGTGGGGTAGGAGCTTATGGCAGACCTCTCTTTGGTCTTGCCAACTTTATGTGATGATGTGCCTTGACTGGCATTTGAGGAGTTTCCTTTTCCCTTCTTTTCTATGTTACTCTTTGGTTGCATTTCATTGCATGCTTATATTGAGGACAATGTGTACTTTAAGTGTGGGGGGGGGAGGATTTATGATATCACGTTGTCGATACGCATCAAAAATAATTTAACTAAGCTAATTCTGCAGCACAGGGTTAACCTAGGTCGACTCAGAGACACAATCAATATGGTTCTAGCTTCAAATCATTGGTAATAATAAGGGGGGAATTTTGTCGAACAGTTGGTATGCACAAAGTAAAACATGCAAGAACACAAACTAAAATTAAAGAACAATGCAAAAATTAACAAGATTATCAAGAAGTAAAGTAAAACAGATTAGAAAGCATCGATCCAATTCACCAACCCAAGCTATTTGAATCATCATCATTCTCATAAGTTGATTCCATCATGAACATTCATTCAATCTCAATAGAAGCAGTTCAATCGATGCTACTCCTAAATTAATTGAAACCACAACCCTAACTGAACTATCATTCAATTAATCTTGTGATTATCATTTGAAATTAGGACATGAATCCATAATCCTAAATCACTTTCAATCCTAAATGCATTCATAATCATGAAAACATAATAGAAATTGAAGAAGAAGGTGAGTATTCAAGTAGAATTCGAAATACCGAATCGGAACTCCAATTCTTCTCTTGCTTGAGTTAGATCCTTGGATTGATTAATGATTTAGCCTTCCATGATGATCACCAAGGAAAGCCCCATGAAGTAAGTGCAGAAAAATAGAAGCATAGCAAAATGGAAATGAAGAAGATGAAGAACAATAAAGAACAAATGAGAGAAAATGAAGAACAAGCTTTTGATTCTAAAAACTAAAGAAAAGAAATAATAAACTTGTTTATTGAATTGTAAACTGCTCTTCTTGAAAGTCACCGAAGTCACTAATATATAGTGACAAGGTCTGGAGTTTAAAATGGGCCATAAACAAACCCAACAATTCTAATTATTTACTATTTACACCACTAAGAAAATAAAACTCGCAGCCCAAAATTACAAGTGCAGAGGTTCTATCTTCGAAGCCTAAAACGACCCTCTAAATGACAGAATTGGCCTTGGGCTATTTCTATCAAACTTGTAGATCTTTTCGATATCTTTCCCAGGACTCCTAGAACACTCCATTTGGAGTTTGGTAGAGCTCTATAGGTCTTGAACAAGTCAGATACAAAAAGTGAGCAAAAATCCGAAAATGCGCAACAAATAGCAATTAAGCCCACTTACTAGCCTAAGACAAAAACTGAATTAGAATAGGAAAATAAAGGTCCAAGAGAAGTCAAATAAGCTAAGAAGTATAGAAAAATATTTAACTAAAAACACTCTATCAATTTACAAAACCTATTTTCTTTTCTTTTCTGTTTTCTTTGTTTTTCTTTTCTCTGTTTTCTACTTTAACTATTTTCTGTTATCTATTTTTTGTTTTGTTGTATTTGTTTTGTTTTATTGCTTTCTGTGTTTACTATTTTTATATACAAAAAATAAAAATATAATATTTTGCAATAATTATTTTCTGTTTTATTTGAATTTAGGCATTTTTTCATGTTTTTCATAGGATTTCTAACTTGTATAAATTATGAAAAATGTACCATTTTTTGTTGGATTGAGAGGCTTCATACTTTATGTGAATCATTGTTGTAATTGTTGAAGTGATTGTAGACTTGGAAAATAAAATTTAAGGTGGATCATGTGAGATACAATTATGCCTTTTGAGTTTTTGGGCCTTGGTGGATGAATCGTATTATTCCATTCATGTTCTTTCATGTTTGATTTCACCCTTCTGCTACATTACTCTAGGTTTTGCCATGTCTCTCTTGTCATTCCTTGTTACACATACATTGATTGAGATGATTTAGGCTTTATTTCTTTTAGCCACTAGCCAAATAAACCTACCTTGCATTGATATCCATTGTCACCCTTTTTTAGCCTTTAACCTTTTCTTTCTTGTGTAGCTCATTACAAGCTAAAAAGTGGAAAGCCATGCTATCCTAACTTTAAAGAGAAAAGGGGCCTTGGAATTGTTTTGGGATCGAGTTTCAAACAAGTGTGGGGGATTTGTATTTTGTTTTGATTTTAAAGAAAAGAAATAGTATAAAAAGCAAAAGTTCAAAGAAATAATAATAATAAAGAAAAATAAGTACAAGAAAAGAAAAGGAAAAAAATTGCAATAACAGTGTGTTGTGGTTCATTTTCATCCTTGTAAGTTCTTTTTAGTTTACTTTTGTTATTCTTCACCTTGTTTCTTTTTTTCTACCCCTCATTTTACTTGTTGGCTCACTCCCCATTGCCCCTCTTTTTCTTAGTTTTAGCCTAAATATCTTTCTCTTATCCACCTTTACCTAAATCATACATTACAAACCAATAAAAATCCTTTTGATCTTTGGATGCATGTGTATTTCAAGTTGAGTAAATTAGAGTCTTGTCAATATTTGGATGTGCTAGTTACATGTGGTGTTTGAGTGTAAACTCAAACTCATACACATTTGATAAGGTTGAGTGTTGTTCTTTGAGAGATTTCTATCACCTTGGTACATTCTTAATTTTAACTTGACTACTTTTTCACTTTGCACTTTGTGATCATGTGCTCATGGAGTGCTTATTACCTTGATATCATTCTTCCATTTTCCATATTTCTCACTTTTGTTCATTATTAGGATCCATTGAAAATTATGTGTTCCTTGTTCATACTTTTTTTTAGTTTGTGGTTTATTTTAGTTTAATTGTTTTTCTCTTAGTCTTTCTCTTAGTTTTGTCTAGGAGTGCAAAAGATAAAGTGTGAGAGAATTTGATTGAGCATTATTAATTTAGTATTTTTCTATTTTTCTTTAGCTTATTTGAATTCTCTTGGATTCTTATTTTCTCACTTTAATTAAGTTTTGGTCTTAGGTAAATAATTGGACTTAATTGATAATTGTTGTTTATTTTCAGATTTTGTGCTTTCTTGACCAATCTTCCTTGTGCAGGACCTATTGGATTCTAACGAACTCCAAATGGAGAATATGAGTAGTCCTTGGTTTAAGGGTCAAATTAGGCTTGGAAGTCAGAACCTCTGCACTTGAGTTTTGGGCTGCGAGTATGGATTTTGATTTGTGTAATTATTAGTTAGTTTAGAGGGGCCTAATCATAGCCCATACCTTCATTCAGTTAAGTCACTATATATTAGTGTAGCTAGACAAACAAAAATAAAATTTCTAGCTGCTTGTGCAAGTTTTCAGAATTAAAATATTTTCTCTCTTTTTCTCTCAATTGTTCTTCATTGTTCTGTATTTTTCTTCTTTTCATCTTTGTTCTTCTATTTCCTTACACAAATTATTTGGCTCTTCCACTGATGATGATCATGGAAGGTTGAACAATCAATCAATCCAAGGATCTAGTCCAAGCAAGGAGAATTTGAGTTCTGGTTTGGTATTCTAACTTTGGTGTGAGTGTTCATCTTCTTCTTCAATCTTCTTTTTGATTTTCATGATTATGAATATGTTTAGGATTGAAAATAATAGGTTATAGATTTATTTCCTAATTTTGAATTTTAATCATAGATTGTTTGGATGATATTTCAATCTGGTTTGTGATTTTAATTGATTTAGGAGTTAATTCGATTGAACTGCTTCTAATGATATTGAATGAACCTTCATAATATGATCATTATCTGAGATCTATGATAATTTTAATTGCCTGGTTTGGTGAATTGGATTGATATTCTTGAATATGTTTTACAACATCTTTTATCAATTCTGAGTTTCTGCATTTTTCTTCAATTCTTATTTATGTTTCTGCAATTTTTGTTCACTGTCTGCAAATTGTTTGATAAACACCCTACTGTTTATAAGTGGATTAAGTCAGGAACCAAATTGGATTGTATCTCTGAGTCGACCTAGGTTAATCATGTGCTACAAAATTATCTTCGTTTTATTTGTTTTGATAACGACTGATAGCTCAATCGCATTACATACAGTTATTGAAAAATCAAATGCAACATTGCACGGATCAAAACCTATCTCAAGTGGCTTGGCTAGGGTGTGAAAAGTACAAAATTCATTTTTAAGCAGCGGGATCTCTTTTCATTGCTAATACCGCCTCATTTCGAAATTGGATTTGCTACCTTTTTAGTCTCCCTACGCGACTGTTGAATCGCTACTGTTAGTTGCGCTCCCTCTCTTCATGTATGCACCCTTAATTACTAAGTGTAACCTACTTCTATTCTATCCCTTTCTATTCCTATTTGATTACGTATTTATTTTTGCAATTCCACTTTAGTAATCTTTAGTACACACATATGTTCCTTATGCTCCATGCTGGGTCTCTGACTCGCTTGGTGGTGTTTCAATAACATGTGGATAGATTTTATGAATGTCATGTTGGGTCCCCAACTTACTTGTTCAGCCCCCGACTCGCTCCATGCTGTTTTGTTACTCTTGACATCTGATGACTGTTATATCTGCATAGTTCTTCATAGATTTTGTCTTTTAGCAGTGAGCACCTAAGAAGCTGCTACAATTGGCTCATTGGAGTTTATAAGACCACTTTACAGATTTTTAAAAGGGATTCTGAAGCATAAAACAATAGGGGGGAAACTAAATTCTATCCCGTAAAGAAGAAATCAGTACTAGCATCTTGTCAAGAAATAGTGTAATGTTGATAGTATTATATTGTACAACTAGTAAAATATTAAACAAAATTATAGTCTACTTAAATTTGTCTATGAAAAGCTATTGCAAATAAACTTTTAAAGGAGATCGAAGAAGAAAGAGGGAGGGTGATGTTATGGGCTATAAGCAATAAAAATATTATAAAGAGGAACTCACAACCACATAATATACAACTAATTGTTAATTTCCATATAAACAAAAAGAAGGAGAGAAAAATCCAGTCCAATATAGGAAGTAGGCATTGTAATTTTTTCCATTTCTAAGCAAATATAGGAGGAAGGCCCTTAACCAGAAAAATATAACAAAAAAATATCAAATTCAGAAACAAGCAATGACCAAAGGGGAGGAAAAAATTGAACCAACAGACATCTAACCAAATATATGTGTTTTTTTTTCCCTTTAGTTTCTTTTTAAATGATCACTATCAAGTTTTTCAGCTCCCAATTATACTATATGATTGGATGGTTGTTGTCATTTTTATTTTTCTTATTACGTGTATAAAAATTCATATTTACTTGTTTTTTGAAATTGAATGCAATCATCTAACAATTTCCAAATCAAATAGGTATGTTCATTATTCCATTTTAATTGCTGCTTGCTTTTTTCCATTTTAACATTTACTAGAATGAAATTAGTTGGAGTGAATTAAATTTATGCTAATTAGTGTTTTTTTTTTTATTTTTAGGAAAGTAATGGAATATATTAGTTTTTCAGAGGAAGGAATTTCTCCTATTCCTTCATCAAATGATCAGACTCCTTCATCAAATGATCAGTCTCCTTCAACTTCAACAAACTATCAAACTCTTTAACCAATTGTTCACACTCCATTTCCTATTGAAGTTGATCCTATTCCTTCATCTCATGAAGATGAAGTTAATAATGTGGAGACACAAGGAGTATCCACTTGGCTGAAAAGTAAGATTTGGCAACATTTTCAAAAAATTAAAGTCAATGGTGTGGACAAGGCTGAATGCAAGTATTGTAAGAAACTTCTTGGTGGAAAATCAAAAAATGGAACCAAACATTTGTGGCAACATAATGATATTTGTGTTCAATACAAGATTTTTATGAGAGGGATGAAGGGCCAAACATTTCTTGCACCTAAGGTCGTGCAAGGAAACGAAGAGTTGGATGCGGGAATTTATGATGTAGAATGTGCAAGGGGAGAGCTAGCAAAATCAATTATTATGCATAAGTATCCAATATCAATTGTGGATCACATTGGCTTTAGGAGATACCCTAATTCCCTTCAACTTGTGTTTCAGGTTCCTACTAGAAACACAATTAAGAATGAGATAATGAAAATTTATGAGAATGAATGAGCAACATCTTTGAAGTTGTTTTATAGTCTTGATGGAAGAGTGGCTATCACATTAAACATGTGGACTTCAACCAATCAGAATAGGGGGTATATGGCTATTACTGCTCATTACATTGATGGGTATACAAAGTCAGATTTTGAGGTAGTAAAATGATTTGAACTTTTTATATTGTTAGGCCTTTTTCTTTTATAAAATGATTGAATATGATTATATTATATCTATTTTTTTGCTGTTTTTTATATTATATATCTATATTTATGTTAGGTTCATTTATGTTCTTGCTCCTCATACAAGTGATAGACTTTGCAATGTATTAACTGACTGTTTGATGAATTGGAATATTGACACAAAGTTGTCCACTATCACTCTAGATAATTGTACCACAAATGATGCTATGATTGATAAAATTAAGGATAAATTGCACTTAGGTAGTTTGCTTAGGGATAGGTCTTTACTTCACATGCATTGTTGTGCACACATCCTTAATTTGATAGTAAAAATTGTTGGAAGTGGTTAAAGAAGGTGTAGAAAAGATTCGAGATAGTGTGGCATATTGGATAGAAATACCTAAGAAGAAGGAAAATTTGACGAAACAGCTAAACCGTTGAGAATCCCTTACACTAAGAATTTGGCCTTATATTGTCCAACAAGATGGAACTCAACTTACAAAATGCTTGAAATTGCCCTAGGATATGAGGATGTATTTTGTTGATTAAAGCAATGACATTGCCAAGTACTTTACAATGGTAGTTTGCAAAGGATGTGTGTGGGAGATTGAAGTTGTTCAATACTATAATGACCCTATGATAATTCGGGTTGTCCATAAGGGGGTGCATGTTGGAACTCTGACAAGAAGGGAGTGTAGATAGCATCTCTTCAAAACCAGGTTCATGTGACCAGGTTGTCACCTAAGGGGGTGTATATTGGAACCCGGAGATGAAAGGGATGTAGATAACATCTTTTCAAATCCGGGATCATGATGTATGTTAGTACTGATAAGAAGACTGGGTTATCACCACGTAAGTGGTGCATATACATATCACTTTGTGGAAAAGCGTTTATGTATGGAAACAAACTCAGACAAAGAAGGGAAGAGCGACCGGGCAGTGATATCGACTGAGCTCGTATATTCCTTTTCCTTGAAAGATCAGGTTATGATCTCGATAGAGCTCGGTAGAGCTTGTGTTTCCTTTTCTTTGAGGTCCGAGTAAGTAATCTCGGATGTAATACCGAGTTGTGATCTCGGAAGAGCTCGTATGTTGTTGACTTTTAAGAGCTACCGGGTAGAGAAATCGGAAGAGCTCACAACCCTTTTGATAGAGTTACCGGGTTAGTGATCCCGAAAGTGGTTGGGAGGAACCTTGGACTGGTGAGGTACCAAGGTAGGAACTCGGAAGAGATCGAAATAGGTCAGATGAAGTCGAAAGAGGAGAGAACCTTGGATGTACTATAGTACCAAGGATGAATTCTTATGCAATCGATTACATAAGCATTCATAATCAATTAAAACACTTTGTACTTGCTGTTTAACCCGGACTTAGCCTTGTGGTTGGAATGAGTGCTCAAGAACCCGGGGTATGGTAGTGAAGTTGCACTCAATATATATATATATATATATATATATATATATATATATATATATATATATATATATATATATATATATATCCAACCCGGCAGCGTTAGTGAGATGAAGAGAACTCGACGACATCAGTAGGGTTTATAGAACTCGGATAGTCACACGTAACCTGTATATGAGGTATAATAAATTGACTTGCCAAACAGTAGACCCAACCCGACAGTCAAATATCTCTATATATTCACTTTACACAAGTGACACATGTTGACTCTTTGTTGGTTGTTTTTGACGCGGGAAGATCCTCATTTTACGATCTGACGCATGTCAATTTTCAGGATATTTAAGATATGCATGAGTGAGATATTTCAATAGAAACTTTATTTTCACCGTCTTTGCTAAAACACTTTCTCTCTCTTATTCCATTATTCCTCCATTGTTAAAGTAAGAAAAAACTTCCTAGATAACCATTCCCTAATCTAAACACCTTCATGGGTGATCTTGGGTGAAGAAAGATTTTTGTCATTGCTTTCATAACTAAGGGTGATCTTGGGTGAAGAAAGATTTCTGAATTTGAATAAGGTGAATTAGTGATACGATCCTAAGTTATACGATCCTAAGTTTTAATTCCGCAATTTGTTTCAAAAAGTTTTAAATTTCCAGTTTGAACCAATTCACCCCTCTCTTGGTTCATTTGTAGTGTATTCATAGTATTTTCAAGTTGATCCCGATAAGATAGAGACCATGATGGATTGGGAAAGGCCCCGGAATGTGTCTGAGATCCGAAGTTTCATTGGATTGGCCGGGTACTATGTTATGTATTTTTAGCAAGTGCATCGATGTATCGTTGTAAGTTACAAAATTAAGATCGTCTCCATAGGAATTTGGGTTACTCAGTTAATTTAAACAAATTCAACAGTTCAATAGCTATATATAATGTGGATAAGCGAAAGTTCATTGATTTTGTGAAATAAGGAAAAATACGGAAACTAAGAATTTTACGAAAACAACTAATTAATTTAGGAGAAGTGTAGGATTGGATTTTATCATTCTTATCCTTTTACATCTAATTAATTGCATAAATCATTTTCTACTCTTATTGATGCGCATGTATTTTATCCCAAATTGATCCCTCGCATTTGAAAATCCTAAGAATATTTACTAGATATCGATCCCTCGCATATCAAATAAAATACCCCAGCATTAAGAATTAAAATTGCGTGATTTATGTAATTAAAACGTTAAGCCCTATTCCTAGCAACATAACGTGATAAGTAATTTCATTCAGTTCAAACCCTAAGATTACTTTCCAGTCTTACTTAGGATTAAATTCATGAAACTAGTGATCAAGTAGAATCAAGTATTAAGCACATAATGAAATTACCAACAAGAGATAGAAAAGATGCATGCAATAAATAAAACTAAAAGAGATACATAGGGATAGAAGATTACATCCAATCCTCGAGAAGCTTAGGCGACCATGGAGAGAACCTTCTTAAGAGAAGAGTTGATGAAGGAAATCATCTCCGCTTCACTCCGACAGGGTTTTCCCTATAACATTCACCTATCTCACTCTCCTAAAACTACCTAAACTGAAACTAGAACTTCTTAAGCTTAAGCACAACAATGGAAAGCAAGAATTTGAAGAACAATGGATGCCAAACTCCAAATTTTCGTGGCCTATTTATAGAAAACCTTCTACTGCCTGCTTCACTCGCCCAGGCGATTGGTTTGGCTTGAGTTTGCTCGCCTGGGTGAGCTTATGTATATCATATTGGAACTTGAACCTCACCTGGGCGAGCTAAATGCACTAGGATGGGACACCTGGGCGAGTTAATGCCTTAATGCTGAAGAATGCTTTGGGCTTTGATGGATGTTGGGCCTGGATTACTTGAAACACCTCCCATATTTGCTATGTAAGCCCTCTTTGCTTTCTTTTGCTTATTCGGAAGCTTCAGAAATCCTTTAACCTATCCAAAAAGCAAGAATAGATTGGATAAATCTTCAAGAATATGAACACAACATTATCCTAAGTACTAAATACAAACTAACTAGATTAGGGCAAGCTTTTATAGATATTCTTAGTAAAAATGAAAGATAAGTGCCTTCAATGTAACCCTAATTTCACTAAGATATGGCACTTATCATACTACTGCAGGTTCATTCAAGGGTTTTCACAAATGGTATTACCCTTAACCTGGCTTACCAGGAAGGGTACTCCATTCGCATGGACTCATGAATGCGAGGAGTGTTTCCTGAAGTTGAAAGAGAGATTGACCACAGCTCTGGTGTTGGTTCTTCCTGACCCTGAGGGAAATTTTGAAGTTTATTGTGATGCTTCCAAGCAGGGTTTGGGATGTGTTTTGATGCAAGAGAGAAGGGTAGTTGCATATGCTTCTCGGAAACTAAAGCCAAATGAGGAGAATTATCCTACACATGACTTAGAGAGCTGGCAGCCGTGGTCTTTGCTTTAAAAATATGGAGGCACTACCTGTATGGTGCTAAGTTTGTGGTGTTTAGCGACCACAAAAGTCTCAAATATTTATTTGATCAGAAAAAGTTAAATATGAGACAAAGAAGATGGATGGAGTTTATCAAGGATTATGATTTTGAGCTGAGGTATCCTTCCAGAAAGGCCAATGTGGTGGCGGATGCTCTGAGCAGGAAGCACATGAGCATAGCTTGCATGATGATTGAAGAATGCAAGTTAATAGACAACTTCCAGGATATGCACCTGACTATTCTTGAGGGTGACCGAGGTCTTGAGTTGAGAGAGACTAAGGTGGACAATGAGTTGATCATGAGAATCCGGGATGCCCAGAACCGAGATGAGGATGTGAAGTTCTTACCCAGGCAGAAGGACGTGTCTTGGGAGAATCTGGACAACTCGGGTTTGGTGTTATACCGAGGTAGGATTGTTGTGCCAAAGGGCAAGTTAGTGGATGCAGTGCTGTCTGAGGCTCATAAGGGCCGATTTAGCATTCATCTGGGGTCCACCAAGATGTACCAAGATTTAAAGAAAGATTTTTGGTGGCCCGGGATGAAAAGGGATATAGCCGAGCATGTGACAAAATGTTTGGTATGTCCGAAGGTCAAGATTGAGCATCAAAGACCGTCTGGCCTACTGCAACCTTTGCAAATTCCAGAGTGGAAATGGGATAGTATTTCCATGGATCTTGTGGTTGGATTGCCAAGGACCCAACCCGAATGCGATTCCATTTGGGTGATTGTAGGTAGGCTGACCAAGTCGGCTCATTTCTTACCTGTTCAGACTGATTGCACTACTGAAAGGTTGGTTCAGCTATACGTTAAAGACATTGTCCGACTTCATGGTGTCCTAGAAAACTTTGTCAGTGATAGAGATCCAAAATTCACCTCAAGGTTTTTGGGTGCTCTTCAAGAGGCTTTTGGGACCCAGTTGCGGTTCAGCACGACTTATCATCCACAAACCGATGGGCGAACCTATAGAACTATCCAGACTCTAGAGGACATGTTGAGAACAAGAACTTATGCAACTATACCCCGAGTTATTTGGCAGGTATGGGTGGTCATTTTAGGGTCAAAATTCCTATAAAGGGGGATGAATATAATGACCCTATGATAATCTGAGTTGTCACATAAGGGGATGCATGTTGGAACTCAGATAAAAAGGAGGTGTAGATAGCATCTCTTCAAAACCAGGTTCATGTGACCGGGTTGTCACCTAAGGGGGTGTATATTGGAACCCGGATATGAATGGGAAGTAGATAGCATCTTTTCAAATCCGGGATCATGATGTATGTTAGTACTGATAGGAAGACCGGGTCATCGCCACGTAAGTGGTGCATATACATAGCACTTTGTGGAAAAGTGCTTATGTATGGAAAGGAAATCGGACAAAGAAGGGAAGAGCGACCGCGTAGTGATATCAGCTGAGCTCGTATATTCCTTTTCCTTGAGAGACCAGGTTATGATATCTCTATAAAGCTCCGCAGAGCTTGTGTTTCCTTTTCTTTGAGGTTCGAGTAAGTAATCTCATATGTAATACCGAGTTGTGATCTCGGAAGAGCTTGTATGTTGTTAACTTGTAAGAACTCGCAACCCCTTTTGATAGATTTACCGGGTTAGTGATCTCGGAAGTGGTTGGGAGGAACCTTGGACTGGTGACCTACCGAGGTAGGAACTCGGAAGAGATCAGAATAGGTTGGATGAAGTTGGAGGAGGAGGGAACCTTGGATGTACTATAGTACCAAGGATGAATTATTATGCAATCGATTACATAAGCATTCATAATCGATTAAAAACTTTGTACTTGTTGTTTAACCCGGACTTAGCCTTGTGGTTGGAATGAGTGCTCAGGAACTCGAGGTATGCTAGTGAAGTTGCACTCAATATATATATATATATATATATATATATATAAATCCAACTCGGTAGCGTTAGTGAGATGAAGAAAACTCGGCGGCGTTAGTAGGGTTTAGAGAACTCGAGTAGTCACACATAACCTGTATATGAGGTATAATAAATTGACTTGCCAAACAGTAGACCCAACCTAATAGTCAAATATCTCTACATATTCACTTTACACAAGTGACACGTGTTGACTATTGACTATTTGTTGGTTGTTTTTGACGCAGGAAGATCCTCATATTACGATCTGACGCGTGTCAATTTTAAGGATATTTAAGATATGCATGAGTGAGATATTTTAGTAGAAACTTTATTTTCACCGTCTTTGCTAAAACAATTTCTCTCTCTTATTCCATACTTTCTCTATTATTAAAGTAAGAAAAAGCTTCCTAGATAAGCATTCCCTAATCTAAACACCTTCACCTCCAACGTAAGAGTTAAAAGTATCACCATACAAACTAGTTTCCAACCTTTGTTAGTTGTGAAAATCATCAGGCGAAGAGATCATTTCTATAAAAGAAAGTTAAAGTTCAACCTTTAAGAGTTAAAAGGCACGTTACGGACATCTAAGCTTGGAGAAGTTGTCCTCTAGCATTCCTTTTGGTTTTTAAGGTAAGATATGTAACTTTCATCGTATCTTTTGAGTTTGGGTTTTGAGAAGAAAAATGACCCATATGAGTTAGGGTTGGTTTTGGGTGATGTTTCTTTGGAAAAGTATGCTTAAGAGGTTGTTGTGATGAAGGTTCAACCTTGAAAGCTAACTTTTCTGGGTTTTGAGTATTTTGTTATGCTCAGATAGATGTTTGTGGGGTTTACAAGTCAATGGTTAGTTGGTTATGCTTGAGATCTGGAAAAGAACTGGGTTCTTTTCATGAAACGGTTGAGAACCATTCTTGATATCTTTCTTGCCTGGTGTAGGGTGTGATAAAGGAGATATCGGTGATTAGGAGCATGAGGCTGAGAGAGCCGGTGCGGTGATCAGAGAAGGTAAGCTCTCTGTTCTTAGGAGTTGGCTCTCTTGATTGTGTTCTGATATACTGCTAGCATATGATAGTTTTTAGGGTTAATTGATTAATGATTTATTCAATAATTAGTAATATAGGCTAAAATTTGTCGAGTTTGTTTAATTAATTGTTATTTATCTTAATTATGAGTATTTTTATTATTTAGGAACCAACAAGAGAGGAAAAGAAGCAACAGGTGCTCTTGACCATCTCACGCGACTCGTGCCAGTCACCACGCTACTCGCGCCAGATGCTAAGGCCAACTCTTCAGCTTGAACAAGCCACGCGATCAGCGTGGTGACCCGCGCTAGTAGCGCTAGACTTCCAGGGCAGTTGATTCATTTCGAACATCCCACGCGACCAGCGTGGGATCCCGTGCCAGTAGCGCCAGATAGTCTGAAAAGAACATTTCAATTTGAACAGTCCACGCAGATCACGTGGTACACCATGCGAATAGCGGCAGACTTCAGGATCAGCCTTTCAATTCAAATAGTCCACGCGATTAGCGTGGAACCCCACGCTAGTAGCACCACAGTTACGCTGTTACCTGATTTAGGTATTTTGCACTGAAATAGCTTGGGAAAAAGAGTTTTCTTACCTGAATTAAATATATGAACGTGTGGGAGATAAAACCAGACACTTTTTGGCAAAGAAAACATACAGAACACAGGGAGAGAAAGTGGAGAGAAGATCAAGGCCAGATATTGAAGGAAGATTGAAGGTTTTGGAATGCTTCTACTGTCTTTTTATTTCTTGAGGTTAGACATGATTATGTCTGGCTAAACTCTCTTATTGTGGTTAGAGCCAGAACCAATGTGAACTCCTCTGTAACTTGATTGGTATTTATATGAAATTTTGATAATTGTTTTATTTAATTTGTTCTTCATTTGATTATTCTTTATTAGATTTGGCCATTCTAGTAGAGTTCTTAGTGTTAGAGTTTGCAATAGGGATATTGGAACACAAATTTCTGAAAGCAGTAAAATAACAGTTTTTACATTGCCTAGGGATAGGGATGTATGATTGCAGAATTATGATGTATTCTCTTAATGCTTAGCTTGATAGGGAATTACTAAGGAATTAGAATTTCTGACTGGGTTAAAGGGTTAAATTACTAAGGGATTAGGATTTAACCAATTATATAAAATACAGCCTCTAAGCAATTAGAAGTAATTGAATTTAATAACCAATCCAAGTAAAGGAGGTACGGAACAAAGGGGAATGTGCTCTGGCCACAATTATTTCTCATCACTGCATAAAGATTAATTTAAATTTGCTTTTTAATTCTCTTTAATTTTTTGTCATTTAGTTAATTTACGTAATTCACAAAACACAGCCATACTCTCTTCAACTTATTAATTGTCTTCCAATTTCTGAGACAATAAGTTACGATAAGATTGCATTCAATCCCTTTGGAGACGATACTTTACTTACTCACTTTATTACTTGGAACGAACGGTACACTTGCTGATCGCGCAATAAGTTTTTGGCGCCGTTGCCGGGGGAAATAGCCAATTTTAGAGTAACTTTAATCTTCGGGATTGGAATTTCTTTTGTTACTAAATTGGTTTTCTTAGTTTATGCGAGGTGTAGTTAATCCTAAGCATCTACAGTTCGATCCTGAAATAGAAAGGGCTATTAGAAGAAACAGGAGACTAGTCAGACAAAGAAGAAGAGAAGCAGAAAATTCAGATTTTGGTTCAATTTCTGAATCAGACTTAGAAATGGCTGACAGAGAAAATAATCAGCCAAGACCAGAAGATGAACTGATGGAGGATATTTTGGTTCCATTGTTCACCAGACCAAACTCCAGTATTGTCAGACCACCAATTGAGGCAAATCACTTTGATATTCATCCGTCATTGATTACATTGGTGGAGCGCAGTCAGTTTGGTGGGGAAGATAATGAAGACCCTCATGACTTCATCGACAGATTTTTGAGAATCTGTGATACTATTAGACATCAAGGAGTGTCAGATGATGCTATAAGATTGAGGTTATTTCCTTTTGTTGTTAAAGGGAAAGCACTTAGATGGTTAGATAGACAGACCTCAAATAGCGTAACCACATGGTAAGAATTAGTTGCTAAATTTTTCTCCCAATATTTTTCAATGGATAAATACAACCGGTTGGTGAATGAGATCACCAATTTCACTCAGGATGAGAGGGAAACTTTATGTGCAACTTGGAATAGATTTCAAGAGCTGATTCGGAGGTGTCCACAATATGACATGCCCGTGGGTAAAAAGGTACGTATTTTCTTTAATGGAATGATACCTGAATCACGTCTTATTGTTAATGTTGCAGCTAGATGTTCTGTAAGATCAAAGATTACAGTTTAAACTTATGAGTTAATTGATTCTCTAGCCCGTGATGAAAACGAACGTATTCCAGTTCAGCCCAAAAGAGAAGTCATTCAGTTGGGGAGTAATGATGCAATGTTAGCTTAATAGAACATATTGGCTCAGCAGTTAGCCAAATTAAATGCAAAGATTGACAAACCCCAATTCTCTGCAGCTCAAGTTTCATCCAACAGAATGCAACCTGTTATCTGTGAATATTGCCAAGGTTAGCATGAGTCTAATGAATGTCCTACATTGGTAGGAGCTGATCCAGTGTAGGTGAATGGCCTTTGGTATGATCAAAGACCCTAGCAAAATTTTCAGAGAAATCAGAATAATGCTATGGGGAATAATTTTCAGAGGAGAATTCAAGGTGGTGGATTAGATTACAAGTCTAACAATTATTTGCAACCTCCACCTATTCCACCTAAGGAGCCATGAGAGCTGGAGAAAGCAATGTTACAATTATCTAAGACCACCAATTAGCACATTCAGGCCACCAATGCCTTCATTAATGAGACCAGAGCTCACCATAGAAATCAAGATGCATCCATTAGAAATCTTGAAAATCAGATTGGTCAATTGGCAAAACAATTAGCTGAAAGGTCTCAAGGACATTTCCCTAGTGACACCGTGGTGAATCCAAGGGAACATGCAAAGGCAATTACTACTAGGAGTGGAAAGGTAATCACTTCACCAGAAAAGCCTAAGGTAAGCCAAGGAGGACTTGGAGATGAAACTACTGTAGTTACTGCAGAAAAAGAGGTAGAAGAACCTTTACACAAGCAAGAAAGGCAAGAGAAAAATTCTGCACCCTCCAAGAGGCCAATGGATTTTTCCCGCTTTGAGAAACCTCCCTATCCAGTTAAGCTCAAGCAACAAGCTCAAAAGCAACAATTTGCCAGGTTTTTAGACATGTTTAAAAAATTGCACATTAATATTCCATTTGCTGAAGCTTTAGCTAACATGCCCAACTCTGCAAAATTTATGAAAGAATTGTTGTCTAGAAAGCATAAATTGCAGGATTGTGAGACTATTGCACTTACTAAAGAGTGCAGTGCTATAATACAGAGGAAGCTGCAACCAAAGCTTAAAGACCCAGACAGTTTTAATATCCCAATTGCAATAGGGAACATTAATGTGGGAAGAGCTCTATGTGACTTGGGGGCAAGCATAAATTTAATGCCATTGTCAGTTTGCAAGTCTTTGGGAATTTCTGAATTAAAGCCCACTAGAGTTTCTCTCCAGCTTGCAGATCGTTCATTGAGGAAGCCTACAGGAGTCAATGAGGATGTTCTAATTAAAGTAGATAAGTTTATTTTCCTGCAGATTTTATAGTTTTAGATATGGATGGTGAAAGTGAAATACCACTTCTCTTAGGTAGATCATTTTTAGCCACTGCTAGAGCTTTAATTGATGTAGAACAAGGGAAACTAGAACTTAGGATGGATGATGAGTCTATTACTTTTAATGTTTTTGATGCTATGAAAAATCCATCTGACGAGCATAATTGCTTTAGGCTAGATGTTTTGGATAATGTCATTCATGCAGGTCAAACAGAGGAACAGGAACTTGAAGAAGTGCTGGAAATTTGAAGCCAAGAGACTGTACAAGAAGAGCTTGAGGTATTAATGGAGGTGGTTGAGAAGAAAGAAGATGGCATCCCAATTGGGGCACTAAAAGTTGAGCTGAAGGAGTTACTGGAGACTTTAAAGTACGTGTTTCTAGGTGATGAAGAGACATACCCAGTCATTATCAATAGGGGGCTGGAATTTTATGAGGAAGAGCAGCTGTTGAAAGTACTCAAGGAGCACAAAACTGCTATAAGCTGGTCCATCTCCGATTTGAAAGGTATTAATCCCTCTTTTTGAACTCATAAAATTCTTATGGAAGATGATATAAAACCAGTGAGGCAACCACAGAGGAGACTTAATCCAACTATGAAAGAGGTGGTCAGAAAAAAGGTGGTTAAGTTGTTGGATGCAGGAATGATTTACCTGATTTCAGACACAGCATGGGTAAGTCCAGTTCAGACCGTCCCTAAGAAAGGTGGGATGTCAGTCATTCAAAATGATAACAATGACGTAATTCCCACAAGAACTATCACTGGTTGGAGGATGTGTGTGGATTATAGAAGGCTCAATGACGCAACCAGAAAAGACCATTTTCCACTTCCTTTTATGGACCAAATGTTAGAAAAGTTAGCTGGTCATGATTTCTATTGCTTCTTAGATGGATATTCTGGGTACAATCAAATCCCAATAGCACCAAAAGACCAGGAAAAGACAGCTTTTACATGTCCATTTGGAGTGTTTGCTTACAAAAGAATGCCCTTTGGCCTATGCAATGCGCCTGCGACATTTCAAAGGTGCATGCTTTCTATTTTTTCTGACATGGTAGAAAAGGGTTTAGAGGTATTCATGGATGATTTTTCTTTTTTTGGCTCTTGTTTTGATTCATGTTTAGCTAATTTAGCTAATGTTTTAAAAAGATGTCAAGAGAAAAATTTAGTTTTAAATTGGGAAAAATGTCACTTCATGGTTAGGGATGGAATTGTTTTAGGACATAAAATTTCTGAAAGAGGAATAGAGGTTGATAGAGCTAAATTGTTATTAATCGAAAAATTACCTCCTCCTATTAATGTTAATGGTGTGCGAAGTTCTCTAGGTCATGCAGGATTTTACAGGAGGTCCATCAAGGACTTCTCCAAGATTGCAAAACCTCTCAGCCAATTACTTGAAAATGGAGTAGAATTTTGTTTTAATGAAGCTTGTATTGATGCATTTAATTTATTGAAAAATAAGCTTACTACTGCACCTGTTTTAATGTCCCCTGATTGGAATTTACCATTTGAACTTATGTGTGATGCAAGTGCTTATGCAATTGGTGCTGTGTTAGGACAAATAAAATATAAGCGTCTACATGTTATATACTATGCTAGTAAGATTTTGAATGAGGCACAAGTTAATTATGCCACCACTGAAAAATAAATGCTAGCTATGGTTTATGCTTTAGACAAATTTAGGTCTTATTTGGTTGGTTCTAAAGTTATTGTTTACACTGACCACGCTGCTCTTAAATTTTTAATGACTAAGCAAGATGCAAAGCCATGCTTGTTGCGTTGGATGCTTTTGTTTCAGGAATTCGATTTGGAAATTAAAGATAACGCCGGGGTGGAAAACAAAGTAGCTGACAACTTATCAAGGATTCAAGAAAAGAGTTTGCAGGATGGACCGGAGGTGGAAATCAATGATTTTTTTCCTGATAAGGGAGTGATGGCAATCCAAGTCAGTCCATGGTTTCAGAGATGGCCAACTACAAAGTTGTAGGTGTAATACCTGAAACTTTGAATTGGCAACAGAAAAAGAAGTTTATCCATGATTCAAAGAGGTATTTATGGGATAACCCTTTCCTTTATTTTCAATGTACTGATGGGTGATTCGCAGATGTGTAACTGAGTCAGAGGCACCTAAAATCCTTTTGGCATTGTCATGCTTCGGATTATGGAGGACACTTCAGAGGAAATAGAACAGCACAAAAGGTCTTGCAGTGCGGTTATTATTGGCCAACATTATTCAAAGATGCAAGGGATTTTGTGGAAAAATGTGATAATTGTCAGAGGACAGGAAATATCTCTCATAAAGATGAGATGCCACTGAACAACATCCAAGAAGTTGAGCTGTTTGATGTATGGGGGATTGATTTTATGGGACCCTTCCCTAAATCATATTCCAATCAATATATCTTGGTTGCGGTGGATTATGTGTCGAAATGGGTTGAGGCTGTGGCTTTACCAACCAATGATGCGAAGGTAGTGGTCTCATTCTTGCGGAAGAATATCTTCACCCGCTTTGGAGTGCCGAGAGCTATTATCAGTGATGGAGGGACTCATTTTTGTAATAAACAGTTTGCTAGTTTGCTTGCCAAATATGGAGTCCATCATAGAGTTGCCACACCTTACCATCCTCAAACAAGTGGGAAGGTAGAAATTTCTAACCGAGAGCTAAAAAGAATTTTAGAAAAGACAGTTAGGAATTCTAGAAAAGATTGGGTCAGGAAGCTAGATGATGCGTTGTGGGCATATCGGACTGCATTTAAAACACCTATAGGTATGTCACCATTTCAACTTGTGTACGGTAAGTCTTGTCATCTTCCAATTGAGTTAGAACATAAGGCTATGTGGGCTACTAAATTCTTAAACTTTAAACTCTCTAAATCTAATGAAAAATGATTATTGTAATTAAATGAGCTGGATGAGTTCAGGTTAGCTGCATATGAGAATGCCAGGATTTATAAAGAGAAGACCAAGAAGTGGCATGATAATAAAATTCGTCCTAAAGAATTTGAGCCGGGACAACAGGTATTGCTCTACAATTCTCGCCTAAGGCTTTTTCCAGGTAAGTTAAAATCCCGTTGGTCTGGTCCATTTTTAGTACGAAAAGTTTATCCTTATGAAACAGTTGAAATTTCCCCTTTAGACAATGATAGGTCTTTCAAAGTGAATGGATGCAGATCGAAACCTTATTTTGGTGGTCAAATGGATAGGAATGCGGTTTCTATTCCACTGAATTCACTTGATGACTAAAAGGTGGTACGTCAAGCTCCTGACGTTAAACAAGCGCTACTTGGAAGGCAATCCGAGAGTTTTGATTTGATCTTAGCTCATTTATTGTTCATGTTTAAGTTTTCTTTTCATTGGCTTGAATTATGTTATGTGTTTTTAATTTTTATTAGTTTATTTAGTTAATTGTTAATCTTTGTTTTAGTTCTTCTATTGTAGGTTTTTATTATAGATTTAGTTTAACTTAGAAGCTCAATTGATGAAAAGCTTTGAAAATGATTGTTGAGCATTCAGCCTTCTCGCGAGAATCGCCTGGCATCTGGCGCGACTAGCGGCACTAATTCGAATCAAACTGGTCTTAATTGCATTCCCCATGCTAATCACGTGGACCTTGGCGTTAGTAGTGCCAATTGTTCGAATCAGGAGACAAATAATTTCAATCTTCACGCTAATTGCGCGGCATGTGGCGCTATCAACGCCACGTATTCGAATTCATGGTTCATATTTACAGTTATGGCACTAACCGCATGGAGTTCCACGCTACTCGCACCATTGATTCGAATCCAGGTACCAAAAAAATCTAGTCCCATGCTAATCACGTGGTTCACTGCGCCATCCACGCGAAGGATTCGAACCTGGGTAACCATCTGAGCTCTCTCACACGAACCTCGTGGAGGATGGCGCGACTCGCGCCAGAGGTTTGAAAAGACCATCTACTTATTTACATGTCGCGCGGATCGCGCCACCCTTGGCGCGAGTAGCGCGAAGGCATCGTTTTAGTTTTTTTAAAAAGGGAAACCAGACCCAAAACGCGCCTCCCTCA
>CM023959.1:16436434-16459899 GCA_013407115.1 Glycine latifolia | reverse complement strand
GATTACATTCATATTGATGTTTAAATTTTGTGAAATTTGAGATATGTGATCTACATGATATAAGCTTTCAATCTAACGGTGAATTTTGTAAAATACTTATCCAGTAAAAAGTTATTAAATGGTGTAAAACTATCAAGTTTTACACCGGTGTAAAAGGATCCTATCTCTATATATATATATAATTTGTAAACTAAAAAATAAAACAAAAAAATACAGTATTACAAAAACTGTAAAAAAAATATTAAAAAAACGCTTTACGACATTGGTTCCTGTTAGTAAGGTTGATTTTGGAACAAAAAATAACACGTTATGAAAAATCAGTTTATGAGAAACCAATTTTATAACATTAAAAACAAAACAAAAAATGAAGGTGAGAAATCAGTTTGGGGGAACTGATTTCTGATAATGCACAATCATTTATATTATTTGTGTAAATATTTTTTTGGGTTGCATTATTGGAGTAATTATTTTATTTTTTGTATTATTTAAGTGAAAAAATTTGAGATTTTGATTTTGTTTATTTGTGACAAATTTTTATATTTTGTGGAAGAGATGAAGCTTGATCATAAAATTTTGAACAATTTAATATAAAAAAATGTGGTGATTTTTATGTTTACACTAATTATTTTAGTTATATATAATGATAAATAACTAATTTTAAAAAAATACTAACAGCACTAGTGAAAAATTGATGAAATGAACATTTTAGGTAAGGATGCAAATTTAAAGCACCAAAACATGAATTTTAAAACATATAAGACCAAAACTAGAATTACCAAAAACAAAGTACTAAAATGATATTTTAACCAAATAAAAATCATGCAACATAATTTTTATAGATTGAAAGACTAAAAAATACAATTTTTACTAAAAGTGAACATATTTAATTTTTTAATATTTTTAAATACTCTTCTACTCTTTCTAATAATTTTAATTAACACTTTAAAACCAAAATAGGCTCTTACTAACTTTTACATTAGATAAACTATGCTCAAACCCAAAATCCATTATTTTCAACGTATATGTTTTAATGTTTCAACATTCTAAAACAATGGTATTTTCACATTAATTATCTAAACACACCTCAAGAATGATTATGCATCAAAAAGGAAAAAAAATGAATTACTTTTTATTTAACTCACACCAGTAGGAAAAATAAAATAAAATCCACAAGTGAGCATGTTCTCCACCTGGTAGTTACCAACATAGTTGCTGAGACGAAACTATCTCCAATAAAACGGGATTGGGAGGTCTCACCTTCCTCTTCAATCAGAAATCAAGCGTTTACCTAAGAAAGTGGCTAACCAATAGAACAGCTCATAACAACGGAAGCAAGTTATCATTGTCATTTTTAGCCTTTTATTTATTTATTTATATTTTGCCAATCGTGTAGTCACAAATATGTGAGAGTAATAACCTACATCACAATCAATATTTGCAAAAATATTATATAAAATTGAAGTGTTATAAAAAATAAAAGCAGCATAAATTTGACGTCCAAACAACTTCTCGGCTTAACTTAGTGCATGTTTTATTACTTAATTTGAAAAATAATCACTTCTGTTCCCCTCAAACGCTCTCAAATGCGTAATGCATCGAAAGCAACGATATGATTCGACGCACTTAATGAATAGCAATGTTTCTAGGTGTGTTCCCTTTAGGTAAAGGCAATAATGTACAGCTAAGAAAGCACAGCACTGACAAGAAAAGTGTTCCACATATACCTTTTTGTTATCATATCAGAGAATTTTGTTCGGATTATTATTCAAGACTGCTCTAAAGTTAACAAAACGACTTTCCACAACCAAATATTCAAGTCCTTGAAAGTTTGCAGAACAATCAACAGAGGAGCTATCTTAGGCCAATAGCATATGCCCAGAAAATCCAACAATGATCAATCTGGGCATACACCAAAGTCTGGCTACCCCTACCCTCAAAGTGCTTCCAATATTGTGGCCAACAGGCCAAACTTGATTTGGGTATGAAGATGCTTTTTACCAGCATAAAACTTCACTTCGGGAGATCTTGATTCAGCTTCCATATGCGTCCCCATCACCCAAACATAGTACATGTTTGGATTAGCATTATAAATGTACATTATGACGGCTTGTCCACGTCAAATGAAAATAAAATATATACATGTTAAAGCTACTTTGTGTAGCTTCTTGCTTGATGTGCGTCGTGCGTCCAGTGCTGGAAGACGTGAAACCAAACACACTAATAAAATCAGTGTGGGGCAATCCCTTCCATATATTTGAGATAATAGCACCGAGGCAATCATGGTATGGCCATATCATATTTATATTGGAGAAGTCACTATGAACATATGAAACAGAACAACCAACAAGAAAAATAGTTGTCTGTGGGGAAAATGTTGTGCCCAACAATGCTCTCCTACTAAGGGAGCATAGGCCTGCACGGACTTCACTAAATTGATAACTTAGTAGCAGAAGTCTTTTTCAATCTTAAATCTTAATTTCATCGTGGAACAAATATTCCTGGACAAATATGGAAAATTGGAACTTTTCCCTGCATAACATTTAACTTTAGCTTTGTTCAACAACAATTTCAAATTCCAACAAACTTCTTTTTGGTGCAGGGAAAATGAAAGACAGAGAGATAAAATAGAAGGCACCACCTAGAAAGAAGCTACAGCCTAGTCACTAAGGCTTGTTAAGTATCATAAAAAATGCAAAGCAGAGAGAAGGTCGAGGATCCTTTGCATCGGTATTTGGTAAAAGGTCAATACATATCTATTCCCTTCATGTAGCATGTGAGAAAGTCATGCCTCCCAATCACGTTAGAATATCATATGGATACACCAATAAATATTGCCATAACTTTGTGTGGAAGGAAAGCATTCTTCATGAGATTTTATGCTTCCATAGAGTGGGTGTTTGGATCTGCATCACGGTTTCAGACTTGTGTCTTTTCCACATTCAAAGCACAAGCTTAAACGGATAGCTTTTGAGTTTCACATCTCTTATGCACATTCTCCCCCAGTCAGATGCGAAACCAAACTAGCTAAGAGTTTGACTCCACAGAATTTGTGATAATGAAGATCCCGGGAAAATGGAGACCAGCTCTCAATGGACAGAGTTCTGCTTTGCATATTAGTACCTTGAAATAAGTCATAGAACCCGCACAGCTAATAAAAATCAATGAAAAACTATAATACAAAGGGTTCTGAGGGTCAGCATGGTCTGTTGAACACACCTTTCGGAGGGGGCCATAAGATTGGGCAATGAATTGGATACCACATACTCACGCTAAGAGAATGGTTCATTAAAATTTTATATTCTTTTCATGAGAAATAGGACACCATAATACACAGGAAAAAATGGCACAAGAATGGTCAAGTGCAGGTGAATGCATCTCACTGGCTCAACTAATCCTACTCTCTCAGACAACTATCTTACAAACAAAAAATAATAAACTGGCAGGGGGTATGCACATCGAACCAGTCAATATCCAACACCTTATCAAGAATCAAAACCAATCAAATAATATATCACATGTCCCATGCAATAGCATCAAAAGAGTGATCTGAAGCTAATTTTCTAGTTGGGGTGCCAATCATCATCTTCTATATCCTACTCAATATGAGAATTCATGACCTCGAAGTGAAATATATTTCTTCGCCCATATGGCAATGTCCTCAGCACAAACCTGGGCCTGAGGGCTTTTCAGAAGGACGTCAAGGGTTGCAAATTCATGTACTGCATCCTTATACTCAAGAACAGGTGCATCAACATTCACCTTACGGAGCTCCTCTGAGTAAGCAATGGCACGATCCCTCATCCAGTCATGTTCGGCCACGACTGTCAATGTTGGAGGCATCAACTTTAAAGGAGGACCCCGGCCTGGGACAAGGGGATTAGCAGCTGGATGGTCCAAACTAAATTCCTCCTCAGGTAGGAAAAGTTTCCAGGCAAGCGTACACATGGCCTTGTCATAAAAGTAAGAGTTTGCCAATTTTATTTCAGAACGTGTGGGAACACTTCCAATGAAAAATGGATACATCAGGACCTGTGCTACCACCTTGACAGGGTCCAGAAGTTTGCCTCCTTCCACAGCTTTTCGCGCCACGTAGTCTGCAATATTGGCACCACAACTCGCTCCAAGAAGAACACATCTGTTTCAATATTAAAGAAATAAAATGGTTAAGCACTGAACAAGGAAGTCCATGAGGACTATCTTACAACTGGAATCAAAGGAAGCATGAAAAGAAGAAGTTAATGAGATCACAATACAAAAGCGTACTAACAAAACTGTTAATTTTTAATGC
This sequence comes from Glycine latifolia, assembly GCA_013407115.1. Classification (NCBI taxonomy): domain Eukaryota; kingdom Viridiplantae; phylum Streptophyta; class Magnoliopsida; order Fabales; family Fabaceae; genus Glycine; species Glycine latifolia. The sequence continues at coordinate 16,455,611 of CM023959.1, read as the reverse complement.
ACACTTACAAGGGTCCTTTAAGAGGAGAGATTTTTAGGTGTACTCTAGGAGGATTACAACACTCCCCTACGAATGTAAATCATGGAACCATAAAGCATACATGCCATCAGGTCAAAAATAAAATATTATCAAACTGTATCTGAAGAATCATAAAACTAACTACAGGATTATTTTCAGAGTGTACTAGGATTTTTCCTTTTAGAAAGGCATTGTATCCCAGTATGTTCCCACCATGCCCGGAGGAGATAATAGTTACAGTTTTTGTCAAACAATCATCGTCTCAATTCACCCCATTACTTTTAACAATAGCCGAATATGCCTTCAGATAAAGAGTGCTTTGTTGTCAGAAAAGAATTATTGTGAAGAAAAAAATTATGGTATTTGTGTATAAAACTACAAATGTTGTTAAAGATTCCCTAACCAAGCTTCATGGATCAAATATAGAATTTTGTTAGAGGAAAACATACAAAAAATCCATTTAGTATGGAAAAGATAGTTGAGATAGGGTGGCAGCCAACTGAAAGATTAGAACAGAAGGGTGCCCTAGTGCACAAGACTCCCCCAACATTGTAGAAAAACTGAAATTCGATATCGACAAAAACAAATATAGTAAACAAACCATCAGATAGAAAGAAAGAATGAAAGAAATCCTAGAAGAAAAACATTCACAAAATGTTGCTTAAGCACTACGTGTCCACTAGTCCACTTCTTTTATACATAAAAGCTTCTGATTCCCTAAACAGTAGTGCAGAATGATTTTTGCCAGTCAACAAGTAATCTCTCCACTAGACAAATATCTTTGCATGCCATCATCAGTCATCACTTTATTGCCTCTCTTTCAATGCGTCTGTACTTTTCATAATATGTATATTTTGTTGAATAAGTTATCACTGATCTAAGTACAAATTCCAAAGGGGGAAAGAAAGCAGTATCATTCAGCAAAATCACATTTAGATAATGCTAATATAAACAATATTAGAGAAATCCATTCTCTCTAGTCTGACTGATGACAACCGAGAATCCCAACCTCAAATATGAATCAGATCCATGTTTGCCAGAAAATGTACCAAAATGTGATTTTAGCACAAGTCAGACATAGACCGCACTCGAGATTGAAATTAGTAAATCCACAAAAACACAAAACAAGTAACAAGTCTTTCCCCCAAATCTATGAAGCGTGACCTTAACAAACATATCAAACAATGTCTCAAGCTTACTCTCATCGTGGAGTGCTAGTTGTTTACCAGACCATATATATAATTCAAATCCAATGCAACCAAGTAATCAATGCACAATTTGGATTTCAGCTTAGACTTGCATCAATCAAAACCATAAGCCGATTGATACTCAGTTACTCACTAGTCCCTACCTACTTTCATTTGTAAACTCTCCCTTCCCAAATCCCAACTCAAGCATCCCTTGACATACCTAAGGTTTTATAAATAGTCCACAACCATCACTGCAATGACAACATCAATGTTTTTGGGGTTTCTGCAACCGCAATTGCAGCCACATCAGCCATATAACATAAAAGTCCCCAACTTTCCACAATATTAAGGATCGTGGCGAAACTATAGCAGCAATTCAAAACCTTGGACCTACCTTACTCCATATTCTCTAGTGAACCACTAACTATATATAAAAGAGCCAATGAATATAACTGTATCCACATACTCACACACACAAAACAACAACAAAATGCAGTTCAATGACAAGTCAAGCACAAGTTCGTAAAAGATCAAACTTCAACCTAAATTCTGAAATCCTCAATCAGACAGAATCAAAATAACCAACACATTAATAAAACACAATCATCAGAAAATAGTAACAACCTTGAAGGATCAGCATGAGCAGCCAACCAAGGCTCAACCATAGAAGCCCCAAATGAATCAACAATATGCTTATGCGAATCCGATTTCTTAAACTCCCCTCCAACACTATGCCCTCCACTCTTCCCACCCACCATCGACTTGCTACACTCCGCCAAATTCGCCTGCTTCGCCAGCCAATTGAGCACCTTCACGCCGTCCTCGAACGCCGCCGGGTACCGGTTCTCCGGCGCCAGCCGGTACCCCACCGCCACCACCACCACGTCGCACACCTTCGCGATCCGCCGGCAAAAAGCGTCGTTCGCTACCGAATCGCTCCCGCCGCTCACCCACCCGCCGCCGTGGAACTGCAGCATCACCGGAAGCCTCCGCCGCTCCCCCCGCTTCCCCGGCGCGTACCCCCGGTACACCCCATCCGTCATCAGGTTCAACCCCTCCACTTCGGAGCTCCCTCCGAAGCGGCTGCTCCGGTGCTCCTCCCGGAGCGGCGGCCCGTAGCTACTCCGCCGCCAAATGGGGTCGGCACGCGCGGATCGAGGCTCGGGATCGGACCTAGGGTTGGAGTGAGGCTCGGGAGGGGTGAGAGCGGATTCGGGAAGGAAGATTCGGATGGAGAGAGAGGTTAAGGGGTCGATGTGGATGTCTTTAGTAGCGACGCCGTCGGAGAAGGAAGGGTTCGCCGGAGCGACGGATTCTTCGGGTCGGGTCGTGACGCCGTACGGGTCGGAGGGTTCGGAAGTGGTTTGGATTCGGTTGTGCAGACGGTGCTTCAAGAGGAACTTGAAGAACACGCTGTAGAGCTTCACAGCCACACTTGGCATTTCTCTCTCTCCTCTCACTCCACTGTAACACAACACAACACTCTCTTCTTTTCTTAATTTATTTCTTTCTATCTCTCAAAATTATGTGTTCTTTTTTGCTGAAAATGGGAATGAATCTGAAACAAATACTACCTCCTCCGTTCCTATTTATATAAGAAACAAGTTGTTATTCACCTTAATCTTAATCTGTTTCTTGGATGGGGTTAAGGTGAATAATTTGATTGAGATTGGGATCGATTAGGATTTAAGGGGAAGGAAAATTGGTGAATTTGTGACAGTGGTTGAATTGAAATCGATGTCCCTTGGTGCGTGGATGGGGATCATAGATACATACATGCAGCTTTGCGCTGGATGCTGGTGGCTGCTTCGGCGTTTTCTCCAAATGTTTTTCTGTGACCTTTCTTTATTGGCTTGGGATTTATTGGACTTTTTCTCTTTTTTGTATTTTTATTGACGAGTTGTAGACTTTGAACTTTCAAGTTTATATCATTATTATCATTAAGTATTGTGTTTCTAGTAGCTTTTCAAATACATTAAATATATATTTCGAATTATACATCAAAAAACTACTCCATTATTTACATCCATTCTATACAGAGATAGCTGTTGATCCGAATCAAACGATTCAATGTTGAGTTCAACTATAGAGATAGAGATGAAAAAAAAATATTACAAAAAAAAATTATTAAAGATAATTAAATCAATTTTTTAATCATCAATAAAATTTAGTGAATATTTCAAATTAATATTATAATAAAAAATACATCAAGATAGATAATGAAATTTGTTATACATCCACTTATTCTTTAAGAATGTTTTAAAAGTTACATTTTAAATATGTTAAAAAAATCAATTTATAATTTATTAATGTAGTTTTTCTATAAATTAAGTAGGAGTATATCAGTAAATACCACCAAAATATATTAACATACATTTTCTATTTTATTTTTAGAAAGGATACATTAACATTTATATCTTACATGTATTTTAAGATATAATTTACTAATATATTCTTTATACGTAAAAATAGGTATAAGTTAAATAAATCCTATCAATAATATGATGATGATTTAATTTGGTGAAAAAAGTAAACAAATAACATTATAAAAGATCTACAAAAATAGCTTTATAAAATCTATAAAACTAATTGAAGGCAATATCAATTTTTAATATATATTTTTTGGCCTATTTTAGTTTTCTCTGAAATAGTGGTACTTTCTTGAATGATTTATTGATTTTACCTTTCAATGCTTATTTATGCATTGCAGTTACACATTCTCTAATTTCAACTTTCTTTTTGAAATAAGACTACATTATAAATTAATTGTAGTCATTCTCTTCATCTTTAAAACAAATAATAAATGCGAACAGACGATGCCTTTCTTCCCATTAATTCTTTTAAAAATATATTTTATAGCATCATTTTATTCTTTTATATACGATAATTCAATAGCGTGATTAGTAGCACACCAGAACAAACAGCGCACAGCAAAGCTACGGGGTTTATATTATCTTTTTCATTTTATTTCACTATCTTATTATTATTTGTATAATTCAATACTGATCTTACTGATAATGAAGAACAAACATATATTATTTAATATGTGAGCATATGATTGAATTTTAGAATAAATTAAATATTAAAGAGTATGATGATTATACTTTAATGAACAAACAGATAATTTAATAGGTAAACATATGATTTACATAATATTATTTTTTTGAAGAGATTTAAATAATATTATTAGTATTAATAATATTTGGAATTTTTCTTTTTTAAATTTATTAATGATATAATTTTCATTTGTATAACAAAGAACCCTATAACATATATATTGATTAAAGATTATGTTGGACAAAAATAATTAAAAGATTAAAAGTAAATTATAATAATATTTTATGAAATTTTGTGTAATTATATAAGCATCTCTTCCTTTTTTAACTATTACATCCACTTCTCTTCTAATAGGTATTAGTGTAAAATTTGAGAGTGTTAATCTAATGTTTTCAAATATATAAGAGGTGTTAATATAATATTTTCAAACTTAATGGAAGTTAGTATAATATTTTCAAAATTGGTTCGTCCAATTAGTTATCCAATAAGCCATTTTTATCCTCACTTGTCACATCAGTAAATAATTAGATATCACAAATCCAATTAATAATAGAACTAATATGTTGTCACTTTTATATATTTGGGGACAAAATTTATTTTTCCATCTTTCAAGAACTTGTATGTAAATGAATTACATCTTTAGAGACTAAATTGGATATTTAATCATATTTGATACCAACAACTTATGAGTTTGAGTGGAACCTTGACTCAATCCCTTCAAGCAATGCATGAATTCGAGTCTAGTGAATGAAAATAATGATTAGTCATATTCTTCGATATAAATCAATTATGAAATATCAGTAAAAATAATAGATACTCCGTCTCAATATAATGGTGACAAAAAAACCACCAAGATAAATAATGAAATTTGTTAATATGCATCTATTTATTTAATAAAAGTGTGTTAACAAGTTGTTACATTTAAGTATATTTTAAAAATATTATAATTATTAATCACTAACATACTTTTCCTATAAATTAAGTAAGCATATGTTAGTAAATGCTACATATATTTGTGAACATACTTTTTCTTTTTATAGAATTTCAAGGATTCTTATGTCAACGAATTATACTTTCAAGTATGAAATTGGATATTTACTCATATTTGATTCCAATAAGTTGTTAGTTTAAGTAGAATCTTGACTCGATCCTTTTATGCAAGTCTTGAATTCAAGCCTAGTGAATGAAAATGGTTAATCAAGTTCTTCAACATAAATGAATTATGAATAAAAATAATGAATATTGTATCAATATATTGGAGAAAAAAAACCACTAAAATAGATAATAAAATTTGTTAATATAAATCTACTTATTCAATAAAAGTGTGTCAATCAACAAGTTGTTGGTTCAAGTGGTATTGGACTTGATCCTCTTAAGTAAGGTCTCATGTTCGAGTTTTGTATGGGAGAAAATGTGGTTGGGAGGGGAGAACCCCACTAAAAATAATCAGTCAGATTCCTCAACAAAAATTAATCATCAATAAAGCCAATAAATATTTAATATCAATAACATGATTAAAAAAGTGTGTTAACAAGTTACATTTTAAGTATATTTTTAAAAAAATCATAATTATTAATGACTAACATAATTTTCCTATAAATTAAGTAAGCGTATGTCAATAAATGCTACAGATATTTGTTAACATACTTTCTCTTTTTGTTCTATAGAAGAATACGTTAACAATTTATCTTACATATATTTTAAGATAATTGCAAATTTAGTTTACTAATATACTCTTTCTACAAAATAAATAAGCATGTGTTAGGAAATCCTATAAATAATATTATGATGATAAAAAAATCTATAAAAATGACTTTAAGAATAACTTTATAAAATCTATAAAAATAAGTAATGGCAATATCAATTTTTAGTATATATTTTTGGCTTATTTATAGAATAAATTAATGTGTTGGCCTCTTATCTTTATTTTAGGTTGTAATATGATTTTTTATTATTTAAAAGTTATAAAATGATATCTTATTTATTGAAAATTATAAAATGACCCCTTAAGTCATTTTTATTTTAGGATAAACATGTTATAAAAAAATATTTAGGGGACTACTTTAAAACTATTGATAAATAGGGACCATTTAGTAACTTTTAAAAATAAATGATTAAATGGAAAATTAAAATAATAATAAGAAACCATGTGAATAATTTAGCCCTTATTTATGCAATGCAATTACACATTTTCTAATTTCAACTTTCTTTTTGAAATAATATTGCATTGTAAATTAATTGTTGTCATTCTCTTCATCTTTAAAAATAATTATAAATGCGAACAAAAACACATTTGTTAGAATCATTTTTTTTTGTATTTAATTATAGCATCATTTTATTTTTTATTTACGATAATTCAATAGAGTAATTATTAGCACACTGGAACAGCCAGCGAAAAGCGAAGCAACATGGTTTATATATATATATATATATATATATATATATATATATATATATATATTCATTTTATTTCACTATCTTATTATTGTTTAAGCAAAATACAACACTGCTCTTAGTAATAATGAAGAACAAACATAGATTATTTAATAGGTGAACATATGATTTAATTTTAAAATAAGTTAAATATTAAAGAATGTGATTATTATACTCTAATGAACAAACAAATATGGTTTAATAGTTAAACATATGATTTAAATAATATTATTAGTAGTAATAATATTTTCAATATTGGTTGTCGTTTAATTTATTTATAGTATAATTTTGATTTGTATAACAACGAAGTCTATTAACATTTTTTTAATTACATCAAATCTGACACTTAATATCCCAACAACGTTACTACTCCAAGGTTTTATTTGCCACCTCAAGCCAAATTTTATTAAAAGGAATAAAAACAATACAATACAAGTGTCTGAAATTTTTTAAAAAATAAACATGAAAAAGCAACCAAATCTATAATTTGGTAATCTAATTCTATCGCTGCTAAAGGGTTCTCTGACAAAATCTGGAATAGTGTCCCACTAAGTTGAGTCTTGAAACGTCACACCAAAGTTTGTAAGTTGATCTTACCTTCATAGAATATGTGAGAAATAGACAATAGTAAAGAGCATGGAGCAAATAACTACCCAAACAATTGAGCAATCAAGTTCTAAGCCACCATGGAACCAGTTAATGCACATGCCTGAACAACCAAGGAGGAATCACATTCCAACCATTGATTAAGGTTATGTTTTGCAATATAACTAAAAAACAAATTCACTGAAAACTGGAAAGTTAATTAAAAAACAAGTTAGTAGATGAAAATTACTTAATAAAATAGAAATATTAACGATACTCTTTAACATATACTTTTGTACACACTTTTACTGTTGATTGGAATTTATTAAAAATTATAAAAGTTTTGTGTCTCATTTATTATTTAATGAGTTTATCTTTTAATTTTGTATTTTCAATTAATTTAATCAATAATAAAATGTATGTTGGAAAGAATGTTAGGGAATATTGTTAGCATTTATCTTAATAAAATATCTATTGAATTAGTTGATAAATGTAAAGTGAAAGAGGTGATATATAATATTTTAAAGATTAAATCTTATAAAAAAATATATATATTAAAATATTTTGTAATTTTCTATCATTTCACTTAGTTTTCAATAAGTTTAATAGTTTAAAACTTTATATTTTTAATTTTTTAAAAGCCACCAATTAATTATTAAGGATTGATACTAAACTCTGTTAAATTATAAAGACTTATTAAAATAAATAAGTGCATAAAAAATTATTCAACAAGTCATCAGAAATTTAACAAATGTTAAGCTTATAACTTTAATTTTGTTAAAATATCTTTATAATTAAAAAATTATTAGTAATCATTATAATAAGTAACAAGTTATTTAAAATATTTTTATTTTATTAAAACTTGTACAAAACCCTTTATGAGAAAAACAATACTAGATAATTGTAAAATTTAATTGTAATACTTTTATGACATTAATATTTTTACACGTTTAAATATATTGTTAGTCCCTTAAATTTGGATCATTTTTATTTTTATTCCTTCATTTTTTTTCAGCCTCTTAATTTTGAAAAATATTTTTTTATTCCTTCCTAACATATTTTTGACAATTTGAATATACAGTTTTGGGGTGGTTTTTGATTTCGACCAAGGAAGTACTAAAAAGGACATTTTTAAAAAAATAGAGAGATTAAAAAAATAAATTAAAATTTAGGGACCAAAAATAAAAATGACCTAAATTTTAGAAGTCAAAAACATATTTTAACTATATCTTAAATGTATTTTTACATGATCATATAAAATGTTGTATAATTGATAATTATTGACTATATTTACAATTATTTTAAAAGTCTATCCTGAATGAATTAGTTAACAATGTTAATTGGTAATATATCAAAATTAAACTATAATTTATATTAAGTTTTTCTAAGACGATCCTTTATAGAAATTTATTTTTAAAATTTTATATTACACTAACAATTAGTTGAGAATTTAAATTGGTTTACAAATATGAAATAAATACAATGCTAATGCATTAAAATTTAATTTTAATATTCAGTAGAATTTAATAATAAAATTTAAATCAACATAATATTTTTTTTCAAATGAATAACTTCAACTATCTATATGTGCTTTAAAATTTATTAATATAGTTTCTTGAACTTATTGAAATGATTATCCTTTAAAAAACACTTATTGAAATGGTTATATTAAATTCCTTATATAATATGTGAGTAAATGAGTAAGTATAGATTAATGCTTAGCATTTAAATAGTTTTCTTTTTCTTAGTTTCATAATCACTTTAGGCTTCAATTAATTTGAGTAAAATTAGATGAACTCATTCATAATAGAGTTGTTTTTAACATCTATTTTCTTCATACACATAACTTAATTACTTGAGACTTTATTTAAGGAAAATTAAACTCATTACTAATTAAAAAAAAGTGCAAGTGTTGGTGTATATTTTTAAATAGTTCAATAAAAAAAACAAATTGTAGATCTAATCCTTGTGATGATGAGCTTGATTAGTTTGAAAGTTACACAACCAATTCGACTATTAAAGTAATTCAATTTAACACTTTAACAATATGTTTGAATATTCATTGAATGTTTCAAATTTAAACAGAATCATATCGTCATGTTGATTTACCAATGTTCTATTATATTTTTGTTCTTTTTTTTTATCATATCTCATCATCTATGATGTAATCATTTTTATGGATCGAAAATATAATTTGACTGTATTATTTTTTTGGTACAAATTTGAGTGTATTATTTAATGAACAGGGGATGAAATTAATAGTTATAGGAAAAAAAATTTCTGTAGAATAAATAAATTGGTTATCAAAGGGTGCCATTTCTTTTTTCCATTCGCTATGCGGTTCTCCAATAAATTTTTTAATATCGAAGACAATACTTCCGTAATTATACAGCGTTTAGAATTATTTTCTACTAGAGTTTTTTTCTTCTTTGTATTGGTATGAACTACTAAATAATTGTTGTTCGAAGTACTGATTAATTTTTATTAGCACTATAAGTACATAAGATGATTATTTCTTATGGCTTATTTCATATTTAAAGTTCGATCTAAAATTAAATTTTGAACCACTTGATTAAAGAACAAATCATTATCATTTTCATCAACAGTGATTGTTGGTATTTTCTAGTAGAGTTGCCCACACACGCAAATTGCATTTGTGAAATTTTACTTTAATATATTCAATAAAATAATATTTTATTATATGAGCAGAACAGAACTACATTTCATGAAGATCTTTGTACAACTTTTACGGTAAACTCATAAAATTGTTGAATCGTGTATTTTAATATCTGTTTTTTATAAGAAAATCTATTAATATTAAAATTTATAAAATGTTGTTCATTTTATTTTATTGTTTTATTTGTATTATCATTGTATAGCAAAAATAATTATAAGTAAATACATTTTGTAAAATCTGGAACTAATTAATACAAAAAACTTAAATCTTAATGACTAAAATATTTATATAATTTTGAGAACTAATAAAAAAGTTTACTCTTATTTTTATTATTAAAAATATTTTTGTTTGATAACATCAGCATCCAATGTTTATATTAAAGTATTAAGGAATCTAGTTCAATTGATTGAACAACATGTAAATTATAATAAATTTCTAAATATTATTTTTAATTTATACAGATAAAAAGTTTAAATTACATTCACTTGACTGTTAATCAATTCAAATACTGACTACTCGTGTTTCTGAATGTTATATAAGGTCTTCATAAATCAAATTGTGGAGGTTGAGATTCAAGAACACGGAAGATTAACGTAATTTCACCAACTTCAACTTATATTATAATAATGCACCAACTTCATGATGTGCTCGTGTACACCACGAGACACTAGTGCCATCATATTTAGTCTTCTCAAAAAGACTCTTATGTTCCTTGTCAAAGATCATGAATTTCTCACCAATGGCTTTTAGAAATTCCTTGGCACTTTCATCATCATGAGAAATCTTTTTAGCCTCAGAAGATTTATCAGTAAGAGACGTAGGCATTTTAGTCCTCAAAGCCAAATCCTGTTTGTCAATGGTCAAGAAAAGTTCCAAAACTCTTCCTAGTCCTTATAGTTTGTCTATTCAAAGTTTTGATAGAACTAAGAAAAAAAACTTAGCACCACAACGATATAATGTATTATAACTTGTAAAGTACTGAAAAATTGATTAATATATGCAAAGAAAAACATATTGTATGACAACAAAACACATTAACAACAATATATCGATAAGATATTATTATTATTGATGTAATAAAATCAATAATGCAATTTAATTATACATACAACACAAAATTCACATAAGTGTGCCCAAGTCACATGTAAAGTTATAGTTATGTGAATTAAAAGGAAAAGAAATTATGAATGCAAAAGCAAATATAAAAAGTTGAATTGTAATTTAGCATAATTGTAAAAAACTTTTTCAAACCAACAATTTTTTGGTCTATGAAGACAACCTAGTAAGAAAATATAACAACCTTTATTACAAGAGCACTTCATATGATGAGAAAAATGAGTTCGCAAACACATATGATATTTTTAAACGATTGAAACACAATTCAGACCCAAGGTCAGATAAAAGCATAGAGAAAACAATAAATAAACAGACACAGAGTTATACTCTCTATCACTTAGACTATATCTAGTTATTGGTAAACCACCAAGTTCCATTAATTTTTCACAAGTTACAAGTATTATGTCACAACCACTTATGGCTCTTACAAATCAAACTCTACCTCAAGTTTGATCAACACTCATTATTCTTTGTTCTACCAATTGCTAACTCTAAACAAATCAAATAAGATTTGTGGTTAAGGATTGCTTAGAGGCTAAAACAAAATCGTCTTACATATGTATAAACAAAAACAACACTTAATCCTTTTTTTCTTAGGGTGTTCAAGGTGTTGTGAGAGCTTTTTCCAATCTTACAAGAGTATATAGAGAGTAGTCTCGTTGAAGGAGAAGAGTAAGAAATATTTGCGCAAGATCAACTATTTCAATCTTCAAAGCTACCTCGTCTTCAAGTATCCGTTGTCTCGTAACGGGTAAATCTTCATTTCATCTTCATCTTCATATGATAAGATAGGATTGTTGGGTGCATCTGATGCATGTTCTTTCCTTACGCAAATTAAGAAAGCTTTGTTTAAGGTTTGCCTGTACAAGAAATTGCAGCAGGTAATCACATTCTTGTGTTAGAGCAAGTCCTGCTTAGCATAGCTCTTCTTTTAATAGTGAAGATGACATATCATATCTTGATTTCATTTATTCTTCATAGGATTCGACAGGTCCTAGTAAAATGTTTCTGCAAACAGAATATCATACATAGAATAATAAATGAAGTTTTAAAGATTATACCACATGCACCAACAAATCATGACTTTATTTACCTATCATTTTTTGAAAAACATTAGACACATACGTTTATATTTGTTTACATCTAATTAAAATAACTAAAGGTCTTGATTCATCTTTAAACAATGTCTATCATAAAAAAAGTAATTGATTATACAATGCATTATTTTAATAATGATATAAGGATCTAAAATTAATTTCTTAACTCTCATATAATACTTTGGAAAATCCTATATACTAGAAAAAAAAATTAATACAAAAAGGAATTATCACAAAACATTCCAAGTCCAAAAATTGAGAATATAATATTTAAAATTTCAAGCTAAGCCTCAAAATAATTGAAATAAATACATACTAATGTCCAAAAATTTCACAAAATATACAAAAATTCCTAAAATATTAAATTCGATTTTTTTTAAAATAATGGGTTGAGAAGTAAACCCATTGGCTGGACCCCACGAGTGAACTTCGCGGAACAACATCATCTTCCTTCCCTAGCCTGTGAAATGGCTGAACAAGAAAAGGTGCATTTTGATCGTCTATGGAAGGAAAACAAAACCCCTCAACCAATTTTGCAAATCTATCTATAGTAATAAAAGAATGTTGGCAAACATGACTTGTCAAGCTAGTAACAAATTTTAGCTTTGGAATACAACTGTCCTTCTTCATTCACACAGGAGCAAGTGACCAAACCACCACCATAAGCAAAATTCACATCAGGAGGCGGGAAAAACTTTGGAAAAGTAGCATAAAGCATTGTGACACTGCACTCTCACCAACTATGACCAATATACTCCTCACCAACTCTGGTAATTTGACATCTCAATTACTGTGTTAGGTTTATCATCCATCTGAAGCGGGAATTTCAATTTTAAATCTGCACAATTGCTGCAATGCATCTGAAACCTCACTAACTCTTTTTCCTTCACACGTTATCTCAATTGATTAGTATGCCATAATTGGTTTCTACAATTACGCGAAAGGAAGAAAAATTCCTTTGTTTTCCGGTATCTCCTGATTTAGCGAATATCTAGCGTCTCTCCCATTTTCGGTGACTTCTATTTCTCCATTCAATGTTTTTTTCTAATATCACAGATCCTTTCACTTTTGCTCACACTTATTTTTTATAACAGAGTTTCACTTACGTTGACAACAACAAATTGTTTGAACAACAACCTTTACAACCCGCAAAAGAAAGTGATAGGCGCAATTCTGAATCAATTCCAGTTTTTTGTGAAGTAATCTGAAGATGGCCTTTGGTAAGTTTTTATTTATGTAATAACAATCTAATTTCTAGAGGTAAGCATTATATAGTCACCAAATACCATGACTGTTGTGTTTTTTTTCTTTGCCAGTACTTCATATACTCAATCGCATAGTTGAAATAAATGATGAAAAAGAAACTTGGAAAATTGTTACTCAAGCTACAAACATGTGGACTATACCGAGAGGAGTTAGGTTGACTATTGAGCTGATATTGATTGATAATGAGGTTAGCTTTTGTAAAAGAACTTAAATATATATTTCCTGTGTTGTTCTTTGTAGTAAAAATCAGCCACTTCTGTCAATGATAACATACGATGCGTATTAATCAGGGTGATCAAATAATGGCTCAAATGAAGAATGTTGATATGGGAATGGTGAATGACACTTTTCTTATTGGAGAAACTTATGTTATTCAAAACTTTGAAGTAGAAAAAAATACTGGTCAGTATAAGTCTACCAAGCATGATTTCAAAATTAATCTGGTAAAAGCCACTAAAATTACAGCCCACGAAATACTTGACATACCTAAGACAATGTACAATTTCACCAAGTTTGATGTCATTCTCAATGGATCTGCCACATCTGATTGTTTGATAGGTACAATTTTTTACTTTATTTAAAGAATGAATTGTATAACATGTTAATGTGGAAATGTGTTTAATTATTGTATATAGTTGAAGATGTTATCGACGAGATTGTTGAAATTGGTCAATGGAACCCGGATGGGAAGCCAAAAAAAGTCATTTTTACTCTGAAGGATGAATGGTATTTTATAGTTATCTTAAACTTACTTATGTTGCAGTTAATATTGTTATACACGACCTAATTGAATATATTCATTGTGAAATTTGTGACAACACAGTGAAACTGTTATAAGTTGTACTTTATGGGAAGCACTTGCTTTGGAGCTTAAGGGTTGTTTGGATAGCCATACTACTGGGCCTGTGGTTTTGCTGCTTACTATGGCTAAAATCAAAGAAGCTAGAGGTTGGTTGTTTATAACCTTCTTTTCTAATTTTAACACATTTTCATTTAGCTACATCTTACACTCATACATACCCATTTTAATGTAGGACCATATCCTTTGTCAATACAAAATTCAATGTATGGTTCGCAAATATTTGTGAATAGCGACGTTAAGGAAATTCTGGAATTCAATGATCATTTGAATCAGTCGTAAGGATCATATGTTTATCCTCTGTAGTTATGTGTACACTAATGTTGTGTTATGGTTTTTTTTTTTTATGAATTTCAAGATGGATCCAAGTCAGCAAACAATGATTCCCTATAGTCAACTAGGAAGTCAGCTTTCTGGTTCTTCTTTTTATTCAACCGTAGATCGCTTTGTGCATAATGCAAATGTGAAATATTTAGATCAAATTAGCAAAGTTAAAAAGGTTTGTTTCAGCACTGAAGCATTATCTTTTTTTGCATAATGCAAATGTGAAACATTTAGATGATTTGATCTAGGTTAAAAAGGTCTCTTTGAGTACTGAAGCATGATTTGTTTCTGACATCTGCATAATGTAAAATTGAAGGAATAGTATGTTTTGTGCTTTAGTCAAATACTATGTTTTATGCTTTATGCAACTCAATACCTTGTAGGAGTGCATGTGTGTCATGGTGGCTACTATACAAAAGTTGTTGATAGCCAATGGTTGGGTATATGATGCATGCCCAAAATGTACCAAAAAGGTTGATGCAAATGCTTTGCCTGTGTTTTGTGTTGGCTGTGGTAATCAAAG
The DNA here is from genome assembly GCA_013407115.1 of Glycine latifolia. Classification (NCBI taxonomy): domain Eukaryota; kingdom Viridiplantae; phylum Streptophyta; class Magnoliopsida; order Fabales; family Fabaceae; genus Glycine; species Glycine latifolia. The sequence goes on along the minus strand of CM023959.1, from coordinate 16,440,466 downwards.
TGTTACCACAATACCAAGGTAACTTTAGCTAAAATTGTGCATCTTGGACTTCCATTTATCAATGTCTTTCACTGTAAAGTAATGAATGTTGTGCCTTAGATACTGTATTGAGGTTAGGGTATGTCAACCACAGGAATCCACCATTTTTACACTATGGCATCGTGAATGTTATGCCCTGACAAAAAATCATTGATGAGGTCAATCACATTATGGCTGACATGATATGTTGCTATTTGTTTATGACACATAATTTTTTATGTTGTATTAATGCTTTCATGTAACTAAAATTAAATAGGAAGGACTTGTTGATCCCAAAGACATACCAAAATGTCTAGATCGTGTCTTGGGAAAAAATTAGTATTCAGATTTAAAGTTGTTCCTGACAATACATGACATAACATTTCTCAGTTATTGGAAGATGATACATTGATAACAACTATTCTGTCACAGCTACCAAACTTTGACATTCAGGTAACCTTAAATAAAAAAGAAGGGTCATATTTAAATGTGCAGTGATTAGTGTATTTAACATTTTGTTTGGTGATTCGTAATTGGGTTTGTTGCCATGTTACTAAGGATAAATCACATCTCTTATGTCATCGATTCTTCAAAAGAAAGTGTTGTTGACAGTGTGAGTTTTGGGTTGTGAAGCTTTGGTTTTATATATAGATTGACTTTTTTTGTATACTTATTGATAACAAATCAAATGCTTCAGGAGCATTGCTTTTCAGCCACTGCTGAGTCTGATGCACATGTGATGGACTCCCTAACACCAGCTAAGCGCAATTCCAATCCATTTGATACTCAATTGGATGCCATACAATTCGAAGACTTTCACAAATTCAATTATCTTGTACTAGGAAGAAGAAACATATCAAGACTAAGTGATAATTTCAAATCACGGTTGAAGACCTTTTTTGTGATATTATGTCACCAACTTTTGTCTTATAATGTATATTGAGTGACAATGAACATGTAATTCGCACTTTATTGTTGATTTCGAGGGGGAGATTGTTGATTAAGGGGAGCAGTAAGAAGATGAAGCTAAGGAAGAAGCTCGTGTCTTAGAAGAAAGTTTTTAACTTTTCACATGCCAAGAAAATTATAATTTGATTAAGTGTATGAGAAGCTAATCTTGTAATCCTTGCATTGCATGAATATGATCATTAATATGCATACATGTTTTCATTAAAGTATTAAAGATATTCATGTTTTTAAAAGAAACTAATTAGTCATAGGTAAAGTTTTTGGAAAATAAAATCTTACTGTTTTAATCGATTACACAAGAATTTTAATCGATTAAATACATTCATACTATTTCTAAAAAAGCTTTGAAGAATAGTTTAATCGATTACCAGCTTCTTGTAATCGATTACATAATTATATGTGAAAAACATGCATAACTGGAATAATCAATTACCATTTTCAGTAATCGATTACAAAGGTCGGGTTCATGTTACACAAAGGCCAGGCTCGTGTTGCACAGGCCAGGTTCGTGTTTTGAGCTTTATTAGTTTAATCGATTACCAGTCTTATGTAATCGATTATTTCTTCATACGTCAAAAATGCTAAGACTGCTTTAATTGATTAAGTATCAGTTTAATCGATTATCATGTTCATGAAAACATTTCCAGGAAGCCCAAGAACATATTAATCGATTATGTGATAATTTAATCAATTACATATGAGTAAATAATCAATTACGTTGTCGTGTTAATCGATTATTGTCAGTTAAATCAGTTTTATATAAAGTTTGGTGAGTCTGTTTTCTATATATAGAGATTGAACGAATCATTTAAAATACATGAGAGATTTACCCAAAAGATACTAAGCTTTATAAGTGTTCAAGATTCTGATTTTGAAACACATATTGTGAGATCAAGATTTCTGAGTTTTTTTAAAAGATGTGTTAAAGAAAAGAAGGTTTATCAAGAGTTTGATTCTGAGCATTGAATTTCGTACAACCTGATTGATTGGTAATCTCAATTCATTTCATTCATTCATACATGAAGGATCACAGGTTGTGTTTATCTTGAAACTCTTCTTTTTAGATGTTCTAATATTTTTGTTGTGTTGTAATATATCAAAGTGATTCTTTCAAGCTTTCTAGAGTAGGGTTCTCTAGGGTTGAAGATCTGAGTAGGGTTCTCAAGATCTTTGTGATTTGTTTTCTAATGGTGTTTTAGAATTCAGATTTTTTATCTAGGGTTGATAAAGATAATCACTTGTAAATTGCTTGTAAAGGATATTTTGATATAGCGAAAACTCTAACCTGGTTGGTTGGAAGACACTGGATGTAGCCTCCATGTTAGTGAGGTGAACAAGTATAAATTGCTGAGTCTTTTATTCTGATTCTATGTTTCTTTCATTTCTTGTGTTTGGGTAATCAAAATATTATTAGCAAAAGAAAATATTTCTGTCATTACATGCTTAGCAAGGTGGATCTTGATTGAAAGAAAAGTTCTGGTTTTACAAAAGGTGAAAGAGTGATACGATCCTGATTTCAAATTCCGCAAGTTGTTTTAGAAAAATTTTAAATATCAGTTTTGAACCAATTCACCCCCTCTCTTGGTTTATTTGCAGTATATTCATTGTGTTTTTCAAGATCACTTTCTTTTTAAAAAAAATGAATACTACTCAAATAACTTTTAGAGATGTAGCTTCTCTCAATCGACCACCAATGTTTAAGGGTGAGCATTCTAGTTTCAGTAATCAATTTTATGCAAGAATACAAAAATTAACTCACCAGATATCTGAGTCTTCATTTTCCACCGAATAATGGTTGCTTTATATGTCAAACTTGTCCATTTAAAATTACCAGTAATTGTCCATATATACCAGACCACTTTTTCCCAAAAAATGTCAACATTTAATTTTAAATAATCAAGTTTATGATATTGAGTAGCATTAGTTATTTTTACATTCCCAATAACTTCGAATATAACAACTGAATAATGGTTAATTTCTGTAATATTCCCAAAAATTATCACCAAATATCGCCCACATTGAAAATACCACTTTTTTTTCATTCAGCAATGTTGCTGCTGAGTTTATGGTTAATAGATTTGAACATTACATATTGAAAAATATTTATAAAAACATATATGTGAAAAGAATATGAATACTTCACACTTAACCAAGCGGAGGGGGTGAATTGGTTAAACCTTGGTATATTAAAAATTTCTTTAATCAAAATCAGAGTTCCTAGGATCTTTATCACTTTTTAAAACCAATAAACCTTATTCAATCAAGTAGCTCAGCCCCAAGGAATTCAATGGATCAAAACTGACTTTGTTGGTCAAACAAATGAATCAAGAAACAATTAAAATGAAGAGGATAGAGATAGAGAATCAATACACAAACAATTTATACTGGTTCACTTCAAAACCATGAAGCTACATCCAGTTTCTTCCAACCAACACTAGGTTAGAGTTACACTATTATAATTTTCAGTTCTTACAATCAATTACAATGTCTCCCTTTATCAACCCTAAATAAAGTACAGAAATCTAAAACCCTATTAGATTCTAAGAGACAAGAACCTGAGAACACTACTTAGTTCTTCCACCTAGAGAACCCATTCTCTAGTTACAAGCAAGAACTTAATTACAATAGCCAAATTACAAAGAAAATTCAAAATGAAAATTACAATCAGATTAAGGAGAGAAACAACCCGATGATCCAAAGTATGCAATGCAAAATGAAGTTACCAGATCAGGTTGAATGATTAAAAGACAATAAGCACAGCTTTCCTTAATCTTGAAATGGTTTCAAGCTCCAAGAATGACTTAAACACACATAATCAATGCACAATGGAGCAAGACACAATTAAACCCTTAGAAAACACTTTAGAATGCTCACAAGACTGTTTAAGCTCAGAAAATACGTATGGGTAATGTTCCACAAAGTTGTCAAAGCAGCTGAGCATCAATCCTATTTATAACAGCTTTTTGTAACTATCTATAATCAATTAAACGCGCCATATAATCGATTAAAACACTTATGTAATTGATTAAATCACCATTTTAATCA
>CM023959.1:16401902-16436424 GCA_013407115.1 Glycine latifolia | reverse complement strand
ATTAAAATGTTCATGAGTTTTCTGGGTTTGAATAACGAGCAAAATAATCGATTTTTTCGAGCTGTAATCGATTAAAACACTTATGTAATCGATTAAATCACCATTTTAATCGATTAAAATGTTCATGAGTTTTCTGGGTTTGAATAACGAGCAAAATAATCGATTTTTTCGAGCTGTAATCGATTAAAACACATATGTAATCGATTAAATCACCATTTTAATCGATTAAAATGTTCATGAGTTTTCTGGGTTTGAATAACGAACAAAATAATCGATTTTTTCGAGCTGTAATCAATTATTCCAGTAGCACTATATTTTATAAAAAGCTTGTGTAATTGATCACGAAACATGGTAATCGATTATTCCAGTGCAACATGGTTTTCTTAAAGCGTTGTGTAATCGATTATGAATCCTGGTAATCGATTATTCCAGTAGAACCATCTTTTCAAAAAGCTTATGTAATCGATTACAATTAATGGTAATCGATTAAAGTGTTCATGAAAGCTTTTTCATGTTTGAAAACGAAGCAAATAATCGATTAATTCGTTATGTAATCAATTATTACAGTGCACTTTGCATTTTTCCAAAAACAATGCTTCTTTCATTCTTTTGTAAAAATTATGCTTGGATTCTTAGTTAAAAATACTTAGGCAATTGAATGATTGAATGCATGCAATGCAAGGATCAACAGATTGAACTCTTTAAAAATACTTAGGCAATTGAATGATTGAATGTAATCTTCCAATGCATTCCAAGGCATGTGAAAAAGCTCAAAACCATTCTTCAAGTTCCTAAGCTTCAATCTTCAAGATGCTCCCCCTATATCCAACAATATGTAGTTTCAACAGCAGCAAGTTAACGACCTGAAAACCATTATTGTTTTTGTAATCCATATTTATATTTTTTAAATAGTTACTACTTGAAGTTAAATACCACAAAATCAGCTGACATATAACATTATTTCAGTAGCATGCCAAACTATGAATCACACAACAACAAGTCATGTCAAGTCCAACTCAAAGTATGGGCTAAATCAAATTATATCTACCAAAAATCTACTTATATCTACGTAACAATATGTGTTGTTCCAACAAGTTGCCCACTCAATGCCATTTATCTATTGATAGTAACACACTTATGATACCTATCACCAAATATAGGACCTTTTAATAAGGGACAAGTCTGAATTGCCTACTAAGTGCCCTTCCTTTGCAAAAATCAAATATAAATGTGCATATGTTATTGTTCAAACACAAAGTCAAAATTGGTTGTTGTTATATCAAGAGCATAATTATATATCCTAATTGTTCAAGTAACACTAAATCAATTTACTGTTGTCTCACTAGGAAGAGATGCATAGGTTTTCTTTTCCTAGTTATTCATGTATTATTCACCACAGTACAATCAAGTTTCATTATGCTCCTTCATTTCAAGTGTGGGCAAAATTAATTAATGTTTCAACAATATTTATGCAGACAGGTTACTCAAACATGGAAGACGAGATTTCTAATACAAAGGCTCATGGGAAAGCTACAAGATTAAAATGATAACTTATATTGCAAGCCAATAGGAAGGGCAAATCTAAATATATCAGTGCTAACAGGCCACAACTAACCACCCAAAATCAAGGTTGATAATCTCTTTACTTATTGTAGCTATATAATAAGTGTTTTGAAATTAAGCTTACAGATTGTACAAGTGAATAAAGTTTTTTCCTTATGTGTTGAAATATGCAGATTTGCTGGGCTCTGCTGCAACAAAAGTCAACCAACAAATTGGGTCAACTCCATTAACAGATATTACTAATAGTCTGAGACAGAAGACTGAGCTGTCTAACAAAAGAGTCAAAACTGGCAATTATAGTTGTAGCCTTCCAAATTCTTTGCTATCTGATAGAATTGTATCAGAACACACTAATAATTTTGTTCAACAGATACATGGATGCTATGAAAATAGTTTACCACATTCAAATAGTTTGCTTCATCATATACATGTAGGCTATCAAAATAGTTGTGCTCAGAATCGAGGTAACAATAAAAGTCTGACTATTTAAAATGAACTACACCAACTGGAAAAAAGTGTAATGTTTTGACTGTTGGGAAATTATTACAAAATGAAAAAAATTAATGCATTTCACCTATCAGATGGGATTGGTGTATGTGTTTTTGCAATATGACCATCATTTTTACTATCTATTCACAAAGTTATTGTTAAAAGAAAAATGTTAGTCATGTGTCAGTTATTAATTTGTGCATGGTTGTAATACAAATTGCTATGTTAAAGCTGCAAGACATAATTGAAGGAGTCTACATGAAGGAAATCGTGCATCAAAAGATAAAATTAACAGTGATACCATGACACACATAATGAACCACAACAAAGGTTTGCATCTATTCACTATTTTTTACAACTTCGAGTTTCTATAATTAGTGTAAACGAATTGTTGTTAGTAAAAAATAATTGTTCTTCCTTCATGTGTTATGAATTATACAAAATATGTATATTTTGCAAGAATAATAAGCAATGACAAAAATCTGCAACTGACAAATGGGAATATCACTAATACTCAGCCACAAATGACTGACCTGCATAACAGACGAAACAAAACTGTTAGTCAAATCTGTAGGGTTCGAAACAATTTGCTAAATCAATTTGTTGCTGCATTTTCAACTTCTGATGCAGATACATATAATGAAAACCATGGTCAGTCCAGTAAAAATGGACAGACAAATGGAGGTACCAATAATCTTAACACAATTTAAAATCAGATGTAGCATGTATCAAGGATGGAGTAAAGTATTATTGTTGGTTATTATGCAGAAAGGTGTCATATTGCCATAGGTTTGACTATCTATCCACAAACTGTTTGGTTAAACCACAATGTTACTAATGTCAAACTGATTTAATGTCCTCCTATTTGGAATATAAAAATCCATGTTAAAGCTGCGAGATTAAGACGAAGAAGCATATTGCAAACTAAGTGTTTATCAAAAGAGAAACACAATATTGCTAACAGTAGACATATAAGCAAGGATAATAAAGGTTTTTCATCTAATCATTGAAATGCACAAGCTTCTGTTATCAACTATACATTGTTTGTATTATTAAAATTAGCAATGTTTTATTTTGTAGGATATCTGGATTTAGGAGATGCTACTGAAATATGTCTATATTGCTAAGTTGCTATATGGTATGAAAAACGTACAAAGAAAAATAAAACACATAGTAACGCCAAATATATTTTTTGTTGTAGCAATGGTAGGATACAACTTCCTTTTCTAACGAACCCACCAAAACTACTGCAACAACTACTAAGTGGTCAACATTCACGCCAAAATAGAAATTACCAAGAGAATATCAGAGCTTATAATACTATGTTTGCTTTTAGCTCTCTTGGTGCCAATATAGATAGAAGTTTGTTACAAGGAAAAGGTCCCCCAATTTATAGAATTCATGGATAATCATGTCATTTGATTGGAAGCCTATTACCAATGGTTGGAAAAACTCCAAAATTTGCTCGGTTGTACATATGTGATACAGAGAATGAAGTTCAAAACAGACTTGGTAAAGGAAGGTAAAATTGTTGATAAAGTTTTATTTTTATTTGACATCTTATAATTATTATGATGTATTATTTGTTGATAGATGTCAACTACATTACTGTTTTACTAGGTACAACGTTCCTAGTGTTACACCACAATATTCGAACATTTAGGTTAAACGATGTATTGAATACAACTTACTGTATTGTAATGCAAACAAACTGTTTAGAAAATATACCACCACACACATAATATAAAGAATTCATAAAGCAAAACACATATCAAATAGTAATAACAGTTTGATGTAATTTTCTGGTGGGAAAATCGCCTTGATTCACATCTAGTGTCATAGTTGAAAGAAATGTTTGATGAATTCAATGTGTTTGCTAAGTCTTTTAGGATGGCCAAAGTGAGATATGAAAATTGTTAGACACAAAATATGAATTTGCAGTTAATATCAAATAGGAAAAAAGATTGAAGAATTTATAATTGCCCACAATTTCAGAGGTGGCTGTAGTTATTGTTGGGGATGCAACACAACCTATCAATAGAGATATTATACTTGAAAAACAAGTAAACGTCAAAAAAAAAATTTGGGAACCCAACATTGCTGCATATGGCCATTCCATCAAAGTGCAATTGATCCATATACCTGTGACTGCCAACAAATGTTGAAGGTAGAACAATACACTTTCCACAATTAGCATGCTGACCACCAACTGTAACTATCAGAGAGTTCTTGTGTTTTAGGCTACAGTCTAGAAAAGGAGAGACTCAAACCTTATTGAGGTCCAGAAGACTGTTCCAGCAGTTTAATGTTGATGGTTACACAATTATGGATTTAGAACGATTAATGTTTATAAGAACCCATAAAAAACAACTGTATTGTGATAAATACAAAACTTTAATTGTCTCATAGGAATAATGGGGTAACACTAAGTTTTCATCTCTTGTATTTACCAAATTTATTGATTTTGCATTGAGTTAATGGTGTATACTTTTCTATGTAATCATATGTTGTTGAACTGCTCTTATATATAAGAACCTCACATTGAGGGAATATATATGAAAGTGAATGGAGTGAATGAAAGAGGAATTATTATTCCAATTTATCCGTATCTGATTTTTAACATGGTATCAGAGCAATGATTTCCTCCATGAATGAGAGTCATGGTTCCCTCCATGAAAAAAATTATCTTCCGCTGCCATAAGAGTTTTTCTTCTTCATATTCTCAAACTTTCATCTCTTTTTTTCTTCCCGTATCAATACCTATATTTCACTTTTATTTCTCCTCCTTAACCTTTACCATCTTTGGTTCTTCTACAAATTATTATTATTATTACCATGAACTCCATCTTTGCCTCACATAACCTTCTCATCTTCGATTCTGGCTTGAATCCTTACCCGTATCTTAATCTTCTTCCAAAAAAAACACAAATGGCATAACATAAATCCATTTTGAATCCTTCTCGTACCTCATTATTGAAGCCTCCATGCACCTATTCCATTTGAAGGTCATTGATGTGAAACTCGTTACATTGTTCTGAATCGTTCACAAACCAACCCTGAAGTCTATTGACATGAATATGTGATTATTCTGAATCTCTTCTCATATCTCAATTCTCCATGCACGTATTCTATTTGAAGGTCATTGATGTGAAGCTCGTTGCATTGTTCTGAATCCTTTACAGACCATCCCTGAAGTCTATTGACATAAACATGTTATTGTTTCGAATCCCTTCCCGTATCTCAATTTTCTTTCTACCTCAAATAATCGAAACATTGAAGCATCTCCTGAACCTATTGCTGATCAAAGTCATTCTTGGAAAAGTGTTTGAAGAAACAATTGGCAAGTTGGGCATCATTGATATTCATGCACCAACTTGAGGGGAAGTGTTGAATTGTATAATTTAAATTTCAAATTATTGTTAGGATTTGTTAGGCTGTTATAGTTTGCGATTATTATCTTTAAATAGGAATTAACATTATTCCTTATTATTAGAAGGTTGTTGAACTGCTCTTATATATAAGAACCTCACATTGAGGGAATATATATGAAAGTGAATGGAGTGAATGAATGAATGAAAAAGGAATTATTATTCCAATTTATCCGTATCTGATTTTTAACAAATATGTCAAGAATCATATGATGCATGATCCGTGTGGGTTTGCTAACAGAAAGTCCCCATGTATGAAAGATGGGAAGTGTTCTAGATATTTCCCAAAAAATGCCAACCTAAAACTATAATTGATCAAGATGACTATCCTGTTTATAAAAGACGTAATGATGGGAGATGCATTGAAAAAATAATATAGCACTAGACAACATATATGTTATGCCATACAATGCAAAGTTGTTGTTGAAATATCAAGCTCATCTCAACATAGAATGGTGCAATCAATCAACATCCATAAAATATTTGTTCAAGTACATTAATAAAGGATCTGATCGCACAGCTGCTCTTGTACCTATTCAAAAGGATGTTGGAACAATAGATTAGTGTGTTGATGAGTTAAAACAATATCTAGATGGTAGGTATATTTCTCATTGTGAAGCTTGTTGGAGAATATTTTCATTCCAGATATACAAGAGATCACCTACTGTCGAATGACTGTACTTTCATTTACTTGGTAAAAATTCAATAATCTTTGAAGATGATGACATTTGTAACGGTCTGCCTCGTCGTTTCGGCATCACTAACTCTAATCGTGTGAATTTCAAATTTTAATGAAAACTCCATTAATTTGATTATGAAAATGGTAGTAATTTTTTTGCAATAATACAATTATCATACACGATACAATTACAATAATTGAATACATATGTATACATATACTAAATCAGTACTCATCATTAACATGTTTAGAACTTAATTTAGTTTTACATGTAATTACAACTCAAAATGTACATGTCCATAAAAGAATTAAGGGTCTAACTATGAAAGAGTTTATTAACAAAACACAACTCTTTTCAAAAAGAATTCCAACGTCATCACGTCGGCTTGGCGACTCTAACAAGAAGAAGATCTCTCTCTAAGGTCATCTACTGCTACTCATCTACTCACATGAACGAAAGTTCGCAATCATCACAGGTACCAACCACACGGTACAACAAATGCAAGGGTGAGTTTATTATATAAAACCAGCAAGCATCAAATAGCAGCAGTTGAGAAGGAAACAACATTATCCATCACAATCATTAACAAAAATCCATTATTCCAATACAATTCAACAAACCAATCATTATATCCATTTCATAACTCAAACAATCATCCACAGAATGATGCATGCACCTGACTCATCTATCAGCATGCAATGTGGTACCATATCCCAGAAATAGCCTCTCACAGGAAAAATGATTCACCGCCTATCAGGGCCACCCTATCGTGCACTGGCGATTCCCCCCGGGTGATCAGCCAACGTTGCTAAGGAATTCAAACCTGATGACCCCTTAGTACCTGCATTTTCATCCCACTGAAACCCACAGGTACGCGCGTGCCTTCATATTATTTCCATCCATACACATAAAGTATGAAACATGGGCATCAACAATGTATGACCATGGCCAGGAACAAATCCTTTCCCGCAAGGATGACCAGTCATACACCTCCCATGTACATACATAACACACCAATGTGGGCTCACCAATGCACTGACCGTGGCTAGGAACAAATCCTTCCCTGCAAGGATAACCAACTGGTCATTGCACCCCACGTGTATATACACAACATAAAACCATGGCACCATCAATGTATGACCATGGCTAAGAACAAATCCTTCCCCGCAAGGATTACCAGTCATACACCTCATAGGTATCCATGTATATCCACATCACATAATGACAACCATGGACACCATCAATGCATGATCATGGCCAGGAACAAATTCTTCCCCGCAAGGATGACCAATCATGCACCCCCATAGGTATCAGTGAACATACACAACATACACATACCCTCACGGACACCTAACTCATCTCATTTCAACATTATCCTCATAAACATCAACTTCATGTCATTTCAACATCAACATCCATTTCATCATCATCTCATTTAAACATCATAAACCACATCATCATTATATCATTTATACATCATCGTTATCTCATTCAATCATCACCAACACATCAATAACATCTCATTTCAACATTATCAATGACATCAATATCACATCATTCATCCACAATCCATATTACCACGAGACTGGTATTTTAGGAAAATTCTAAATTAAAAAGGAGGACTACAATATAGAAAACACACTTTTATGTCCATTTAAAAATTTAATAAAGAATTAAATATGAAAACATATTATAAAAGTTTGGACAGAGTCTCCTCTGTAATTAAAACTTTTCCCAAAAATTCAATCATTACAACAACATCATTCACAGTTTTATCCATCAACAAGCCAATTCATCGCATCTCATTAGTTAAAAACACATTTTTTCTTGAAAATGAGCACACACAGGAACAAACACACATCAATCTTAAATACATCACATCCCATTAGCTAAAAACATAGTTTTTCTTGAAATATCAGCACACAACAAAGACAGGCAGATATCCTCATAGTTGGACTCCCTGCCCCCAACTATGATACCAAATCTATAACTAAATAATAAACTCCTCTTACCTAACTATATCCCTCTGTTAGCTTCTTGAAACGTCGTTTTGGGATCTCTCAAATTCACATGCTTTGACCCAAATGTAGAGCTCTATATACCAAATCGAAGATAATTTAGTATAGATTCCAAAGGGAAGGTCAAAATTAACATTTAGGGTCAGATACCCACTCAAATCTAAAAATAGGCTAAAATAGTGTTTTGGGAGTTCACATCAAAAGACATCATTTTGAAATTTTGATCACACCAATGTGACTGGGGCTCAACAAAGATCACAAAAATGACATCAACTTCATAAAAAGGAGACTTTTTCAACATCTCATTTTCAAAGGGTTTTCAAAGGAAGTATAAAAGCAGCCCATAGCGGTACCCGAATCACAAGGAAACCAAGAAAGGAGGATTAGAGGCTCCATTCTCTACCAAATCCTCAGGTTGAGTTTTGAAGATTTTGCTCTGATTAAAGTGTTCCTCTTCGTGCGGTGGTTCAACGGCAAGAAACGGTGACTTGTGGCCGTCACCGGTGGCCGTGGCTGGTGGAGGAGGATGGGGAGGGGTTGGGTGGTGGTTTAGGAAAGAAGCCAGATTTTTTCATGATTTAGAGCCTGCTACATGCTTTTAAAACCACCTTGACTCACCCAAGCAAGCTAAAATGTCTTCCAAAATTCGCCTAGGCGAGCTGACCCAAATTTAAAATTTCTGCTTCTATGAAAAAACTAATCTCGTGTTTATGATATTATTTCACCAATCCCAATGGTCAAAAGTTCAATATTTAGGTTAGGAGCCTACCTTTAAACTTTGAAGGTGATCCCACGGTTAACCAATCTAGAATGTGGATTTTACTAAAACCAGGTTTTGGCTCAAACTCAGAATCACTCAATTTCAACGCAGCTCAAACAAATTCCACATAACTTGACATCTACACCAAGAAATTGCACATGGATAATTCACATAACATTTCAACTAATCCTAATTAATAAAGTAATCAAATAATACAAGGAATACATCACACATATATTTTAAGTTATTGAAATTTCAGGGTGTTACAACATTGATGTTGTGCTCTCAGAGCCAACTGTTAAAGACTCCATGTTTGCATCTTGGCTACAAGCAAATACCATCTTCAATGAAGGCAAACATCTGACTTATGTCCAGCTTATTAAAAAATTTACATATGTAGCTAAGGACAGACAATAGAAGCTAAGAAAACAAGGACAAGCAATTGGAAGACTGAACTGGATTCCTCCGAGTACTGGAGAACTATATTATCTTAGGATGATGTTGTCAATGGTTAAAGGGCCAACCAGTTATAAACAAATTTGTACAGTTGGTGGTCAACTATATCCTTTATTTAGAGAAACGTGTTTTGCAATGGGTTTTTTGCATGATGATAAGGAGTACATTGATGCTTTAAAAGAGACATACCGGTGGGGTTTTGGTATATTTCTAAGGAGATTGTTTGCTACAATGCTCATCTCCAATAGCATTGACAGACCAAAGCATCTCTGCTATGAAACTGTTGATTATCTCATTAATGTGATTCTACATTATCAAAGAACATTGACAAACATACCAGGTAAAATACACCAAAAAATACTTTGAATATAAATTCCATCTGGTGTTGATATATGAATAGTTATGTTTCATTATTGTGGAAATTATAGATTTGCAGCTGCCAGTTGAAGACTTACAAAATTTTGCACTACTTCACATTGAAGAGACATTGCATTCCAATAAGAAATCATTAAAGGATTATCCAACCATGCCTTTTCCAAGTGGTATAGTGCAAAGTCATGTTGGTAACACACACACACACACACACACACACACATATATATATATATATATATGCTTAATGGAGTTATCAGATTCAATTAAAATCTGATTTTGAATCATATTTTGCCACTCTAACAGGTTTGAATATAAAATAAACCATAATAACAATAGAAACAATTAAATTTTTTACTATATGTAACATCTTATGTTCTATATTTGAAATGCAGATGAGCAAACAAGTATATTTCATGATATCATGAATGTTGTCAACAAACAGGTGGAGATGCTTTCTTCTTGTATGGCTATGGAGGTACCGGAAAGACTTTTATGTGGAATACATTAGCCTCTGCATTGTGTTCCAAGGGTGAAATTGTTTTAACAATTGTTTCAAGTGGAATAGCTTCATTGTTATCACCCAATGGCAGAACTACACATTCTAAATTTTCCATTCCTGTGCCTACATTAGAAAACTCGACATGTACCAAGGTAGTGAGCTAGCTGGTCTGTTAAAAGCAACACGGTTAATCATATGGGATGAGGCTCCTATGGCACACAAGTTCTGTTTTGAAGCATTGGACAACACTGAAAGACATCATGTCTATCACTCATAAAGATACTATGCATTTGGTGGAAAAGTTGTTATTTTTTGGGGTGACTTTTGACAAATCTTACCTGTCATTCATAAAGGCAGTAGATCAGACATTTTTCATGCTACTATTAATGCTTCATATCTATAGGAATACTGCACAGTATCAAAGTTGACAAACAATATGTGCTTGCATCATAATTCTGAAACAACAAATGTAGAAGAAATTAACAAATTTTCTCAGTGGCTATTAGATGTTGGTGATGGGAAAATAGGCTTCAACAATGATGGATTTTCTGAAATAGAAATTCCCTCTGATTTGCTAATTACAGATTTCAATGATCCTATTGAATCCATTGTTAGCAATACCTATCTAGACATCAAGCATAATTATAACAATGAAGAGTTTCTCAACACCAAAGCTATACTAGCTTCAACGATTGAGGTTGTTGACAAAATAAATGAGCATGTATAAAACTTGATTCCAAGTGAACAAAAACAATATTTAAGCTCAGATTCCATTGACATGACAGATGCTGCCGAAACTCAAGTTTTCCAATCAATTACACCAGAGTTTCTAAATTCATTGAAAACATATGGATTACCCAATCATCAAATCATACTGAAAACAGGTACACCTATCATGTTGATTCGTAATTTGGATCAAGCGGAAGGGTTGTGCATTGGTACAAGGCTAATTGTGTTTAGGATGACTAATCATGTTATTGAAGCACAGATAATTTCTGGTAAAAACATTGGTGTTGCTGTATATATTCCATGAATGTCATTATCACCATAACAATCTCATTGGCCTTTCAAGATAATTAGAAGACAATTCCCAATTATAGTGTCATATGATATGACAATCAACAAATCTCAAGGCCAACCTCTTGAATGCATTGGATTATATCTTCCTAATCCAGTTTTTAGCCATGGTCAGCTTTATGTAGCATTCTCCAGAGTCAAGAGCAAAATTGGATTGAAAGTTCTCATTCACGACAAAGAAGGAAAATCACAAAATATAACTGCCAATGTGGTTTTCAAAAAAGTTTTTCAAAATTTGTAGTATGTGATCATTTTTATTAATGTGATACATTTGGTATTTCAAATTTACTTATATACACCAATAATTTGTCTTCTGTTTTCAGGATTTGTCGTGCATTCTGTTTTGGAACAACATCCTATAACAAGCCTATTTTTAGGCACACACCTTATCCAAATGAATAACCTCTTTACAATAATAAGTAGTCTTTTGTATGCAGGATTTAGTTTGATGTCCTTTTTGGAACACTAGCATCACACTTAACAGCATGGTCAAAAATGTTGAAGTACCCTTCTATTATCTGGTTGTCAATAAAACAAGAGTTCCTTCTTAAATGAATTATATTGGCTACTTTATAAGACAAGTGTGACACTTTGTACATGAGAAATTAACCATATGCTAGGTACAAACGATGTGCCAAAAACATTGGCATTGTTGTTCTATGTGTTTTTTTGAACTACATTATACTAAATATTTGTCCTGGGTACATTGACTGAACCTTAACCCAATCTTTTGGGTTAATATATATTAAATCATTTTTTTTTGCTTAGTTTCACAACTTCAAACTTACTTTCATCTTATATTTGATACAAAGGTTTTAATTAATGATTTATAGATTAATCATAGATCTTTAATTTCATACCACAATGGTTTCCACGTTTTCCATTTACAGTTATCCACCATTAAAAAAAACTTGCTGGAACTTCTTAGTTAACGTTTGCAAATAAGTTTTCCTAATAAATGGCTGTAACCGCTTAGTTCAGCCCAATTACGAACTTCCTCTTCAGCACAATGTCATGAAATGGTGCAATTTAATGGGCTGTGCACATGGGTCAATCTATTTGACGGTCTCACTTCTGCAACAAGGTTCATTGTGTACCAAACACGACAACACTCACATAATTTACTGGCTCCGGTTCAAATCCACAACACCAAATACTCCAAATTTGACAACCTTCATTAAAACATTTATTGCCAGTTACTTCACATTCATTCGTTGGAACACAATTGGAAGTAGAAAACAGAGAGTCATTTAGTAACAAGACTTAGATACAAGGTCATCGAATAATTGGAAAAATAGATAGCACAGAGACAGTGCATAGACCAACAACCACTCCATCTCATTCACTCACACAAAAAAAGAAACCACGCTGCCTTCATCAACACTGACGCAGAAGAAGACTATACTAAGAACACGCTACTGTGCACCTGGTAAAATGGTTGTTATTCTTTGTCTGCAAAAAATCAGTAGTTCCAAAGTATAATATGGCATATATGCTTTTTTCATTGTTTCACTTGTAGTTCAACACATTTTATTTAATATGAAAATTGAAACCCATGACTATTAGACCCTCAAATTTTCTCTGTTGGTTCATCATTTAATTTATTTTGTCAGTATCATTTGGTTGTCCTATTATAAGTCAAATTAAGATGTATATGCCATATAGATGTAGTGGTCGTGCATCATGCTTATTCCAATAGATTGTGCAGCAAAAATAATATTGATCAATATCCATATAGAGTACATAGATACATTATCCATCAATTCAGTATCGTTTGATACTCAATTACAACATACATTAATATGTATGCCTCTATTGATTCTCTTGTGTAGTGCATCATGCTTACAATCATGATGTTATTTTTCCAACAGATTTGTTTCTAATAAGTGCATATTAATGTATGTTGTAATTGGGTATCTTAAATCTGACATTTTACTTCATTTCTTACCATACAAATTGATGTTTTAATTTTACATTGGCAATTACAAATTCATATTTCCTATGTTGTATGTGCAACTCAGCAAAAATGAATGAAGATCAAGTTAATCTAAAGGAAATGACTGTAAGCATGATGCAGATTAATAGGACATTGGATGACTGTATCAACACTGTGCATTTTACAAACCAGGTAAACTGTTATCAATGTTTTATGCATTACACAAGCCCTTATGTAAATAAGTAATTTCCTATTGTTTTTTATGGTACATATAGCCTTATGCAGAAATTGGCAGAAGCTTTGCAATCAGGTGGAAAGATCATTTGGAGGAAACATGACATCTGATTGATGCTCATCGAAAACATCATTTGGTCAAGTACAACAAATCCCTACAAAACCCTTTAATTGTGGCAAGATGGACATCGATTAAAGAGTACTACCATCTTGAAGGTAATTGTCAAATTATGTTGACGCATTATGGACAATCTGTGTTCCTCATCATTGTCTATAAAACTGGTTCTGAGGCACATGCCTTTCCAAAATGGCATTCCCTATATAGCAAAACCCTAACTCCATTGTCTTCCGCGTCCTGCTAAACGAATATAAGGTTTATGCTAGTGCCTTGGTAAGTTACAGATTACTACACATATAGTATTTTAGTCATTTAAAATTAATATCAATATATACATTTCTAACAACACTTATTGTTTATTTCAGGATGTCCCATGTACCATATATTACTTTCTATAGGACACAGGGTTCACACACTTGAATTCCGAAGGAACAACAGAGTGCAAGCTTGTCTTCAACCATTGGCCAAAAAGTGTTAAAATTGGATCTAGTTGGAAAGCATTTGCAAAGGATAATGATTTGAAAGCTAACTTGGAATTTATCATGGAGTTCCCAGACCCGACAAACAACATAATGCTCTGGTCTATGCGTTGATTGCAAATATGACAATTAATCTCTCTCATAGCCTTGACTCTACCTTTGTTGCTTTTTGGCAAAAATACATTTATATAAAGATGTTATCTTTTGTAATTAACCTTACCATTCTATCTTAAACTGTTTGAATACTATAATTGTTGCATGGATGATGTTATCTTTGTACATTGGCTTTATATTTTCCCGTGGCTTATCATTCTATCTTAAACTGTTTGAATACTATAGTTGTATGAATTTCAAATCTAATATCGATCCCTTTTTATTTTTTAAAAATCAGAAAACTAAAACGACCTTTTTTTCATTTTTTATTGCTTTATTTTTTCTTATATTTTCACATCTTCTTTAACTTCTATTCTCTTAAAATCAATTTATAAATTTTTTATAATGTAGTTTTAAAAACTAAAAAATAATAATCAAAAACACCTTAATTCTTGTGTTTTTCAATACAAGATATATAGTGATTGTAATGTTGGCAAAAAGTAATTAAATTTGTTTAAGATCCATATATGGAAAAATCACTTTCATACTACTATTATAAATTAAAAAGGAAAAAAATTTCTTATTAAAATTGGTTTCACATTTAAAATAATTATTTGTTAGAAATTATGTACTTATTTTAAAAAATGACTAAAATAATAATAAAAAGTATTAATCATATATAAAATTTATTTATGAATTTTTTCATGACTTTATTATTTTAATAAAAACACTAATATTTTAGAAAAAACATTCTAACCTTAATTTTTTTTTTCAAAATTAATCATGTCTAAAGATTATATGATTAGTATATCACCTTAATTACCACTATGTTTAATAATGGGAGGACAAAAAATGGAAAATAGAGAACAAATAAAACATAAAACACAACATGGAATCCCAATTTTTTTCTGTGCTATGCAACTTTGTAATTCAAATTTAGTAATTCACATTTTTTAAAGTTAGCAAAATTGGATATAGTCTTTTTGTAATGACCCCGTATGCATCTGGTTCATTAATATTATAATATGGTCTTAAGCGCAGCAATTACTTAATAAACTTAAGTAGATACGGAAGCATATAAAATAATAAGATGTCATCTTACGTCACACAACACAACTAAAACATTATGTATGGAATCTGTATACATCCCAGTACTTGGGTTCTGTTCTTAAAAGATATATCATAGTACAAACCCAAACCGGTTTACAAAAGTACAACAAAATTGAGTCAACAGACTCGTAAAAGACCGCCTTCCAAAATCCGCTTCTTCGAACCCGACCTCGTCCTCTTGTCTGGGATCCTCAATAAGTAGCCAACTTGGCCTCGGCCTACCTGGCCTATCAATTGAGATCCACCGAACAACCCCTACTCAGGTCTCTTACCCCGGACCTCGTCCCCCACTCTTTAGCTATCACCTGTAATAAATATAATCCCCAACCGAGGTGAGATACAATCTCAGTAAACTCAGGGTTCTTGGAGACTCACCTCCCCCTAGTTCACTTCCAAAGTACATAACATTTAAATATGCATTACAATAACATAGTCAACCCAGTCTTTTAATAAAAACATGGTCATCCCGGCTTTCATAAAAACATAGCCATCCCGGCTTTTTAGTAAAAACATGGGCATTCCTGCCTTTTAGTAAAAACATTGCCATCCCGGCTTTCATAAAAACATAGCCATCCTGGCCTTTTAGTAAAACATGGCCATCCCGGCTTTCATAAACATCGCATGTATATAATCACACCCACGTGCCATTCAAGCACAGATATACAAGTTCACCAGTGCACATCTCATGCATAAATGCATATCAACCGTGCACATCTCATGTACCCGTGCACATCTCATGCACTCGGACGTATATGAATTCTCGAGAAGCTCATCCCGGATAAGTCTTACACTCTCATATATGGTCCGCTTCCCTGGCCATAGGACTTCTCAATCATAATACAAACATAACAGTGCAAATCATTTATATGTATGTTTCAATCAAAAAGCAGTAACACACAATTTAAATACACGCACTGCATCATACAATATCCATAACTCCCCAGGAGTATGGTGGAACATAATCAAGGGATACAAACTCCCCAAGAACAGAGAGCTTACCTTGTCTGATCACTGCACCGGCTCTCTCTCAGCCTAGTGCTCCCAAACACCGATATCTCCTTTATCACACCCTACACTAGGCAAGAAAGATATCAAGAATGGTTTTCAACCGTTTCATAAAAAGAATCAGTTCTTTTCTAGATCTCAAGCATAACCAACTAACCATTGACTTGTAAACCCCACAAATATCTATCTGAGCATAACAAAATACCCAAAACCCAGAAAAGTTAGCTTTCAAGGTTGAACCTTCATCATAACAACCTCTTAAGCATACTTTTCCAAGGAAACATCACTCAAAACCAACCCTAACTCATATGGGTCATTTTTCCTCTCAAAAGCTACGATGAAAGTTACATATCTTACCTTAAAACCACAAGGAAGGCTAGAGGACAACTTCTCCCAAGCTTAGATGTCCTTAACGTGCCTTCTAACTCTTAAAGGTTGAAACTTTAACTTTCTTTTATAGAAATAATCTCTTCGCCTAATGATTTTCACAACTAACAAAGGTTGGAAACTAGTTTGTCTGGTGATACTCTTTAATACTTACGTTGGATATGAAGCTTTTAGGTTAAGGAAAGGTTATCTAGGAAGCTTTTCTCACTACAACAATGGAGGAAGTAAGGAATAAGAGAGAGAAAGTGTTTTAGCAAAGGCGGTGAAATTAAAGTTTCTACTGAAATATCTCACTCATGCATATCTTAAATATCCTGAAAATTGACACGCGTCATATCGTAATATGAGGACCTTTCTCGAATCAAAACAACCAGCAAAGAGTCAATATGTGTCACTTGTGTAAAGTGAAAATGTAGAGATATTTGACTGTCGGGTTGGGTCTTCTGTTTGGCAAGTCAATTTATTATACTTCATACAAGTTACGTGTGACTACCCGAGTTCTCTAAACCGTACATACACTGTCGAGTTCTCTTCATATTACTAACACTGCCGGGGTGGATTTATATATATATTGAGTGCAACTTCACTACCATATCCTGGGTTCCTGAGCACTCATTCCAACGACAACCGACTTTATTACTTGGTATGTCACCAGTTCAAGGTTCCTCCCAACCACTTCCGGGATCACTAACCTGGTAACTCTATCAAAAGGGGTTGCGAGCTCTTCCGGTCTCTCTACCCAGTGGCTCTTACAATTCAACTAAAAACAAGCTCCTCCGAGCTCAACCGAAACCACTACCCGGTTGCTTATCCGAGATCACTACTTGGAACACATCCGAGATCACTACTCGATCGCTCTTTCCTTCTTTGTCCGAGTTCCTTTCCATACATAAGCGCTTTTCAACAAAGTGCTATGTATATGCACCACTTGCGTGGAGATAACCCGGTCTTCCTATCAGTACTACATACATCATGATCCCGGATTTGAAAAGGTGCTATCTACACCCCCTTCATGTCTGGGTTCCAAAAATACACCCCCTTTAGGTGACAACCCGGTCACATGAACCAGATTTGAAGAGATGTTATCTACGCCCCCTTCTTATCCAAGTTCCAACATACACCCCCGTTATGTGACAACCTGGATTATTATAGGGTCATTATACTTTTCATCCAAAATCAACATTCAATTGAAATATGATTCATAATTACATGGCTAAATTGAATTCATGTCCTAGTAGCAGACCATACTGTACACGAAGGAAAACAATTGGACCAAACGAAAAACACTTACTTACATAGGTAAGCAGCACTTTTGAAAACAATTTTTTTGGACTACTGGGTTGTGTATGCATTCCAAATACATTATCTCAAGTCAGGGCCAAAGTACACATGTGTACTTCATGACGGTCCAACTTCGTGAGACTCAATACAATGCCATCAAAGTAACAATGTAAGTATTCACATCATTCCACTCCAAACAGACATTGGGACACAATGACACACTCTGTGAAAGGCACAATAGAGAACATAGACCGAGGTTGGTCTTCATCCACTGACCATCTAGTGCAATCCACCGTGAATACTTATATAATGACGGGCACTCCGTCCTTATTCACTAACATAAGAGAAAACGACCCTGCTTTCATCAACACTAACGGCGAATACGACTACAGTAACGACATGCAACTGTACAAAAGGTAAGCACTGACAAATTACTCCAAAGTGCCTTCATTCTAGAAACAAATAACTACAATGTGAGACATTCTTGGTATGCTAAAGATTATTATATCCAAACTATAATATTTGAATATCCTGTTATTATAGTACTTAGGGTTTAAAGTCCATATCAATGATGCATGCCAAAACAGATCTGGAAAGTTTTTTATCTCCATTTTAGGTACTCTTCCAAATTAAAGTTCTAATACTATTGAATATTAAGTTTGCTTTGAAAATTGAAAATCATCACACCCTCAAATTTTCTATTTTGCTTTGTCATTCATTCACTTTAGTCATGATTATTTGGTGAAACTATTATAACATAAATTCAGACCTTTAAATAAATCTTATATTTAGGATGATGAATTTAAAGATTATTAGACCATTATAAAATTGCTCCATATGTGCCAAACAAAATTCACCATCTGTATGTTCATCTCAGAATTCCTCATTATATTTGAATCACATTTATCCATCATTTATTTTCTTTGCTTACCATGTTACTCAATTATTTTCTTCTACTATATCATTGTACTCTACTTCTACATTAATATCATGGATGATTCCTCTAATAATCATTTAACACATTGTGATTTTGAAGCCTGTCAATTCCCAATTTGTTATATGTTTCTTATCCATGGATGCTTAGCAATAACCTATCACAATGTTATGTTTTTCTACATAGATTTGTGCATCTCACATTTGCTTATTAAAATGTTCTTTGTTCCTACTAATCATTCTATACTATGTTTGTTTCTTGGTCTACAAAGGACAATTGGCTGCAAAAAATAATATATTATATCAATTTATCTAGTAATCACCACATGTATTGATATTTATTATTTGCATATCAAATTAATGGTTCTTTAATTGGGTAGTTTGTGTCTACAATTTAAGTACATGCTTTACACATTTTTTTAGGTGCAGATTATTTAGGAAAAATGTCTGGAAATAGCATAAATCTTAAGGACATGACCTTACACATGATGCAGAATCATAGAAAATCTGAAAACTGCCTTAATATTATGCATGTTAAGGACATGTTTAGCATTTTTTTATGTATTCTACATTATAGGTTTTAATTGTTGTCTTGCATCTCCTACATTGGCACTAATGTTTTAAAATTTCAAATGTAGCCTTACGCAGAACTCCCCAAAAGCTTTGTTTTAGCTTTTAAAAATACTTGGATGACATATGACATTTGATAGATTGCCCTGGAAAACGTCATTCTGTCAAATTCAACTAGTCCTTGGACAACCCTTTAATTGTTGATAGATGGATTGGAATAAGAGAGTACTATGGTCTTCAAGGAGACCATCACATCACATAAACCCTCTATGGCCAATCTCTATTTTTAATAACTGTTTTCAAAAGCAATTCTTTGCCACAATCATTTCCACATTGTCATTCTCTTTACAAATCAAACCCTAACTCTGTCATCTTCCGCATACTCTTGAACGAACACAAAGTGACTTGCAGTGCTTTTGTAAGCTTTTATTGACTACATACTATAACATTATTTTTTTCAATGATTTGCATCCATATATTAAATTCTAACAATCCACATGTATTGCAGGATCTGCCAAGTACCATGTATTACTTCTTAAATGAGGAAGCATTCACACATATTGTTTTTGAAGAAACAAAAGCATGCAAAATTGTCTTCAACCATTGGCGCAAACATGCTAAAATCGACGCAGGATGGAAATCATTTGCAAGGGAAAACAATTTCAAACCACATGTGGATTTTGTGATCGAGTTCCCTAATCTCACCAGCAACCATGTGCTTTGGTACATTGGTTAAACACAACTTATGTGTTAACTCTACAAAGACTAAACTCTATTTTGCTACCTATCTTTTACTCCTATATTTATCTTTATCATACGGTTTGTCAAACCCGCTCTCTACTCTTACAACACTTGACTATTATATATTAGACATTACAAAGTTTTATTCTATTTACTTTGCTTACACGAAATACTGTTTATATTCTAAACATGCATTTGAACATAAGGCTTACTCGTGCGTCCACATTTACTTTGCTTACACGAAATACTGTTTATATTCTAAACATGCATTTGAACATAAGGCTTACTCGTGCGTCCACACGGGTACAATAATTAGTAGTAATAAAATGGAGAAGAAATCAAGGGAGAAAAGAAACGCGGTTTTGCGGACAACTCTGGAATAATATTTGTCGCATATTGAAATTAGAATAATTTGAACAATACAACCTATAATTAAATTTCATGAATAGGAACGAAGAAATTAATAAAAAAAAGTGTCATAAGGTTCACACAATTAATAGTTTAATAGTTATAAAATATATAAGTTGGCTATGATGGAATATAAAACACACACACACAAAGATACGAGATTATTATAGGCTACAACATGCGATTAAATACTAACCTGAATTTACATTCAATTCCATGAGGGTCAATTGGCTGAGAGAAACCCTTAACTACACTTGAGAGTATATAGACCATATTCTAGGAAATTTGTTTGACATTTTAAATATATTTTTGATCCCTAATAAATATTTAATTTTTAGGTTTGTTTCCTAATAAATTTTTATTTTGTGTTGCCTTCTTAATAAAATAATTTTGATTTTGATCTTAAACACTTATTTTTAGTCCTCGATAAATTAACGAATTTTGTGTTTATTTTCTGACAATTTTTTCCATTTGTTACTAGTCGAGACTAAAATACAATTTGTTAATTTATTAGGGAGCAAACACAAAATTCACTAATATCAGGGGCTAAAATAAAATATCGAAGACCAAAAATAAAAATATTATTTTATTAGAGACTCAACAAAAAAAAAAATTAATATGAAATAAATATAAAAATCAAATATTTATTAGAAATAAAAAACATATTTAAATCTTTATTTAAGTCTTTATTCAAGAGAGTATGTAAATTTGCTTAACAACATAATAAATTTATAATCCCTTAATAGATGGTGGAATGAGAGTATGAAATAAAAAGGTTAAAAAGATTCCAAATATTCTCAGGAATTTAATTACATCAAACTGCAGACGCCAGCTTTACAAAGCAAATTTTCCAAATAAACTGTGTCTTGACTCTTTATCTGAGGCACCCATTTATTTCTATCCAATTCAATATATACATTCTATGCTTGCACTTGCAAAACCATTACACAGGCACATTGCACCCCATCGCATTGTGACTCTATCATGTGGCCAAGGGAACAAACAAACCTTTTGTACCTTCATGCTTTTTGGACCATGCAATGCCAAAAAAATTAAGGATTGCTTCAACTGAGCACAATTGCCTAGCCAGAAGTTGTGCGTGACGCCGTTCTGGGAGAAACAAGAACTGGTTCATTGCTTGCAGCTTTCATGGCTGCAATCTGTTCTAAGCGCTTCCATGTAGCCTCTCGCTTCGACTTCAAAGCTTTCTCTTGTGCTTCATCTTCCTTGAACTTGCGCAGGCACTCCTCGAAGAATTCAGGATCTGTATCAGCAAAGATCTTGCGTACATTTATTGTCAAACTTTGGACTGCCTGATTCCAGTGGTTTCGAGCATTTTTCTCTAGAGCAGGCAAGACAATAGGAAGAATAATTTTGCGGTTCTGCTTGATTAGGTTCTCAATGTGATCATTGTTCCATAAGAACAAAGCCCTCTCTGCTACCTGCAAATAAAGAGGCAATTATATGAGATAGCAATAATATGGATACTAGAGCACTGAACCATGGTAACCATAAATGTAACCACAAAGCAGTGTAATGGTCTAATCACAATGGGAGTCAAAATTATAAAAGCTTACTGTGAATGTAGAATGCCAACTCTATAAAAATAAAGTGGACACATTGGGAATTTAACCTTTGCTCGGTATCTCAGGAAGGGCTTATAAATATTTTTAATAATGAAAAAATCTATAGACTTCTAGATTTCAGCAATTAACATCTCAACTTATGAAAATGCACCAATAGCAGCTTCTATTCATTCACTTCTCAAACCCTGAATTTTTAAGCCTGGGTTTACCATGATCCTTTTTGTGGTAACGAATCCTAAGAAAAGCAATTTGTCCATTTTTTTGGGGTCTCGAAGGGGCGTGGAAACACATAAGAACTCTTGAATTGAAATGGAAAAATAGATGCAACTCCAATTACTTCGGAAATGGTAAGATCTTTGGCGCAAGAACGCAAGAGGGGGAGTTGATCCGTATCATCTTGACTTGGTTATGATTTCTCTATTTTTTAAGAAAATCGAGTAGGATTCTTCTCCTACCTGTATCGAATAGAACATGCTTAATCAAATCTTCTTCATGGAAAACCTGTTTTATTTAGATCGGGAAAATCGAATGGTTTTATGAAATCATGTGCTATTGCTCAAATCCATGGTCAATCCCATTCCCGATAGGAGTAGTTGACACTTATTCAGTGATTCATTCCAAAAAAAATTGTGTTAGAAATCAAAATTTTCAGAACTGACCATTCAGCAAGTATACAAAATAACTATGGAGATGTCAATTAAATTTAAGGGGAAATTTGATTACCAAAATCAAATATTCAGGGATCCATTTGCCAAGACACCAAAATAGTGGAAGGTTCAGTGCATTTTATCCTATCAATGAAGAAAACACTAATGGCTTATAATCAATGTTATCAATGGCAGATAGTGGAATATGGCGGAAAGCCCAAGTTCCGCCATATAAACATGCTATTGCGGCCTATGAAACTGCCATAGTGGGCCTCCCTTCTCAAATTGCCTATGGCGGTTGGCACAAAATCAGCCATGCCATTCTACCATGGCGCCCACAGCGCCGCCATTTAACAACACACAGCTTTTAATTAAACATCTTTTGTTGCAATGAGTTCTTACTTCTTAAGCATTTTATGCCAAGTTGAGAAGAGTATAAGGCCAAAAGAAAGGCCTACATATTTTTAATAATAAGTTAAAATTGCTTGTCAAGTAGACATTGCTCAGCATGATTTATCCCATAGTAATTACCTCCTCACACCCTCCTACAAACTATGAAGACATGTAGAAAGAGGGGGGGGGGGGGGGGGGGGGGGGGGGGGGGGGGGGGGGGGAAGGGGTAAAGATAGTCTTCCTTTTATAAGTTCTCCAATTGTTTTTCCTTTTATATAATTTTAAATTTATACACAGTAGTTTTTTTTACATACACATGATAGTTAGTATATTATTTTTTTGGCAGAAGTAGTAGCATCTTCCCTTGCAATTTGGGAATCTTGAATGATAGCCTGCACTGTCATAAAGAAGTCGACAACATATACAAATTTTTCATGCACTGAAACAGAAAGCTGAGGAAATACCCACTTTAGAAAGAATACATATTTTACAAGATAACAACAAAGGCACAAAGCATCAGCAATTAGCAAGAAAAAGTAGCCTCAATGGGATACATACAGAGCACATAGGTTGTATTTTCAATAGATGTCTTGGAGTTAGAGAATTATTATAAACTTGAAATAAGTTTCTATTTTATATTTTGACTCCACAAACTACGGTATGCTCATGCAGAGCAAAATGAGTATGATTGAATGATTACATTTGAAACCTCCCTAAAAACTTATAACTAAAGACCCTTTACTAGAAAATATAATAGAACACCACAGAGATTTTGCTGTATATACTCCAAGAACACCGAAATGACCTTTCATAAACATCATCTCACTGCCATTACTACCTTACGTTGCTACTAAAACCACTTAACATCAATGTAATCAAAGTATCCACAGTAAAACTACTTAACATCAATGTAATCAAAGTATCCACAGTACATTCTATAAACGATAGCTTCACCTTTCTGTTTAGGGATCAAATGTACATGGCCTAACCCTCCCTAAGCGAAGAGATTATTTCCTGCAACTAGAACTCATGAGGCAGCAACCCTATCATTGTGACAATGGTCACCCCTTAATTTAAATATTTATATACTCCACAAAAATTAAAAACACTGTACACTTCACTGAAAGGTGTTATCTCTGCCAAACACAACATCTCTAATATACAAGGTCCTTATAACCAGAGCATAATAGAATCCAAGTGAACACCACAGTTACTACCAAAAAAATAGGCAATTAATGTCATCAAGGCACTACTTCACTCACATCCCATGATGAACTTATAGCTAATAACCTGAATTACTATTAGAAGTCAACACAAGTTACCCATTAGAAGTCAACACAGGAGTCTAATACTCCACTGTCACATAGGGATAATATCCAGCATCTTCCTAAAATAATTGACACTGTATTACATTGATGATATGAACATCCCTTGTGCATAAGATTAATTTGAAGTTCAGCCTGCAAACCAATTTCTCAGGCTTGTAATGAGATTAACAGTTTGGATAGTCAATCCATTAGATCAGAAAATCACTCATAAATAATCCTCCTAAACTATAGGCCTTATAATTTGGAGAGAAAAAAAAGACATGTAAACTATCAATTCAATAAAACTGTAAAAGCAAACAAGAGTAACCCATGAGCTAAGCATTAAAGCCATCAACTTCTTTATCCTGCAAATCTTATTTGCTGGATTTCATGTCTTCATAACTGATTACTTTTTCTCTTAACTTATCATTACTTTCAAATGTCTATATTTTCTATGAATTCAATCATCAGTAGCTCACAACAAAACATTATCCAAGATAGACACCAAATCATACTTATTAATATCAGATAGCGGCGCGTAGCGGCCACCCCTAAAAAATGCTATAGCGGGTAGCGCTACAGCGGGTAGCGCTACACCGCTACAACAAAGTACATAGAGGACTAAAATATCAAACATAATATACCCAAAAAAAAAATATGACATAAATATCAAACATCCAAGACACCAAAGAGTTTTTGTCTTTCTAAAAGAGTGAAAGTATGGCCTGTTCTTGTTTAAGCTAGCACAGGTGTTTATCAAATATTATAAAAGAGGGTTTCTGTCTTAAAAAAAAAGGAGAGTTTTTATATTAGACTTATAACTTATTTACTAGTAGGCAGTAGAGGCCCAATATAATTACGGCACCAATATAATACGGGAGGAGAAACGACGCTGGACCAGCTGGGAGAATTTTTATAAAATATAAATACTAAATTACTAATTAGTAATTACCATTTACGTTTTCATTTTTACATTTTAATAGCAGCAGTGCGGCACCAATAAAAAAAGGGCACGGCACGAGCACGATGCTTTTGTTGGCCATTTACGAGCTTGACCAATAGCGGAACGGCATCGCTTCATCTTCCTCCACGAGCCTCGTTGCCTTTCGTCTTCCTCCACACGCCGGTCTTCCTCCACGAGCCACGTTCCCTTTCGTCTTCCTCCACATGCCGCTCCGCATCCCGCTTTTTCCGCCACACCCACCCGCGATAGCAGCCGCTATCGCCGCTTTCTCATTTTCCCTGTTGCGGTGCGGTCTGTTGCGGTCGGCCACCGCACCGCACCGCTATTCCGCTATTGCGCGCTAAAGCGCCGCTATTGATAACCTAGCACCAAATGGAACAATTCTACCTAGCATAACCTTATAAGGAATATGCACTATGTCACTAACCATTAAGTCAACTACTTAATATCTAAGAACAAAGTAGAATGAATACCTGACCCCCACACTATAAATCTTTTTATGGTATTCACCTTATTTTTCTCAATTTTGTAGTATTCAAATAATATGCACCAAATTAAGTATTCACCTTATTTTTAGATTATCTTTCTAGGTCATTTTATGAATTAAAAGCGAGAGTATCTAAACAACAATTTAAGAAACTACAAAATAATATTCTACTACTGCTCCGTGTAAAAGTCATATTACCCCCAAATGTCAGATTACCATCTAAGACATTCTAGTTTATTGACTTAGCAAATCTGTTATGTCTAAACCCATGAACATGGAAAGTAACTTTCTGCACCAAATTTCATCACCCCAAGTGAAAAATAAGCCCCAACAGCTAAACTTTCTTTTCATTCTTTCTTGAGAAATTGAGAAATTGTATTATGATAACAAGAGAAAGTAGAAACTACTGAAAACAAGTAAAAGTTATCAAACCTGGAAATGTGAACTGCTCAAACAACGACTTATTTGGTGGAACAATGGTACCATACAACGTTGAAACTCTGCAGGTTGAGTTACTTCTAAGATTTCCTCCAGCTCACCTAGAAACATAACCTCCTTGGAACTGTTTGTAATAGGCCAATATTTTAGTAATCCCTGGATAACAGTATCAGCGAGCTTGCAGTCCTTTTCCACAAATTGGGTGATGCAGTATGATAACTGCTGATGGTAAATTGGTATGCATTTTGGTTTATGAAGAGGAATGAGCACTCGCACAAGAAATAATTTGTGTTCTTCTTTCAGTGGCAAAGCAAATCCGTTGATTATACTCCCCAAAATTTCTAAAAGCTCTGCAATCCCATTGTGTTTCTCAGTTTCAAAAATGAACCGATAAAATATATTGTTGATTGCTTTCCTAATGAAGGGTCGGTGCACCATAAATTTCCCATATATACGATGGAGAACTGTCTTCAAGTAATCCCGCTCCCTGGGATCCTCTGAATCAAATAGGTCTAATAGTTTGAGAACAAATGAATGATCAACATATCTTTTTGCTAATTTTGCATCAGTCTCAGGTGATGCGACAAACCTTAGAAGGAGTTCATATACAATTTGCAAGTGAGGCCATGCAGGGTCCATCGAAGGTTCTTCATCTTCCACATCAAAGGCTTCTAGAACTTTGTTTTCACGGAGGGGGGAGGTCCACGTCCGGAACAAATTTACAGAGACCATTTTAACAATTTCTTGCATCATTATGTCTGTAAACTTGCTATTAGCAGAAGAAACATAATCCACAAGTTCGACTAATGTTTGTCGCTTAATGTCCTTCTCTTTGAGGTTCTTTGTAGGGTCAGTGAAGTCAAACACAACACAACACATTTGCACCTTTCTTATAAACAAGTTCTGCTTCTCTGAATTTGGAACATCTTTAAAACTTGGCAAGGCTTCATACAAGGAAGCTGCCAAACTCCCATTAAGCTTTGAATTCACAGCATGGGGAAACTTGTCACCATGATTTAGTCCAGGAAATGAATTAGAATTAAGGCCTAAAAGAGGCGAAGCGGTTGAGTTTCCATAATGCAAAGGTGTTAAATCACTGCTTCTTGAACTGATAGAAGTAGTTGAAGGGGATGTTATCGCTCCCCCTCCTTCCCGATATTTGGAGGGTTTCCGTTGGAGCCTATTTAATATCTGTTTGATCATGACTTAAAATCGGTGCAACACAAAAATCCTTGTCATGCACTTCACTTCCAGAGCACACTACTTGGCTAAAGCCCTTCAAATCAAACAAAACAACAATCTCCAGTGGCAAGATATCCCAATTCCCAAGTGCATTAAGTTGAACTCAAGCAAAAATGACAGCCAAGAGAAACAAAAACCGTAGAACTCCACTTCTATCTTTCCCATACACTGATCTTTCCTAAACTTATTAACAAGCCATTCCAATTGGGAGAAGCCACAAGCAGAAGCATCCACCCTGCTTCAATTGAGGAAAAATCTGAAGTACAACCACACCCCAAGTTCAAAATTGCACCAAAATTCCCAATAAAACAAACTTCACATAATGTCCCTCTTACAACATACAAAACCAAAGTACCTTAAAGCATGTAAAGAATCCAAAAAGAACATGTAAGAAACAAAACGGAAAAAATAGTCCTAAAATTATTAATTGATACAAAAAAAAAATTATAAATTTGTTTCAAAGTAGCTGACAACTTTGACCTGTCTATTCAATAACAATATGAATAGTATAACAAACAGTTACCTTCTTGTCCTCCTTTTATGAAAATTTCTGTTGAAAATATAGTTGGATCAGACAGAAACAGAATCTGGGTCTGATTCAAATGGCCCATATAACATCCTCAGCAACAGTGCCCTTCAAAGTTTCGGCAAAGCACGAAACACAAGCATGGAACAAACACGTTACATTAGCAATCGAATTTTTTTGGGAAAAAAAAAAAAAGTGGGTTGCAGAGGAAGAGAGAGAAAAATCTTAAACTTGAAAAAGTAGAAAAAGAAAAAGAGGAAAAAGCAAAAGAATTTTTAAGAATGAAGGAGAGGGATGGTATTGTATGACGAAAGTGGAAATTGAGAGAGAGAATAATGTCTTGCTGCTGAATGAACTAAGTGGAAAGGCAAAGCAATTTCTGCGTGAAGTTGTTGCTGTTATTGAGGTTTTGCTATGGAAAAAAAAAACTGTATGTTGTTGTTGATATTACCTTTTTCTTTCTCTCCTTTGAATTTTTTTATATAAAAAAAACGTTGTACAGATTTCACCCATTCAGTCTCGAAAGTCAAAACACTTCTTTTCTTTCTTTTTTATATTATAGTTAAAGAAAGGAGTAGTTCTACCAACAAAGTCTAATAATTTATAGTTAGAGGAAATTATACTATCAATCCTTCGTGTGTTTTTTTTAAATTATATTTTATATTTTTTTATCTTATAAATTTTTTAAAATTGTTTAGTTTATATATTTAGACTTACTCTCTCCTAAACATTGTTCGGTAAAATGATTTTTAATGAAAATTTATATCTAAAATATATTTATCTTTTTCAAAATCACATCTTGAATTTTACAAACATTTATATTCTTCAACTACTCATCTTCACTTACCACCACCACCTCCTTCTCCTCTTCCTCCCTCTTCCACGACAATATAATCTATTTCTTCTCATCGTCGTCCTCGCCCACCAACACGGTCTTCGAGTGCATCCACTCCCTACGAAACAACCACCACCGTAGTTGTCGTTATCATCGTCATTTCCAGCTCCACCACCTCTTCGTCCCCTGTCATAACTTCGATCATCATCACTGTTGTGTCTAGTTCAATGGAGACTTGTGTCGTAAAATAAAAGTAATGTATAAAAAGTGAGAGGTATAATGTGCAATTTGAGAAGAACACAAGAGTGTGAGTATAATTTATTCTAATGGACAATTTCTTCTACTCATATATTAATTGATATTAGTTAACTACATTAACATAATAGGATAAAAATAATATATAAAAATAGAGGATATCAAATATAATTTAATAAAAACACAAGGAGTGTGAGAATAATTGACTCTTATTATTATTATTAGTGTTAATAACTTGACTTTTTTTGTGTGAAAATTTTTATTTTAATCATATTTTTTCATTCAAAAAATTTAAATTCAAGACCATGTTAGAAAAATTCAAATCCAATTCTATAAAACATTTTTAATGCACAAAGTCTAATAAACGAAAAGAAAATATTTTATTAAAAAATATTACTGTAATAATGGTAATGTGTATCAATTGAAATATATTTATGGTTCACATAAAGAAAAATAATAGGATATGATTGATTGTATTTTTTAGTTTTAGTTTTAAAATTATTTTATAAAATATTTTTACAAAAAACAATTTAAGATAATAGAAAGGGAAAACTATATAAAAGTGTGAGGAAAAATATGAGTAGTAAAAAGTTGAAAAAAGAAAATTAAACCAAGTTCAATTTTCCATACTATCATTTTAATTTTAATATAATATATTTAGCACTTCTAGTCTACCTACTTTTTTAAAAGTAAATAAATATTCTGTGGATCTACGTGTACACTTTTCTAAAATCTTGATCATATCATTGGTCTGTAATCACCTGTAAAATGTTATATAAAATTTGTAAGAATATATTAAAAGTATATATAAAAATATAATTTCAAATAATAAATTGACTAGGAATTATCATTTTTTAAGGTAACATTAATTGTTATTATATTTTTTTCTTTTAAAATATGAGTACATAGCTGAAAATATCCCTTTTTTTTAAAAGGCCGTTTAAAATAATTTTAATTTTAATTTTTTATTCAAACTTTAGTTACATATGTTTATTTTTAAATTTTTTTACGTTAAATGTATTTATTAATCTTAATTATTTGTATTCTCAAATAAATTATTTACACTACACTTTTTTAAAGGATGAAATTTTTATTTTAATCTTTTTTCTTTTAAATTTAAATTTTGTGAAATTAATTTATCATACTTATTTTATATAATATATTAAAAATATTTCTAAAGTATTTTTATATTTATATTTTTAAAATTTTCAAAAGTATAAAAATGTTCACACAGTATATAAGAAATTGTCAGTTATGGATTTCATTAGGTATTTTAACTTTTTTAAAATTTTCTTAACATATATCGTTACTATATTAATTTTGCAAGGTTCTTATATAAAAAAATTATAATATTATAACCTTGTATAATACTTTTCATCAGTATATAAGAAAATGTGCACACAAATGTTTCATAAAGAAAATATCAGCTAAAATGGTAAATTAATTAAGTACCTTTAAAAAATATTTTTGATGTTATCTATTTTTATTTAAGAATATTATTAAAAAGAGTTATATGAATTTAAATTATTCACACAAAAATGAAATAAAGTTAGCCAATATTTTTTGATATTGAACAAATAAAGATCTTTCAATAATAAACAATATTTTACTAAAAATATAAAATATGTTTTTTATTATTACGTAAAAAAATCATATTACAAATTCTTTATCCAACGTAGAAATGTCGATGTAATTTCTAGCTTGGGAGTTAGTGTCAAAACTCAAAATGAGCTCCAACTTATGCCAATCTAACTCACTTGTTAGATAAGCTTTCAAAAGTTCACTTTATTTGTTTTTTTAATAGGTTATCATATTATTACAAAAATTTTAATCATACCTCTCTATTTTGTTTTTAATTAAATTTCTATACTAACTTTAAATTTTTAATTAGATTTTTATATTTATTTATCATAAAAAATCTATTAGACTTAATGAAATATCTTATCATATACACGTAGATGTAAACCCTAAACTAACAAATATAAGATAATTATACAAGTGTAAATCCTAAATCACAAATTGATATAAAGGTAATTAAGGTGGTGTGAGTAACATTACAAACAAATGAAGGATTAATCATACATTAGAGTTGATGTTGAAGATAAGGAATCTACATTTTAGGGTCAGGTTACAATTTGAAAGATAATAGACGGGTTGAGAATGAAAAATAGGAAATATTAAGATGAGTTAGATAAAAATTAAATTAAATTAAATAAATAAATTCATGTGTAACATCAATATCATTTGAACTAACATAAAATAACACTTAACATCTGCACGTATGTATACAATAAAATATTCTATCTAGTCTAACAAAATTTTCATTACAAATTAATATAAAGACCTTGTTATAAATTTAAAATAAATATATAAATTCAATTAAAAAATAAAGTATAAAAATTAATTAAAAATTTAGAAATAATATGGAAACCTACTGACTAATTAGAACTTTTTAAATTTAATTTACTTAACTCATAAATTTAGGTGAGCAAACCCCGAGTTAGACCAATGTTTTTTTAATTTTTTTTTTAAGTTTGTTTTTTTATTAATTATAAATGTCCTTAGCATTTTTACTTTTATTTTATGACTTACGTTTTAACTTTATTATTATTAATTAGTGCGTTGTTAAATATTTACATTTTTTTATTTTTCTATATTTCTTGGGTATATTTGGATTATGGTTGGATACCTTTCAAAAATCATCAAACACATAAATAAATTGTATAATATTATTCTAATTTAATTAACAATCTCAAATTTAAGTTATGAATATGTAATTACATTAAATATTTAAAAGAATAATAATATTATACCCGAAAATATGATCAAACTCAAAAATATTTTTTGAACAATTACCCAAACATACACGTATTATTCAGCTCGCTAAACAAAAGTGAATAAATTAACTCGCTTTTTTAACTCACTTTCACAGATACCTCTGTTTATAGGTCATTCCTTAGCTAATAACAGATTCACAAATATACTTTGCTCCTCATAGCATATTTAGTGTAGATTTCAAATTGAGATCTTAGATCATTTTTTGATGGATTTTATAATGTTATATAGGATTGAATATCTCTTAAGATCTGTGACATTTTTTCCTTTATTGGTAAATCTCAAATTGAGATCTTAGATGATTTTAATGGGTCCCACATGGATCCCACTTTTAAATATTTAAAATTTAATTAAATTAATTAAGTAATTAATTTTAATTAACAAAGCATGAAAAAAATATATAAATATTAATAAAGCATATAATTAATTTTAACTTTTAATTTTATTTTTTTTGTCCTGTCAAATAAAAAATCTTTTTTTTTAACTTCGTGCATATCTTCAGAGATTTTGTGGAAGAAATCTTTACGTGGAGATCTATATTTCCTCTTTAGTGATAAATCTGAACAAAGATCTTTAGTCGAAGAACCTTCTGCAAGACCTTTCACTAAACACTTCTCACACACACGGGGGTATGTAGTGGTTCCCCAAAGTTGAAAATTAAAAACATCTCTCGCTGTTTATTCTTTATTTATATTTACATTTATATATCTATAATTATACATATATAAATACATGAGTGAAATTGTCTTAGTTTTATCAAATATTTCAAATTCAAGTTTTAGGTAATATATAATTGTATTAAATATTCAGAAAATTTTATTATTAATTCATACTAGTTACTTTCTATGTCTCATTATAATTATCACGTAGGAGAAAAAAATTTGTGACAAAATAATTATTATTTTAATTTTTTAATATAACATTCATTATATTTTTACATTTATATTTCTTTTAATATTAATGATAAATAAAAAAATCTATAAATAAACTAATGATAATATAAAATTATCACTTTCTTTTATTTATTTTTTATTTTTACTTAGTTTGTATTAAATAATGTAAAAAAAATATTTTTTATGACGGAGGAAATATATCCTACTCAAATAAAATTTTCTTCAATAAAACATATGTGAGATTTGTACTAAAATATAAATAGATACATGGCACAACTTAGACTTTTCCTTCCTTTTTTGTATAATCCCTGTGTGATTAATTAATTGAAATTGGAAGGAGATGACGTGGCCTTTTCTTGGATTCGGTAGTAGCCTCTAGCTAGTGGCCATCCTTTGCTGGGTCTTATATGGCCTCACCCCTCGAGTGTGCGTGTGACTCTCAAAATTCACAGATATTGTAGTTCTAGCTTGACACACTTCACTTCAAGTGATTGGCCTGAATCATTCTTTCTCAAAAAACAATTAAGCATCATACATTACACTTGTATGTGTTTTTTTTTTTTAAATGCTAACAAGTAATGTAAGAATATCAGTTAAGAATCTTAAAAGTAAAAATATTTTATTGAAAAATAAAAACTAATTATTTATGATTTTTTAACGTTTTCCTATTATTTATATAATAAATACTTTTTCTTTTAATTTTTAATCGATACCTTAAGGATAAATATTAACAAAATACTTTTTATATTTTTTATTGGTACTCATGTATATATCATCACGACAACGACAAGTAATTAATATTTGTTGAACAAACAATTTTCAACAAGGTACAAAACTTGAACTTACTGATATTGGGTGGAACGAGGGGTAAATCTTCATGAATCATCAATTATAGACTTGAAATCTAATTACCAACTATTACAGTGCATTACTTTCCGGAAAAATGTGTGCGTTAAAATTTAAATTTCTTGCTGATTGTATTTTCTTTTTTAGAAAAAAGAAATTATAACTATTCATCGTAATGAAATTCATGTTTATAAAGAAGTTTAACTCAATTTATTGAGCAACAAAATGTGTGGATTGTCATTGTAAATTTTTTATGTACGGAACTCCCTGAATTTTTTTTCTCAATTTAATTTTCTACATGTATAAAATATATGTTTATATGATTTAATTTATTCTTTGTATAATATTAATTGTATAAGTTTAGTGTTAGTTATATTTATTTTTAGTATAAATAATATATTTAGTTAGTTGACAAAAATTTAGAAATTGGTTGAATAAAAATTCCATTTGTAACAAAATTATACCATGAATTGAGTGCCAGTATAATTTAACTTTGTATGAGAGTGTTCAATGTGTGAGACTTTGGGTACACGTATTCTTAGGGAGATTAGTATAATAACTTAGGTGATTAAGATGAGATTTACTAATTTTGGTAAAAAAAAGTGAAAATATCCATTTTTGGCAAATT
>CM023959.1:16230765-16401892 GCA_013407115.1 Glycine latifolia | reverse complement strand
TCATTCCTTCCATTTTTGGTAGTTTTGCAAAAAGCAAAACTACCCATTTGTGGTATAAATTGGCATGTTCAAAATGGAAGTCAAGGGGATTATTCAAGTGTCACAAAGCCTTGTCAATTTAAGCCTACATAAAAGCTCATTGGTGATTAAGATTAGTATAATAACTTAGGTGATTAAGAAAAGATTTACTAATTTTGGTAAAAAAAAAGTGAAAATATCCATTTTTGGCAAATCTCATTCCTTCCATTTTTGGTAGTTTTGCAAAAAGCAAAACTACCCATTTGTGGTATAGATTGGCATGTTCAAAATGGAAGTCAAGGGGATTATTCAAGTGTCACAAAGCCTTGTCAATTTAAGCCTACATAATAGCTCATTGGTCTTTATGAGAAAAAAAATCTTTTGGAGCCTTCATCCCTTCATTTTGCATGAATTCAAACTTGAGGGAGTGGAGTTTTCAACCGTGCTTCTTCTTCTTCCAAGCTTGTTCCTAGTGTTCTTGAGCATTTGAGTCATCAAGCTTAGTTAAATGAACTTCATTATTCATCCTAGGCTTGATTCCTCTTCATTCTCTTGTTCTAACTTCTCTAATAACTTGAAACTATCTTTTTTTTTTGCTCATGAAAGGAAGCTTTGAAAAAAATAACATTCTTCATTCTACTTCAAGATTTCGTTAGTTCATCAAGAGGTAAGGAGAGTCTCTCCACCTCTTGAACCCTATGTTTGTTGATAAACTTCCTTGAACATGTTGCTTTGAAATTTCTGAGCTTGCTGTCATGTCTTGAATCCATGTGTTGAGCTATTTTCCTTGAGTTTTTTATGCTAAAAATGATTTCTTTGCATGCTAAAACATAGAGATAGCCTTAAATTTCACTTAAATCGAAGTTTCCTAGCAAAAGTTACAAATATAATAAGTTTAATAACCTTTAGTAAAATGAAAAATTTGTCACAAATTCGAACTGAGAGTTACAGCAGCATGAACTATTTTTATTAAATTTTTTGCCTCAAAAATGAGTTTGTTAGGTTTGAAAATGTAGGGTAGCATATAAGATTTACGAAATCCGACTTCCAGAGCACCGAGAGCACTAAAAATAAGTTAGGAACAAAACTTTGAAAAGTCGAGCGACAAAGTGATTATAGATAGTAGATAACTTAACTTTGGAATCGATGTCTCCATATAAATTATCTGAGAATTATTTAGTTTTTGGAATTGTTGATTTATTTACTATTATATTGTGAGATAAATGCAAGATTTGATGACTAATGCATGTTCTGAAATTGTGATAATTCTCTGCTGATAAAACTAATGAAATGCATACCTATATTTTATTCTGATTATTGAATGATAAGACCAGCAAAGTGTAAGGACGTGGCCAACGAGAATTAATTATTGGAGACAGACAAATGGGTAAAACAACAGTAGCCACATATACTATTATATTTGTGGCATGCAAATTTATTTTCTAATATGCGTGTGTGTGTGCGCGCATATTGTCATTTTTATATGTACGCATTGTGGTTTGGGTCCAGGGGTGTTCGATTCTTGGAAAATTGTTTGTTATGTTTGGTTAGATTGTTATAGTTATAGTCGTTATG
Source organism: Glycine latifolia (assembly GCA_013407115.1). NCBI lineage: Eukaryota > Viridiplantae > Streptophyta > Magnoliopsida > Fabales > Fabaceae > Glycine > Glycine latifolia. The sequence goes on along the minus strand of CM023959.1, from coordinate 16,400,299 downwards.
TTGTCTATTTGTTTGTGTGACAAGTGATTTCTACCGCTTAAGGGATCATGATTAGTTCCTTGAGAGTAGTACGTAGGCCTAAGCCTTGTTTCTCTTTCTTGATTGCTTGTTTGTACGCATTAGTTTAAGTACGTGGAGGACTGCGCATGCGATGTGGTGGCAAGATTCAAGAGGACTACACAGAGAGTAAAAAAACTAGTGGTTCTATTTTCTTCTGTGAGATGATGAGGTTGCATTGAGGAAATGAAATATGGACATAGATACCATGGGGTGTAGTGGGCAGAGAGGTTCGAAGAACCTAGGGGAATTAACGAGTGGTGACTACCTGACATTTGGTGCACTCATTTGGCGCGGGTAACTTACAGGTCTCACTTTGCTACTCCTGATGGGCTCCGAGACTATACTTTTTGAGTTGGGAGATAATGGGTCGGTGTACGATGTATCTGTATGTAACTATCAGTCCCAATTGTCATCCACATGATTTGTGTTAGACCATCAAGACCTGAGAGGATTGGTGGCAGTGATTGGGCCCTATTGTGAATTAAATGTGACAGTTACGCACTTATGATGCGATAATGTTGTTTGTTTAGATAACCACATGCAGAGGTTACATAGATTGTATGTTTTAATTTTATTTTACTATTGCCTATTGTTTGTGGCATTCGAGGAGTGGAGGACTCACCCCTACAACCAACAACTTTCAGGTATTGACAATGTCAAGTACACCGAGGCATCTGCGGGCTCAATATAACTCGCAAAGAGAGCGAGTATGGCCCTACGCCGTAACGCAAACTACACGTTATGCCTGCCATACTTGAGTTCACGTAGTGCCAGCTAATAGACCGGATACAATGTGCATTGAGTACACTAGTGGAGGTTACAAAGGATCGAGGTGACCATTCAAACATGTCGTTCAAGGAGATGGAGGAGTACTGGGAACTACTGAGGCAGTTGGAACTGACGTTTGAGGAGGAGAGTAATGATTCTTCTTAATACACGTCTTAGTTAGTTTTGTACTTCTAATGTGATAAATGATTTGTTCTATTCCTAGTTTCTTTAATGTTTTGACGCATTCTAAGAGATATTTTCTCCATAGACATGTATTTTGTTGTAATAGGGATGGAAAATGTATTTTGTTTATTATCACACTATTATAGATTGTATTCGTATATTTCTTTGTGACGTTACAAGTTTTATTTTATTTATGTATGGAAACTGAATTACTCTACATCTACTTTTATTTTAAAATATAATAATATAGGAAGAAATTTTTATTATTTATAAGTAACGATTAAAAAATGTCACATATTGCTAACATAAATTAAATTAAAGTATTTTTAAATAATGTTTTCAATTTAAATTTGAGGTGATTCACCTTATTTACATATAAAATCTTTTAGCTTAACCTGTGGGACATGTTTCGGTGGCTGTTGTTTACCCACAAGAATCAAATGTTCATACGCTCAAATTGAAAGGCCATAAGAAAAGAAAGAAAGAAAACCCGAAGTTGATGGAAAAATTAGTGGTCTATATTTTATATAAAATAAATTATAAATATATTAAAGTATCAACTACTAATTTTATATTATCAATAAGATAAATTATTTATTTTAGTATTACTGACTTTAAAGGAGTTTAAACTCACTGTTTTTCTTTAAACTGTCTTTTCATCTGAAGCTTGTATTTAGCATTTTATTTTGATAATTTGTAGTTTTGGCCTTTCTGGCAAGGCTCGATTCCACGTGATATAGCTTAAGCACAATATGCTTAAATATAACTTATGTGGTTTTTTGTTTTTGTGTGTGTGATAGAGAGGGCCGAGGGGCCAAAGCCCTACCACACAATTCAGATATAACTTGGGTGCAATATGCTCGATTTCAACGTGATATATCTTAAGTAATATAATATTATGAGTATTTTTAAAATTATTATTAAATTAAAATTAGAGTTTTGTGTTAATAATACGCAATATAATTTTTAAAGTTGATGTTTATTATGTTATTATTAAGATACATATTTAATTTTAATTAAAAATAAAAACCCAAATTTATTCTATCCAATAATTTCTTTTATGGTTCTGTCAATTTTTATTTCCAGCTCTTAACTAAAATCTTGAAGCTAACGTCTTTGCGTTTGCCTGTTTTTTTTGTTCCTTGGCTCTGCGAGTTATTTTTATCCAAAAAACATAAAAAAATAAATATTTACTCAAATAATATAATAAAAAAATATTTACCACAATGATAAAAACACTATAACAAGTGAGAAATTGATTCTCTCAAAACCAATTTCTCACTTGTGTTTTTTATTTTATCTTTTTACAATACTTTTGAAATCGGTTCCCACTAACCAATTTCTAAGTACTAATTTTTATGCACATTATAAAATCAGATTATGGAAACTGATTTTATAACATGTTTTTTCCAACCAATTTCATAATGTGAGTTTTTTTTTTTAATTTTTAACTACTTTTTTCTTTTCAATTATCTATATTTATATTTAAATTGTTTAAATTGAAAATAATTTTATTTTGAGAATACTTTTTATTATTTTTTAGAACACAATGAGATGATAAATTATAACATTTTTTTTATAAATACTAGAAACACTTACACACATTCTATTGAACACATCCCTTCATATATTTTATTTTCTAATTCATATTCCAATTATTAAATAGATTTGTTTTAAAATATTTTACTGAAATGAAACAAAATTGATTTTAAAATCATTTAGTTAAAAATAACAATATTTAGTATTCAATTAAATTTATATTTTTAAAATAAAAAAGATTAGACAACAACTCACCTTAACATACATTTCATGTACTATAACTATATATCCAATTTTTTTTATATTATAAATATTGTCTATTTTTTTTTCTTAGTTTAAAAGTTCTTCTGGTGCAATAATAGATTGATTAATCATAACTCCATGAGTAGTGTAGTCTCATTACTTGCATAAAAACTATAAAATATTTTGATACCAAAACTAAAAAAAAGAAATATAGAGTGTTTTTTTATTTTGTATTTTCATTTTATTTTATTATTAAAATACATATTTAAAATTAAAAGAAATCATATGTAACCAACAAGTTGAATTGAATTAAAATATTTAAATTAATATATATATATATATATATATATATATATATATATACCAACAATAGAACAAAATATTTAAATTTGAAACAATACAACAAAATTTTTAAAATACAAAGAATATAACATAAATTTAACATTGTTGGCTTCAGCCAACATAATGGGGGCAATTTTTCTTTGAATGGCCTAGGATGTAATACATGGAACATCACTTTGGTTGATATGATTCTCGGATATCCATTTCGGTGTGGATACGAGAGGAGACAGGACGACCCTTAAAATTTCTTTTCTTCTTTAGGTCGGGCAAAACTATTGGCTCATGATACAGTGAACGATACGCTTCGTTGCGCAATTCTCTAACAATCCTCTATATACATTAGAGACACTTTCCAAAATGTATACATGATGTATGTATTTCATGTACTCATGGTGAGCATGCTTACAAACAACAACAAGAGAACAAGACATGTGCATTTTTGGAATTTGCCACAGCCACACCACCTTTCATCCAGCCTTACTATGAAATTTCTAGCAGGCTGAACCTTTCTCGGGTTTATTGTCTCTTGGACTAGAAACTGTGTTGCATCAATCAAATTCAAGAACAATGTGAGTGTTTGCATTTCTTTATGCATCTTCGATGGATTTGTTTAGTACTTACATATAAACTTGACTAGATGTAAGCATTGCTACGACTTCTCCCCCCTCTTTTGTTGAACAATACATTGCACCTTATATATGTTGGTTTTACTAGCGCACTTATTGGCAGATTTATTGAGTATCGAATTAATCGACTCAGCAAGATTAGTGGTCATGTGTCCCCATTGTCGGCCACCATCACATGTGAGAGTTCATTTTTCTCGCAGAATCTCATTGAGCCAATTAATTGCTCTATGAACATCTGCTTCCTCCCTTAGAATGTTGTAGTAGTGATTGAATGTAGGCTCTGTCCTTGCATATGTTGAGTAGTTATAAACATATATCTCAATATTGTGAATAATACAAAATGAAGTGATATTTAACATGAAGAGACAAAAGTTTGGCACTCACCCATATTGATAATTAGTTTTTGTATGTCATTGTTCTTGAACCTCCTCATGTAATTATGTGCAATGTGTTTAATGCATAACACATGCACAGAATTGTGTGTCATCCACCCACTATCACGTCATGAGTATGCAATTTGTATTGACTCGTGCCTTTCTGAAATCAAACATAGACCATGTTGTGAGGTGACATGCCTTTTTAAAGTTTGGAGGAAGAAGAGTCATGCTTTCGCTGTTTCACCCTCGACAACAACAAAGAATATTGGAAGGATAAGGAGGGCCCCCTTGTACTTACCATACAACCATGTTCCATCAACCTGAATCACTAACTTGGAATATTGAAACCCACCAATACACAATCTGAAACTCCAAAAAAGATGATAGAATTTCATGAAGCCCTTTATTATTTGACCTCCTTGTGGTGACATTGATTGTGTTTCCTTCTCCATGACCATACTAGGAAGAAATTATTGCATAGCTTGCAACAATCTCAGTAAATCATGGAATGATCTTTCCTAGTTACCATAGATATTTTCAATGGACTTTTGCTTTGCCAAACATGTTTTCTGGTATATGATAGTGTATTCTTTAATGCTTTTGATGTGTGATATCAAGGCTAATAGTGAAGTTGATGGATCATTTTCAATCAACGTGTGGATGTTTTTACTGATGAGCAGATACGACTTCTTTGGATGATCTTGTGAGATTGATGGATTTGAACATGTATGATGTTCATAGAGCTTTCTTATTTCTCACTCCTTACTTGTAAGGATGTATGCTGCCCTACACCTCCAAGCACAACTGTTGTCATCACAAATGACAATTAGCTTTGTTGGGTTCGATAGTTGTGTCTTGTAATTAGCTCCTTTGTTTACATGATATTGCTGCAAAGCATGTTGTACTTCTTGTTTTGTTAGAAAACATATTCCTTCAAAGAGAGTCCATATCGGATGTTGGACTTCTTCGCGATCCCGACTATGGCTATATTCAGAATCTTCAAAATTAGATTCTTCAAAATTATGCATGTGTGATGGTATGTAGTGTGGAGGTACTATTTTTATTGGAGAAACAGACTCAACTTCTTCCTCGTCATCTTCGTGGGTTGATTGCATAGAACTTTTTCTTCGTCCTCACTAAAAGGATCGATTTTTTCGTTAGGTAAGCCAACTTAGGCTCATTTGGTTGGGTTGATGAGGTAGGCTCTACTGCAGGGGTACTTAAGTATGGGTGAGGTTGATCCTCAATAACATCAAATGTTTGTGAGTCTAACAAATTGGTGAAAAATAGTTCAAAAAGAAGTTGAGTAAAATGTGTGTTTGGTTCAAATAAATTTTGTTGTGGTTGGGTTAATGTAAAAGTGTCTGGGGTTGCATCAAATGTATATGAATAATGGGACTGAGGATAATATTGAGGTTCATGAGATACTAGTTAAGGGTTTGGTGTGGGAAGTGTATGTAGCTAGATGTTTGCATACAATTTAATGCATGAAAGAATCTCATGTTACCAAACAATAGAAATCATACCTTTGACGTCTTCATCGTCAACAAATTGCACTACTGTAAACTTGAGCATTCTTCGCCTCACTACTTGTGGGTATCAGAATTAAATGTTGCATACTTGGTGCAGTGGTTGAAGTTTAAGGCTTTGGTGGATTTTTCTTTTCAAGAAAAAAATCACTAAAACTTCAAGATTTCAATCCATGAGGGCAACTTTTGACACTTATACTGTTATTTGCATTAGTTATTTTGGTTAAAATAATGTTTCACTCTTGTAGTTTTCATGTCAATGAAACCATTACGACAACTTTTAGGTCTTGATTCAGCCCTAAAATGCATTAACGAAGTGACCAAAAACAAGAAAAAAATCACTAAATTTTCAAGATTTCAATCCATGAGGGCAACTTTTGACACTTATATTATTATTTGTATAAGTTATTTTGGTTAAAATCATGTCAATAAAGCCATTAAGGAAACTTTCAGGTATCAATTCGGCCCTAAAATGCATTAAAGAAGTGGCCAAAAATAAGAAAAAATTATTAAAACTTCAAATAAATAATCCATACTTTAAACTTTTGGCATTAAAACACACATGAGGGAAACTCAGTAATACAACAATGAAAAACATACATGACGAATACAAACAAATAAATAATAAAATAGTAATAAAATAAATTGGGGGGGAGGGGTCTTCAAAACTCGATTCAAGGTTCATTGTTTCATCGAGGTATTCATCCAAACCCTTCAAATTCAAAGAGCTTGCAGAAATTGGTGGTGGATGCGAAAATGTTTGTATGGGTGTGTCTGTGGTGGTAATATATAACTCCAGGCATGTGAGGTTAGAGAGTTGCCTGAACATAGAAAACATAGTCATTACGTCATCATCATCGTGCAGTATGCATGCCTTGTACTGGCCATAATCACTAGCAAATGATACCAGTAATTGAAAATGTATATTCTTGACCACTTTACCACTTGGTAGACTAATCTTGTTTTCAATAGCTTGTTTCAAGGCATCAAGTGACATTCTTAACATCCTCACTTATTTAATTGTCCACAACACTAAAGTATCTTTTACATACCATATTAGTTTACATCTATTTTAATATTGTGAATGTGGCATTGCATGTATATAACATTGTAACTTATGTTATCTGTGTTGTACTTCTATATTCTATTCGGATATACAAGTCAGTAATAAATAATTATTTTAAACTTCAGCAACATGTAACACTTTATTTGTAGGCTGGTAGCCTTTAGTGCCTCATCAAAATCCTGATTATTTAGTAGCCTTAGCATCTATATAACTAAAGAAAATGAGAAAATACAACTGATATAAGTTGTTTCATCTTAATCAAAACAATTTCACATGAAGTATAACTCAACTTTTGACAAGTCGAGGTATATAAACTTTTCTCTTATGTCGACGGAGGTGGTGGATGAGAGTACTAATTCCATATAAAATTTTTGTATTATGTTGTTCATTGTACATGTAGTTGTGTAACTAATTTGAATGCATTAATATCATGTTTAATTACTTAATTTATGTATTGTTACTACTTGTTTTTTGTTCAGGCACTTCTAATGCTTAGAACATACTTCAATAATATTTCCATTTCACCTTTAAAAATGGATAAATTTTATACGATTCCTTTTAGACAAAATCATGTGAATGTGTAAGGTGTGCATGTTTCTCTATTTGGGTCATCACATTCCTTCTCTCTCTCTCTCTCTCTTTCTCTCTATTTCTCACACACACACACATGATAGGTGTCCATGCTTCATAGGAAAGTAACATGTGGTTAGCACTTGATATAGAGGTGGGTTACAATTAAATTTATTCCTATTTTGAATTTAGGGTGCCTTCTTTCCTTTGGGAAGGTATAAGGAGGCTATGCTTTGATTACATTATGTTAAAATATATTAAAATATGAAATATTATCTTAATGATATCTCATATTATCCTTTAAGATTAGTTTCTTTTCTTTGTGTGTTATCTTTATTATGACATGATTTCTTTCCTTATTTAGTTTAGCATTATGATTAGAATAAGTGTAAGAATTACAAGTTTTATGATCATGTCATGAATAAGAGAATGCATCAATCACATCTATTATTCATATCAATCTTATTGTACTTTCCCCTTGTATTTCATGTATCTATAAACTAAACCCCAAAATTTTAACACATCCAAATGGTGTGTGGTTTATTATGTTTTACATTGTGTTTGGTTTGGTAAGAATGACTATATTGTTAAGGTTATCACTTTCTCATTACATTTCTTGTTATAACATAGTGTTGATGGCCAGTCTTTGTGCTTTTAGTTTTAAGCATGGTAAAAAAAAAGACACAGGCTTACTCAAACCTTGTTGTGCACTAGTCTTTTGACTAGTCAAAAGCAAACACTACAAGGATGACATGCTTATTCAAGAACATTCTTGTGACTTTCTTCTTCTTGTTGTTACAAAATGAACACAAATTGTCATTTTAATTTATTAGTAACAATGATGAATCCGATAAAAAAATGGCTTGTATAAAGGCTAACAAAAAGAAGAGTCATGAGCAAAAGGAGAGAAAACATAATTATGTTCCTTTTACACCAATAAATGTATGTTTTGCATTAGGTTTGCAAACTACTGCAGAACTTGTGTCCTTACAAGATAACAAATAATTAAAAATTTGTTTCAAGAAAAGGATATCACAATGGTAAGTATAGTTGAAAAGTTGAATCTAAATCAATTGATAAGTGATATAAGTGTGTTTGACTTTTGTAGGTTATGTATTCTTCTTGTATTTGTAGTCTTTTATTTTCCCCGCATAACCCCACCATTAATAGTGTTTCTTTTAGCATGTTAAATGATCTAGATGCACTATATGATTACAATTGGGATGTTGTTGTTTATGATTTGTTAGTTAAGAGTTTACGTCCTGCAAGTGAAAATTTCAATTAGAAAAAGAATGTTTCTGAATTGCACCTTGCAGGGTGTTCAACTGTTTTATAACCCGTGTGTTTGCACAGGCCACTGTAATTTGCATTGTTTTGTTGGATTTTGGATTTGGTTAATTAGATAATGTTATTGTTAAAGTTATGATGATAATTATTATTTATAAGATGATAATATATTATAAAAGTAAAGCATTAAACAATGTTTTATAATCAATTATTGTGTTAGTGTGCAAATTTAGTTAGATGTTTGTAGGAAAACTTGTTACAGTTAAAGTGTTGTCTAATATTTTAATTTTAATGTTGTTTTTGTTTTTATTCAATAATTTCATTTCTAACACTTGATCATCAATCAATATCATATTATAATTTCTTAAAACTATAATAGACTATATGTAATAATACCCCACGTTAGTTGTGACTATTACATGTTCCATTATTTCATATCATCACTTAACAGAGTATACAATAACATAACGACAACATTATATTAGAACTGTAAAAAAATGTCACATAAATTGTTTCACAAAAAGTATCCGACATGAGGTGTGAGTAAGAGTTGTTTCCTTGTTTTGGATTACCACTTAGTCAACAAAACAAAACCATGGCTAACAAAAACTAATAGATTCAACAGTTCAATGTTTTTTTTAATTGTTTTTTTACACTTAGTAGCTGATTGTTGAGTTGCCGTAAATTGTTAAGAAAGGAAATCATTTGACAAGACATCCTCTGAACCATGTTTCTTAGGAGTAATAAGAGTAATTTGTATATGATAATTTGGATCACTTGCAAAAAGTTTATTGGTTGGAGCCATTGTGCATATAACATCAAGATCATGATCAACAATAATTGATGGAGGTAGCTGCATAATAATTAAAATAAGTATTTATAAAGACTTCATAATAAAAATAAGTATAGATAATTATGATAACTCACACTGTCATTTTTGGAAGAATCATGTTCCTTTGAAGCAGGAGGTTGAGATTTAGATGTACCCTGTAATGATACAATAAGAAAGCATATTATTCTAGTAAATAGGTTAAGTACAACAATATAAGGATTTAGTTATTTAACTACCTCATCATTTGATAGGAAATCCAGGATAACTCTCATTACAGGTCATCTGATATTTTTTGCACCGGTGAATTCTTGTACTTAGGCTGTACGCGAACCTCGAATGCCAGAGTATGACCCAAGACATTATCTCATGCATCTGGAAAGATATTAACATTTTTATCACCACCATTGCACACACAAATTCATAGATATAAGATTTAGTTATTCTTAACATATTCAAAAGTAACAAATTAATAACCAATCGTGATGTTGAATAACCTACATCAAACATCATTTGATTTATCTCTTAAGTAGTCTTCCCTATAAGGTGCAAACATTGTTGATCCCATAAGATAAAATTAGAGTTATGTTTGTTATGATACACTATGACTTTCAACCTATACCTATACATTGTAACTTTAAATAAGGAAAATGTTGTAAAGGAAAAAAAAATACAGGGGAAAAATAATAATGGGGAAAAAATTCAATAAAGTTAATACACAACCATGTTTAATTAGAAGATTACCTTAACAAACTTTTCTCATTGTATATTCCACACAAACATGTAAATGACGCATCAAGCATTAGAGCAGTTTTGTTACACCTATTGCAAACTGGGTAACACCATCTATGATTGTCTAAACCTATGGTAGGCAGTTGAAACAGGAAAAAGTTGTGCTTAGTGAAGTGATGAAATAGTCTCCAATAAAAGAGCTTATGCATATATGAAATATCCTCACCTGGCTCATATTCATGTTTGTTAAGGTGTATTTAGAACAGAATTTTATGAATGACATTGTCTCATGACTATAATATAATCAACAATTGACAGACACATGAAAAAGTTTATTTTATCATTAATAAAACAATAATTTCGTAAAACATAGATGCACAACAGCAACAAATGAGCATATTGATGAATGTTAGAAAACATGAATACAATAGGGAGCACAAATATGATAGAAGTTTAAAAATTGTAGAGTATGATACCATTATTAAACCACATACAAAGTAGCTAAACCCCAAAAAAGAAGCTGAACCCATTACCAGAAAAAAAAAAAGTTGAACCCAAAAATAAGTCATTTGCTTACTTCTAAGATGCATTTTCACATACATGACCATAAGCAGTTCCTTTGGGTACTATAATGGAATTAGAATTGACACCAAAAGTATATTATACAGTACCAATCACTCGAAGAACAATGCAATGCCATTCCAGACGTAAAGGAATGTGATGTTATGTAGATAAATAAGATGCAACTATTTTTAAAATTATGCAGAAAAAATGTTGAGAAAATATAATGTTTTGGTTGATTGTAGTCATATTTAGTTGGAAACAACCTGCATATAATTGGTATGAATATTAAAATTAAGGTGTATATTAGTAAAATTAAGGGAATATTTTCAAGAATTAAATTAACTGATGATTGTGTGTGTTGTGATTTATAAACACTTACGTTATATGTAGTTTTAATTATAATTCCATGACACCTATGTGTATCACCTGGTAAATAAAGAGACACACAGTACCTTGGTTCTTCAGCCAATTGTTCCAATTCTTCACACAAAGTAACAACATACTGCATAATCCCAAAATCAATAAATGATTAAGTTTATGTTTTTTAGAGTTAAGAAATGACTAAATTAACTCCAATAAGAAGATTATAGACACAACCCTATTAACTCTAAAATAAAAAGTCAAGACTTATCTTCAGACTTACATGCACAAGCATTGAAAATTTTCCTAAAATGCAAAACACCCAAACAATATTTTATCAATTCTAAGAAGAAGAAAATTTATCAGTGTTTCGAATAAGATAAAAATCTCATATACCAAGTGAAATTTTGAAACCTTAGCTTACCAGTAGTCGTTACCACAATAAAGGAGGCGAATATCAGATGTTAGAGATTCAAAATAACATATTAAAAAAAGAACTTTCTTACCAAGTTTGAGTTTTCCGTCAGAGAGGCCGAGAAGGCAAGCCACCGGTAGTCGAGGTTTGATTCCTAAATGCAAAAATATGATTAAGTATTGATATTCAACCTGCAAAAAACCATAAATCAAAGAAGATGAGAAGAAAAAAAAATAGAGAGAACCGAGACATAATTTTTTTGCAGGCAGAGACGTGTTGAGTAGTTTAGAAATGTGATGAAAAAAAAGTACCAAAAAAAAAGTTGTTATCAGGAAAAAAGAAGAATCTGAACCCGAAAAAAAGAAGAAGTTGTTACTAGCAAAAAAAGAAACTGAATCCATTATCAGGAAAAAAAAGAAGTTGTTATTAGCAAAAAAAGAAAAAGCTGAACTCGTAAAAACAAAATAGACTCCTATGAAAACAAATAATCCACAACATAGTAAATACACAAAACCAAAAAAATATAAGGAGAATGAAATTATCTCTCAATCTGAACTATTTTGAGAGTATCAGAAATGATTTTCAAAGAGAAAGGAATAGAGAGTAAAAAGGTTCCCTCATTCTTTTTTTGTCTTTATTCAGAGTAAGGCTTGACATACCAACACTAAACCACTACAATGCTCCAGAAGCGTGTGTTTTTTCTTTCTACCTAAAAGTTGTGAGAGTGAGTTCCAAAAGTTGTGTTTTTTCTTTCTTTCTAAAAGTTGTTTTATAAAATGGGAAAAACAAAATAGGTGCTAAATCACTACAATGCTCCAGAGGCGTGTTTTTTTTTCTTTCTAACTAAAAGCTGTGTTTTATAAAATAACCATTTTGCCCCTCATCTTGCCAAATGTCAACCAAATAAAATGTCCAGTTCTGTAATTTTGGTGGTGGTTTGCTTTTATCTAAATTATTAGTCTTTGAAGTATTTTTGTTTTGTTTTGTTTATGATAAGGTTTTGTTGACTTGTATGATTTTTGTATGTCATAGATTTGGACAATTAAACATTTAGCATTGCAAGTTGTTTAGAAAAGAAGTTATTTTTCGTAGTTTGTTGAATAACTGAAAATCATCATACGAAGATAAAAAATAGAAGATGCATCCAAATTAAACAAGGTCAACAATTGATTTTCTAACACATGTTAATTTCTATTTTCATATTTTTATGTTCCATAATATTTTTTTGGCTAACATACAAAGTGTCATTGTTGTTTGACGTTGTTAGATTATATGGGATTAGGTAGACACTAATGACCAGAAAGTTTATGTCCTCATGCGTGATTCTTTGACTATATCCCAAAAGAACTTTAGCCATTTCAAATTTGGCTGAGTTGACTTGCAAGAAATTTTGAAAGAGCATGGAATGTTGAAAGCTCAAAATGAAGAAATTGGAAAGAGACTTTGTGTATTTGAGTCTCAAGTGAAAATCCTTCAAGATCTACTTAGGGGCCAATCAACAAGGTCTAATGAAGACGTAATGGAACAATGACAAAGACAATGCCAATTGATGTTTAGCATCTAGTCAATGACAATTTTGCCAAGGGAGATGTAAAGTGTTACCATAATTTGTATACGTTTTGCACAACAAATAATCAAAGTGACCAAACACTGTACACGGGCATAAAGATTTCAAAATGTCATATGATATTTTGTTATCTCTTAACTAATCCATTTGTACTTGGTATTGTGTAGAGTTTTAGTGGATGTGCATGAACAAATACTCCATTGGAAAAAGCTTCACTCCATCAATGGAAGGGCATGTGTGGACAATATGGCCAGTAAAAAATGATGACTAATGTGTCAGTTAAATTTCTTTAAATTCAAAATCATGATTATGTATATGTTTTATATTTTATTTTTCATGACTTTTGTTAGGTGTTGTCGTTTGCTACTAGTGTAATGATGTATGATGAAATTGATCAAAATTATGATACCTTACATCATTTCTTCTTCAATTCAATATTTGCAATGAGTATAACTTTTAACAGTTAAATTAATGACTTTTCTTTTGACACTCATATGATAATGAATTCTCCTATGAATAATTGTGTTGTGATAGACTCATGTCATTAAGAACTTACATTTTCTCAAACCTAAAGCCACCAAATGGATGAAAAGTGAATATTCATAATTTTTTCCCAAGAGAATTAGTGAACTAGATAAGTTGATGTCTTGTGAATTGGTGAGTGCATCATTCCTAAACTTGTACTTTACATGCCAAAACTGACTTGTTTTACATGTCCATTTCATTATATAAGAAAAATGATGGAAATAATTTGTTGTTCATTTTGTAGTTATTTGCACTTACAATACATTATAATCATTGATTATGATACGTGATTAATTGTAAGGTGAGAAACATGTTTTTTTTGGACTCTTTAGGTCATACTTGTGAAGCCAACAAAGCGGTAGACCATGCAATGGTACATTCTTTTTTACTTGTTCAATTACATAGTCAACTGATTAGGAGGATGTAATTAATTATGACAAATTATGTTATCATGTCTTTGAGTAACTAGAGCGTTTGGAGCATTTGATATCTTTGTTGGATGAAAAGAGGTGCAACAATAGGATGTAATTGAATCTTATACTTGAGGACTTGCCACATCAACCAAACAAATTAGGATCATATTTAACCAAATATTCCTTGTTTTTCGTGTGTTTTGATAGATAATGCTTTACCTAACATTCATGGTGGAAATAACTACATTAATTGTGTACTTTTGACTGTGGATTATATGATTTGAAGTACATGGAGTGTTGGGACAGTGTTTGCAAATATAATCGGAAGACAATGCTCGATTCCACATCAAAAATATTTTATGACAAATAGTTGTACCTAATTTTATGAAAATTACATTGTGTTAGTATTAGTAAAGGTCATTAACTCTTTCTTATATGCATCATTTAATTAGGTTTACATAAGCTGAAATTAAAAGATTTTTGTTAAGAATATATGTCAATGGATCCTTTGTTTAAAAATGTTCATTGGTAGGGTCGTTCTAGATATTTTCGGGGCCCGGAGCAAAAATCAATAAAGGGATCCCTAAATAAGTAGAACTTATTTTAATAAAGTTTCATTGAAAAAAAATTCATAACATTTAAAATAACCATCAAGAAGTTATCCATCATAACAAAAAAAAATTCAAAATTAAATATTACATGCTAATTACTTGAACAATCTCGCCCTCAAAGCATTCTTTGTTGCAAATTCATCGATCAAGTCCTCACAAAAGCAATTTGATCCAACACTTCATTCTCAATTGCCACCATCGCAAGTCCATTAAGCCTATCTTGAGACATAGAATTACGCAAGTAAGACTTGAGCAACTTCAACTTTGAAAAACTTCTTTCTGCGCTTGCAACAGTCACTGGAATAGTCACAATATCCCATAAGCAATAAGAGCATTTGGAAAATAATCAATATGTTTCATGATCTTTAAAATTTCAAGTGCTCCCAACTTTTCTTTAGGTAAAAATTGTTGGAGCAACTTCAACTCTACATATAAGTCACCCCCATGAATATCACATTTTCCACAATTTTTAAGTGTTTGTTCCAAACAACTACAACAAGATTTTAAACTCGAATCATCTATTGGCTGCAATCTATGAGAAGCAAATAGAAAACCAAATAAATTTTCATGTTGTTCGTATTGTTCAAACCTCCTATCGAGTGAGACAATTGCTTGATCAATGATGCAATTAAAAAAATCGATCCTAAACAACTTCTCTAGAGATTGTACAATCTCATCATCTATATTTTCATCAAATTGTTTTTTTCTTTTAATTTGACATTTTTGAGGAAAAATTGGATCAACATTCATATAAATTGCAATGTTCTTTGCTTCTTCAAGAGAATTAGAAAAACCATTTTCTCTATAATTCTTGAAAAAAGAAATCAACTTCTTCACATTGTCAATGGCAACACCAACAAGCATATCCTTTGATTGCAATTTTTTACTAATTAAATTAACAGTATATAACAACTCATACCAAACAACAATGGAAACTATAAACTTAAAATCACCAAGTTCATTATTGTCTAAAGACTTAGCTTCACTTCTAATGGAATAATCATTGTCAATGTCAACAACTTCAAGCAAAGCTTCTCTAAAATCTGAAATTTGTAATTTTATTGCTCTTACACTATCAACACGACTTTCCCATCAAGTAGAAGACATTGATTTTGGAGTTAACTCTTTCACATACTTCTTTAAAATCTCCCATCTCTTTATGGATTTTGCAAATATTGTGTAAATGAGTTGAATCACGCCAAAAAAATCTCTAGCTTTTCCAGAATTAGTGGCCATGTCACACAACATTAAATTAAGGCTATGGGCGCCACAAGGAGTGTAAAATGCTCTAGGATTTATATCTAAAAGTTTTCGCTACACTCCTTGATTTTTTCCTTTCATGTTAGACCCATTATCATAGCTTTGACCATGCACATCATCTACATCAAGTTCAAGAACCTTCAATTCATGTAACAAAACATCAAATAGTCTTTGCCCAATGGTATTATGCACATTTAAGAAACCTAAAAATGACTCCTCTATACTAACACAATTGGAAGAAATATCTACATATCTTAAAATGATAGACATCTGCTCTTGGTGGCTAACATCAGGAGTACAATCAACAATAATTGAAAAATACTTGGCATCTTTTATCTTCTTAACAATATTAGATTTTATTGCATTTGCAAGCAAAAGAATTAATTCATTTTGAATGGTGTGACCAAGGTAATGAATATGAATCTCATCATTAGTAATGTGTCGAACATGCTCATGTATAATAGGATCAAATTCAGCTAGCATCTCAATCAATCCCAAAAAGTTTCCATTGCTACTTTGATATAATTTATCACTAGTACCATGAAATGCTAAACAATGCTTTCCAAGAAACTTTACAATCGAAAAAAGTCTCAACAAGACATTTTTCCAATGCTCTTTTTCTTTTTGTAGTTGCATTTGAGCTACTTTGTCAATAGTTTCATTCTTTTGAAATCTTAGACGAAGCTCATACCAAGTGGCCATATTTCGAATATGTTCCCTACTAGTTTCATGTTCAGAGATTCTAACACAAAGATGTGCCTAATCGTTGTAGCCCTCATTTGCTAATTTTCCTATAGCAACCCCTTTATTTCTGAATAATTTACAACAAAAACAAACACCCGATCAAGTTCTTTTGAATATACAAGCCAATCCCTATCATATTTTTCCACATTTACCAAAACTCTAGTGTAGAATGAGGAGGAAAAATGCCTTCCAACCTTATTAAGATCACCTTTCTCAATAGACAAGTCCCTTTTAGGGCCTTTGACAGCCAAAATATCAATCATTTGAGGTTCTAAGCCATCCCAATTTCTAGGATCATATATGTCAAGCATATGAAAAGCATCTGATGGCATTTGATTCCCAATATTCTCACAAGCATCATTATCATTGTAACACCCCGTGTGCACCCGGTGCGTTATCATCAGAGTAGCGCTATCAGCGCTATATTAAGCGGTGCAGAAACGAAAGAATCGTTTTTCTTGATTACATTATGCATAGAATAAAACACATATAACACAAGTCCCTTGCTGATCCAGGTAAAAACAAACATACATAACCACAACTACCAAGGCAGATATACATAAAACTCAAAATAGAGATCATCAGGAGGAAACATACACTAAAACAACATCATCGTCGTCTATACAATAAAACGGTGTACACTCACACCCTATCCTTTATAATACAAGACAGAGACAAAATAAAGACTCTTCTAGTCTTCATCTGCAGCCCATGACCAGGTCCAGCACTCTCAGCTAGGGCCTCCTGCCCTGAGGTACCTCCTCCCCTCTGGAAACACCTGAAAACCACAACCCACAACGGGGTGAGATAAATATCTCAATAAGCTCAGGGTTCTGGGAAATCCTCCCTTACCCTGGTTCACCCTCAAGCACAAAACACATAAAACTAAAACAGGAACGAGCTTAGGAAATCATCCTAGCTCTCATAACCCACTACAGGGTAACATAACCAGATACTCTCAGTATCAGAGGCATCACACCTCATCCTGGCTCTCACAGCCATCTCAAAACCATCTAACAGAGCCAAGCCAGAATCATGGCTTCACTATCTCATATCGGCTTTCATAATCGTCTGACAGAGATCTCACAGAGGTACCTAATCATCAGTGTCAATCACTGATCACTGTACATACCAGAGAGGCACCGCCTCCAATGCTATACATATATAACATGGCCTGAGTCCACCACTCAGGACTTCATACACACGGCCTGAGGAATCTCTCAACTCAGGGCTTCACATACACTGAAACCATCGTCATCAGTGTACATCAATACACATCCATAACTGTCAATATCCATGTGATTCCGATGGTCATCACCATCTATCACCTATCATCATCATCCTGCGGAGGTTTTCATATAGATATATATATGCCGATCCCCACTCTCAGAGGATCCAATATATACTAGGACATCTCATGGCAGGACATCATTATCTATCAGAAGCACCCCGAAAATATATATAGGTACAACCATGTCTGGAGGACTCCTATATACCGGGCCGGCTTCTCAATACAATTCACTATCTATCAGCCAAAATCAAAGCATACTCATGGCATAACGCCATTCATCACATCAATCACTGTCATGCAGAGGCTACATCTAAGTATATAGGAACATCTCCTCACAGGGAGGCTACCTCTATATACTCGGCACATCTCTTGCATGTATCCCTAGCGGAGGCTTCCTCTATATATATATATAGGTACATCTCCTTTTGGTGAGGCTACCTCTATGTACATAGGCACATCTCTTATCACGAGGCTACCTCTATGTATCACAGGGCCATCTCATCCTCTAACTCAATACAATTGCCTGGGAAAGGCTGCCTCTGTGTATATGGGAACATCTCCACGTAGGAGGCTACCTCCATATCACAGGCTCATCTCTCACCAGGTCTTTCTCAGTCTCAATTCTCTATCCCACTACAATTGGATACTATTCAAACACAGCATACATATCAATTCCCTATCACAGGGTTCAGTCCACATTTCAAACATCGCATGCCAATACACATCAATTTCCCCTTCTCAGGGTTAGGCATACACATCATCAAGCATTCACAGCTTTGCCTAAGGAGGAACCTCCATACAGGGTAATCCACCCTTAGGACTTTAGCGGAGAGCAGTGGCACCTCCCAAGGAATCTCAGCTATTCCAGGGAGTCCTCAAACTCTTCCTCTGGCTAGGGAACCTCAACTAGCCCGATACTATCGCAGTATCCTATAGGTTCCATCACAGATCATCCTTTGATCTGAATCTCATCAAAGCCATGGAACACCTCACAGCGTTCCTCCATCTCAGGCCCAAGGCCCCACCTGAAGTCACAGGTGTCAAATACCCTCACACTTTCTCAGTGTCTATCCTAGGGTTTATCATGTATCACAATCTCTGGAACAGCAGGGGTTCCACCCTAAGCATCATTCATCCAGCCTTCTAGGCTTATCTCGACACATATCATCATCAATAACAGGCCATCACGGCCTTTCTTTCTCAGCATGCACAATACATATATATTCACACATGACATGCACCCATCACCCACTTGGGTGGCAAACAAGAGAAAAAGAAAGACATCACAGAACGATGAGCTTACCTGGCAAGCCGTGCCCCTCAGCTTTAGCCTCAACTGATGGTCTGCTTCTCTGACACCCTCAGTGTCAAGCCCTAACAAGGCACATAAACACATATCACAGACCATATAAGCATATATTCATGCATCAGCTCATCCAGCAGTCCTCCACTGCCTCTGGGAAGGAACCACAGTTCTTTCCCTCAACCCGAGTTATCTACTCCAGGGTTCATCAGGCTTATCCACACAAGCCTTCCATAGACCCTCAGTGGTCTACCTCAGGTTCATCCATGGCCTCAGAGTCATTCCAGACTCAAACCAAGCCATTCACCTAGAGCATTTCAGCTCTCTCAAACAAAACCTCAGGGTTTCTCAGGGCTTGAACGGTCTGAACCACAAGACACCGTTCTCAAGGCCTCTCAGGCACAACAAGCCCATCATCATGGCCCTTGCATGTCTCAAATCAAGTGACTCAGTCCAAGTCACCCATGCATAACCTAGAGCCAAAACCAACAGTCACCAAATCACAAACTGAAAGTTAATCCTTCCTCCTCTCATCATCCTGAACACATCTCTCAACTGGACCCAGAGCTAATTCTAGCTCTATCAAAATGGGTCACTATTCATCAACACCCTCAAATCACAAATCAACCGGAGAAACTCGAGTTTCTTACCTTAGAACCGTCGAGGAAGGCCTCTGGGCTACTCTCCCTAGCCTTGGTGCACTGAACCACCGCCGTTCCTCGGCCAATCTCGAGTTCTCTGCAGCTTTCTCAGAGAAGGGATTTTCAATGAATAGGGAGAAAGGATTTTGGCTCAATCTTGGTTTCTAGGAGGTTTACTAGGCTTAGGAAGGTGTTTTGGTCATATAGCATGAACATAGGAGCTTGGGAAGCTCTCCCATGGCTGCTGAGGTCTAGAGGAAGAAGAAAACCAATTCTTCTCCTCTAAAACGCGACCCCTCTTTAAATACAGTCGGCACCGTCCTTCCCGCGCGGGACACCGCGCCATCCGCGCCAGCTGCACAACACATGGCGCCATCCGCGCCAACTCCCCCTGGGCTATGGCGCTGTCCGCGCCACACATGGCGCTGACCGCGTGGAGTTCCAGAGAAACTTGGCTTTCCAGGCCACTTCCCGCGCCACACATGGCGCCACCCGCGCCATGTTCCAGGAAGCCTGGCGCTACCCGCGCCAGATCTGGCGCTGTCCGCGCCATACCCTTCACAGGGTTTTCCTCTGAGTATGCTGGCGCTATCCGCGTGGGATCTGGCGCCAGCCGCGCCACAGGGAGGGTCCTTACAATCATCGTTATTATTTTGAGTATCAATTGAATGGATGGAATTAACACAATCAACATTCTCAAAATTATCACATGATGGATTACTACCATTCACATCCATATGATTATCATCAATTGTAGTATCATCCTTATCAATGTCATTATTAGCATTTGAACCACCCACATCTAAATCATTCTGATTTTTAGTAAACAAATATGATTTTTTAACAAAAAATTTATCAATTACCCCTTTTTGAGATTGAGCTAACTCTTGTTGTTTTTTCTTTTTACGTTTTTCACAACCAGAGGCATACTTTCTCTTATGCTTCATAATAAAAAAAAAGGGGAAACACTTAATCATACAATGCAACAAAAAAAATCAAATAATGCACAATCAAACTGAATGCAAAAAACAAGCACTAGCAAGAATCGGCTACTACATAAAAGATTATAATTTAATTGGAAAAAAGGGAAATATAGAGCAATACAACCTGATATATTGCATGATTTCAAGCACATTCCATCCACCCAATCTTCTTCTTCTCCAGCTAATACACGATCTTTATGCTCCAGCAATACTAGCATTTTTCTTTGTAAAAATTCTCTAGAAAGACTCAAGTAGAATTCTCCAACAATAAACCAGAAGAATTAGAAATTTTAGATAGGAATTTTGAGACCTTAACGACAGAGATTGGAAGAAAGGTAAAATAAATATAGTTGTCATGATTGTGGGTTTATTTAGGAAGATTAAAAAGAAAAATTTGATAACGGTAATTGAAGAATTTAAAGAGTCGAATGCTTTGAAAATTTAGGCAAGAAGATTGAAGAAGATAGAGTATCTTTGCTTTGGGAACTTGAGGATAAAAATCGAAGGAATTAAGGGGTTCATGTAGAAAAATATGGGGAAGATAAAACTTTGGGAAGTGGCGCCCACTTTATTTGGAAACAAGTCAACAACTTCTACAAATGTACAATGCCTTCACGTGATTTCTGACTTTGTGAAAAAGACACAAGCTTTTTTTATTTTTATTTATTATTTTTCAGATTCTTTTAAGAGAAATGGGCCCTTAAAAATGAGGGCCCTGAGCAGTTGCTCAGGCTGCTCTTGTTTATCAACGACCCTGTTCATTGGGATGCTGTGTTAAAAGATGTGGGTGTTCCCATCAACTTGGAAAGTGGAGGCTAGCATTTCCATTACTTTAAAGTTAATATATTTTCACAATCCCTTTTTTGATATACTTAACTTGAATATTACTTTCTTTAACCATTGTATGTTTGTAAACTTGTACCAATATATAACGACCTTTTAAGTTTTACATTCTTATATGTGGGTGTGATGAAAACAATGTGGACATGTTATCTTTAGATAGATGTGAACCACTAAACATGTCTATATATATGTGCGTATATGTATATGTATGTATGTATATATGTATGAGTTTTACTAATATATATACCTTTGTTTTTCAGTATGATTATATTAACAAATTATAATTAAAGAATATCTTAAAATACATAATGAAGTAGCATGCTAAGATATTCATATTAAAAAATAAGGGTGTTTATATTAACAAATGCTTGTTGGGTTTGCTAACTATATATTCCTATTTTTTAGTATGAGAACAAACTAGAAAATGTTTTAAAATGTATTAATAGTATAATTTATGAAGATATTCATACTAGTCATACTAAAAACAAGAGCATGGGCATTGGTCATTCAATATATATATATATATATATATATATATATATATATATAATATGATCAATTTACTTTGAAAATAACTCTTTCATATCTCCTTCATTTTTTTAATTTAATGGTTTTAATAAATTGTTAATTTTAATTATTATATTAAAAAAATGAATGATGAGAAATGAAGAATAATCTTTTTATATAAAAAGGTATCAAACCATCCACTCCGACGAAACACTCAATCACGTGGGTCATTTTTGAAAGCCTGAATAGCAACAATTGACTGTCAAACGGAACACCTACACCAGCTTTCATCACGGGAAGCCATTCTTATCCAACGGCTGACCTTACTTATGCACGGTACAAGACCCATCCTACTCGTGCACCTTAGAATTTGTCCTAACACTGATATATGATTGGGGATTTTGGTTAATAGAAAGAGGAAACCAAACCCTAATAATTCCCAAATCACAATCACAATATCAGAAGAGATATCTATTGTTTTGTCTCTGCAGTTCACTCCTTACGAATTCCGAGTATAGCCAATCGCAGTGGCGTTTCACTTTCTTCTCTAATTAGCGCGTATAACCACAATAACACTTCGCAGGTTGATACTCTATGCATTTTCTTTACTTTTATTTTTTGGTGTTAACGAAGCCTGAAGATGCATCCTTTTTTAAGTATTATTATCATTTGGTGTGTGAACTTATTGTTAGTGCCTATTCACTGGTTGTTGAGTTTGATACGGCTATATTAGGTTTGGCGGTTATGCTTTGGAATTAATTTGTTTTGTAATTTTTTGCTTATTATTCTGACATTTATTTTTCTTTGGAATGAAATTAGAACCAAAAGAACTGTTATATTGTGCTTAAACTGGCGGCGAATATGGAAGAAGAAGATGATTATGTGGAGTATGTGCCCGTGGCCAAGCGTCGGGCCATGGAAGCTCAGAATATTCGCCAACGCAAAGGGAAGGCCTCTGCTACCACTGACGATGATTTGGAGACACAAAGAGTGGCTGAAACTAAGCCCAGTCTTCTGGTTAAAGCATCACAGCTGAAACGAGAGCAACCTGAGATCAGTGTGACGGAGCAGATTGTTCAACAGGAGAAGGAGATGATTGAAAACTTGTCAGATAGGAAAACCCTCATGTCTGTCCGCGAATTGGCTAAGGGGATTACTTATACGGAACCTTTGCCTACAGGTTGGAAGCCGCCTTTGCATGTGAGAAGGATGTCTAAGAAGGAGTGTGATTTGATTCGAAAGCAGTGGCATATAATTGTTGATGGTGGTGATATCCCACCCCCGATTAGGAATTTTAAGGATATGAGGTTTCCAGAGCCAGTTTTGAAGAATTTGAAAGCTAAGGGGATTGTACAACCAACACCCATTCAGGTGCAAGGCCTTCCTGTTATCTTATCTGGGCGGGATATGATTGGGATTGCATTCACAGGCTCAGGAAAAACTCTGGTCTTTGTGCTTCCAATGATCATGGTTGCAATGCAAGAGGAAATTATGATGCCTATTGTTCCTGGAGAAGGTCCATTTGGTTTGATTATTTGTCCATCAAGGGAACTGGCAAGGCAGACGTATGAAGTGATTGAACAATTCTTGATACCTTTGAAGGAGGCTGGATATCCTGAGCTCAGGCCTTTGCTCTGTATTGGTGGAGTGGATATGAGATCGCAGCTTGATATTGTGAAGAAGGGTGTTCATATTGTTGTTGCCACTCCTGGGAGGCTGAAGGATATGTTGGCCAAGAAGAAAATGAATCTTGATAATTGCAGGTATTTAACGTTAGATGAGGCTGATCGATTGGTAGATTTGGGATTTGAAGATGACATTAGAGAAGTTTTTGATCACTTCAAAGCTCAAAGGCAGACCCTTCTATTTTCTGCCACTATGCCTACCAAAATTCAGAACTTTGCCAGAAGTGCTTTGGTGAAACCTATTATTGTCAATGTGGGACGTGCAGGGGCTGCAAATCTTGATGTAATTCAGGAGGTAGAGTATGTCAAGCAAGAGGCAAAAATAGTTTATCTCCTTGAGTGTCTACAAAAAACCCCACCTCCGGTTCTGATATTCTGTGAGAATAAGGCTGACGTTGATGACATCCATGAATACCTTCTCTTGAAAGGAGTGGAAGCAGTGGCCATCCATGGAGGCAAGGATCAGGAAGAGAGAGAGTATTCTATTGCTGCTTTTAAGGCTGGAAAGAAAGATGTGTTGGTAGCAACTGATGTTGCATCCAAAGGTTTGGATTTTCCTGATATTCAGCATGTCATTAACTATGATATGCCAGCTGAAATTGAAAATTATGTCCATAGGATTGGAAGGACTGGACGATGTGGAAAGACTGGTATAGCGACAACATTTATAAACAAGAATCAAAGTGAGACGACATTACTTGACTTGAAACACCTTTTGCAAGAAGCAAAACAAAGGATTCCCCCTGTTTTGGCTGAGTTGAATGATCCAATGGAAGATAATGAAGAAATCACAGACATAAGTGGGGTCAAAGGATGTGCATATTGTGGTGGGCTTGGTCATCGCATCCGTGATTGTCCCAAATTAGAACACCAGAAGAGCATGGCAATTGCAAATAATAGAAAAGATTATTTTGGATCTGGAGGTTACAGAGGGGAAATTTGAAAGGCATCCTTTGTGTACCAATTTTCTCGAACACTACTAGGTTATGTATTATATCTGCAACTTTTAAACTTTGTACCATGAGATTTTATGACTTCCATTACATTTGTACTGGTGATTTTGATGTGTACCAATTTTTCTTTGAACACCACTGGGTTATGTTTTATATTTGCAACACATAAGTTTTGTTGCATGAAATCTAATGCATTTCATTGCATTTGTACTCTTGCCTTTGACATTGTTGATTTATGGTATAAGTTTTTGTTGCGTGAAATCTAATGCCTTTGACTGAATTGTTGATTTCCACCCGTTTATGCAGTCCAGGATGATAAGATGATTCACATTGGAAAGTTGTATTGTCAAAGTCATTTGTTAGAAGTGGATGCCTTCTGCTCTGGTAATTATTTTCCTTCAAAATTTATGTTTGTGTATGATGCAGTATATGATGATGTTATTGATGATGAGTGTAAATAATGTGTCCTGCATATGCAAGAAATCTTTAACGACAATTGGACATTTATTTGTATGGAGAACAGTGTAAAGAGCACAAATCAATGTGCATCTTTTCTTAACTTTAAACTTGACTTTTGCAACACCATATTAGCAATTTATCCAATCCTACTTACCTCCACTAAAATAGTCTGTGTTGATACACTTGTGACTTGACTTTGGGTCATTGGATGGAAAAAAAAAGAGTAATTCAGTGTTCTGTATTTTTCTAGATGTCAATGTCCTTGTAGCTCATTGAAAGTTAACATTGGATGATGTTATGGAATCTGAACATCTGCTAAATTCTTGGGACTTGCACCTTTTCCAATTCTAAATTTCTGTATACCTGTGTCAGGACAAGAACAATTTAAATGACAGTAATACTAATTTGAATATTTCTTGCTCGATCTGGTTTCAGCTTTAATGATAGCTTCAAGTGTCATGCTGTTTTCTGCCATATTATCTTTGTGCATGCTCATTAATATTGCAATATCACTATAATATTGAATTGCCATTTTTATGGCTATTTTCCCCTTGTTATTGCTATGATAATAATGTGGGGCAAGTGGGAGCCATTAAGTGTGTATGGGTGGAATCAATACTTGTCTTTTATCTTCTTAACAAAGAACATTTTCCACATATCCTCCTACCATTTTTCTTTTTTTTTTAATCACAGATGAGGTACCTATGCAAAAGTAATAGAAAAGAAAAGGTGTTATACTTTGTTAGTGCTAAAATCAAACAACAATGGAATCGTGATTCCGTTGTGGATTTTTAAAATAAATAAAAAATGAATCACGATTCGTTGTGCCAAATTACAACGGAATTGTGATTCCGTTGGACAATTTTTTTTTTGGATAAACTTACCTTTTGTCTCGGATTGGTCCAATGAGATAGAGAGGAAAATATTAATTGGGAAGGTGAAGGGTTGGGGTGTGATGAAAGAGGAAGGGATAAGTGTTGGAGAAGTGCAATAAGAAGGGAAAAGTGATGGAGAAGGGAGAGAAAGGGTTGGGAGTGTAGGAAAACCTCTGAAGGGTAAAATGGTCTTTTGGTAAGGTTTGGTAGTGTTAATAGCAATTTTGGTAGTGGTAACAACTCCCTTAAACATTCATCCAGACAAACTAATCTTGTAATTAGGGTTGGTGCAAAGTGGGCCAGCCCACCAAAAACGGGTAGGACTAACCTTAGTCCACCAAAAAAATGGGGTGGATTGGGCTGGTCTACTTTGCAAAATGGACTAGCAATGCTAACCTGTCCTACTTTAAAGTGGATTGGTGGGCCAGCGGGCCATCCCACCTAAAAATAAAAAAAATAAAAAGTTTTAAATTTAAAAAAAACCTCTAGAACCCTAGCAAACACCTCTCACTGCTAGGACATTACAATCCTAAATTAAAGCTCAAACACTAGTATGCTAAGATACCAAAATGAGGAAAAATCAATCAAAATCATAACAATATTTCAAGTATATATTGATACAACAAGATCATCATATTTATATAAGCTTTATGTGTGTGTGAAAATCAGGAAGAAAAGAATAAGAAAAATAACAATATAATGAAACCTTTATCATGCTTCAAAGACAAAAGCTATAAGCAGCACAAAATCATTGGCACATGCTTGCTACCTTGTATGCAAAAATGTATGCAAGGTTAGTCACACATGTGCGTACAATTATATGATTATGATATATCTGTATTTCGGATACTCAACAACAGATTTAATAATCAATGCATATTCTATTGATTTATGGACTATAACCCATCACAAAGTTAGAAGTATATATATTCTAAATATCTACTCTCGTCTTGTCTCTTCTCATTATTACCCCCTGAAGGTTTTGGCTGATTCTATTAATATACTCATCAATTAGTTACTCTCCTAATTTCTAAAAAAAACGCTTGAAGGGTAAGAGAAAGAATAATAGTCAATGGCTCCAAAACGTGCTGAGAAGCTAGTGGTTAGATCCACCAAGAAAGTTGTGGAATCAAGTGTTCAAGTTTCTATTGTACGCAAAAGACTAACTCATAGAAGAAAAGATACTCAAACAATTGATGGAGAAGTAGGTATCTAAGAGCATGTGGTGGTCATTTCTATTCAAGAAGTGACTGCGCCAAAGCGGATTGGGGACATAGATGTCGAGACAGAGGAGTCTGGAGTCACCAGGGAGCGTCGTTGCGCCGGAGCGGGACTGTACACTGCGGCCTGCGGGTGCGGTCGTACCTCTCACTCTCTCTCTACGGGAGTGGGACTACAGGGGAGTCTGGAGTCACTTTTCAGTTTTCAGGCTCTCTCTTTGCACTTTGCCTCTCACTCACTCTCAGCCTCTCCTTCATTCTTATCTTAATATTCATTTATTCATTGGCCTGGTGGGCTGAACTGGCTTTGGCTCGTGATTTTAGTGGACTTGGCTTGTTTAATTAAGTGAGTTGACAATGTCAGCTCAACCCACTTTTTTAGTGGGCTAAATGGGCTGGTCCATCGAGCCAGATCCATTTTGCCATCCCACTTGTAATAGTGCCTATCCAATTTTATTTCCAAAGAATGAATGGTATAACCTGGCTGCTACTATTTGTAATCATATCTAGCTGAGATATTGAAGGTAATCCATTACGTAGATTATGCAAGAAGGGATTAACTTATTTCAAGAGTAACTCTTTTAGAGTTATTCTTGAAATAAGTTAAAAGAGTTACTCTTGAAATAAGTTAATCCATCCTCACATTCGTAGAAATTCTATTACGTATATCAATCGTCCAATACTAGAAATATGATGTCGCATTTTTTGTTTCAAAAATTATGCTGCCAACCATAAACTGCTAGGTTTGTTCAATGGGGCCACCTTCCTTTGTTTAGTCGTTCATTGAAGGAGAAAGAAGAAAAAAAGAAGGAAAGAGAAGTTTGGGAAGTTATATGACTGGTATAGTTATGTCTCAATATCTCACTTTTTAAACATGAACAAATAAAACAATGAAAAAACTTTTAATTGTAAAAAAAAATCCTTTATTTTTTAACACTAATTGTACCCTTAATTATAAAATGTCAAGTCAACTTTGAGGGGGCTGGGAAGAATTGTTTTATACCTATGAATCATGTTTTCTTGGAATAAAGAAAATTTGTTTGATTAGTCATTAAGAATCGTAAGATAAACTTTTTATGAATCAAAGAGTTATATGTTTTTATCAATGATTTTAATTATTTACCTCTTTTTTGCTAATATTTTTTAATTATTTACTACATTAAATAATTTGATAAAAGTAATATGATGTTTTTATTATAATAAAATAAAAATTAAGCTTGGAAAAGTATATTTTTATCTCCTCCAAGAGAATGTTTTTGTGGAATGTGGTTAAAAATGAATACCATGCATCATAGTTTCCTGAGAATAAATTAAGAGTTTAGTAGGAGGAAAATTTTTGGTTTCTTGAAAATTATATGTTGGACAATTTGATTTTTCATATTTGGTATGTATATTTAAAAATAATATTATGGAAAAGGATATTTTTTGGAATATTTTAGTTAGTTTCCTATGAAAATTTATTAATGAGGGAGTGAGAATGTTACTTTTTTGGGTAGAAAAACCTAAATAATACATTTTTAATAAAAAATTACGAATTTGGGGCTGCTTCGAAACATATTATCAATCTGGGGTTGTGGGTCACGCTTAGAATGAGCATGACTAGGGGGGCAGTCACGCCCAGTTTGAGCATGACCAGTCATGCCCATTCTGGACGTGATCCACTGCTTTATAAACTATCCTCCGTTACGTTTTCGTCACTTTTGCTGTCTCACCTTCTCTCTAAAAACTTTCGAAGTTTAGTGTGAGTGACTCTGCAGCATGAAACTCTACCAAGTAAGTTAATTTATTAATTATGGATATTAGTTAATATGTGATATTATAAAATTGTTAGTGACTTGTAAATTGTTAGTGTTTATGATTTAGTTTTGTAGAAAAATGTTTGGTATTAGGGTGCATGGTTTAGTTTAGTTTAGGGTTTAGGGTGAACGGTTTAGGTTTAGGGTTTGGTGCTGAGTATCTACGGTGTAGGGTTTACGGGTTATGGTTTAGTGTTTTTGGGTTTACGGTTTGGTTGTTAAATTTATTTAGTTCATTTTGGGGTTTAAGGGTTAGGGTGTAGTTTAGTTTTGTATTAAACTGTTATGTATTTGGGTTTCGGTTTTAGTTTAGTGTAAGGTGTAGGGTTTAGGCGTATGGTTTAGGATTTAGGGTGTAGGTTTATTTGTTTAAAGTTTTGGGTTTAAGGTGTTAGGGTTTAGGGGTTTATGATTTAAGGTTTAAGGTTTTAGGGTGTAAGGATTAGGGTGTATGGTTTAGTTTTTAGGGTTTCTGGTTTAGTTTAGTGTAGGGTTTAGGTTGTAGGCGTATGGTTTACGTTTTAGGGTGTAGGTTGTTTTGTTTAAGGTTTAAGGTGTTAGGGTTTAGGGGTTTATGGTTTAAGGTTTTAGGGTCTAAGGGTTAGGGTGTATGGTTTAGTTTTTAGAGTTTTGGGTCTAAGGGTTTAGGGTAGTTTTTAGGGTTTATGGTGTAGGGTGAGCAGTTAAGGTTTGGGGTTCAGTGTTAAGGGTCTACGGGTTCAGTGTTGAGTCACTAGGGTTCACTTGGTGAGTCCTTGTCACCTTCATATTCACGCTCATCTTCGCCTTCATCTTGAATGTCATTTACAGTAAATAGCCTGTTCACCTTTTCAATCAATGAAGACGTTGATGCATTGTTATGGTGTACAAGCCTCTCAGTGTTTGCAACTCTGGCTTGAAGCTTATCTCTTTCATTTTGAACTTCTTCCATCTCTTTTACCAATTCATCAAACTCTTGTTTATTTTACCCACTCCATTGATGAAGAAGATGAGCAACGATAGGATGAACTTGTTGCCATTACCTTAGATTCCATACCAAACCCATAAAATTTTCCTTTGTTAGATCTAGCTACATCACACTACACATCTAACTCAATTGGTGGAGGTTTACCTTGTGCCGATGCTCTTTTGGTCAATTGTTTCAATGTGCGTGTAAATTCCTCCTGTCATCACCAATATAAGCCTAATAAGTTTTTCATCCTGCATCTGAATTTCTGTTGGTTGTGATGTACATGGTGAGTACACCCCTTCCATTGAATTTGTTGGTTGTGAATGACATGGTGGATTTTCAGAAGTCGTTTGTGCATGATATGATATGTAGTTAACCATGCAGGCTAGTGGTTTAGGGTTTAATTTAGTTTATGGTTTAGGGTGACAGGTTTAGGTTTAGTCTAAGGTGTAGGGTGTATGGGTTTACGGGTTAGGCTTCAATGTCATTTATCTTGTTTTATGAATTAATTTTTTTATCAGTAATGGTAATAACATATTGTAACATAGTGAAGCTCTTTGAAGAAGTTTTTGTTTTTTCTTAGTGGAAGAAATGAGTTTAGGTGGTGGGGAGTTTGTCCGTGTTGTGTTATTTTTTAATGGAAGGAAATTTGAAGGGTCACAGAGTGTTGTTTTTGAAGGGGAGAAAAGGCAGACACATATTAAGCGAAACTCAACAATGAGTGAATTACATCAGAAGATACAACAAAAATTAGGTCTGCAAGACAAGCAATGTATCAGTTTGCTTAAGGAAAGATTATGGCAACGTGAACAGTACATGAGTTTTCAACTTGTAGATGATGAAGACATTTTGAATTGCTAATGGAAGAATTTTTCAAGCTGTCAATGAAAGATTTTCTATAGTTGTCCGTGGACTTTACTGTAGCAGATGATGTTTTACCCATCAGGTCAGTTCCTTTAAGTATGCTATGCCTACATCGTCATATGTTGCTCCATTTGTAAACGTGTCTGAGAAAGATTCACATGACCAAACTTGGGTTATGGATGACGATGAAGAGGACGACGATGATGAAAACATTACAATGAAAGATTGTCTTCTTGAGGAGGATGCTAACGCGTCGGATAATGATGATGATGGTGGTGTGCATGCGACTGGATTCCAAGCAGACACTGATGTGGGGTTGTCGGAAATCCGTCATCATCCGGACGTAGGATGTAAACAATCAGAACAACCTGTTGAAGGTATGTAACATGACTGAAATGAATGATGAAGTGGTCTAAAATTTGTATATGTGTATGTTATAGTATTTTAGTGTGCATCTTACATTTATTCATCTGATTTTGTATTTGAAGGTGCTGAGGTCACTCCTTTTTGGGATGAAATTTCTCATTACACATATATTGATTGGAGTCATCCAAGCGAAGAAGAATCTTTTATCGGTTCCGGTTCGGGTTCAGTGCAGGGTCCATGGCAATTAGGGGATGTGTTGTTTGTTAAACAGGAAATTGCCTCAAAAAAGGACGCACAAATTGCATGTAAGCGGGACCTCATGAAGGACCATTAAGAAGCATATGTGGTTGAGAGCAAGCCTAACTATTTTAGCATGAGGTGTATTGCTCATAACGAGGGTTGCCCATGGAGGGTTAGGGTAATTAAACCAACGTTCAATGAGAAGTGGATTGTTTCAAGATTGGGTGGCAACCACAATTGCCTGAATGATCATATTTCACAGGGTCATAAACAGCTTGATTCTGATCTTATTGCTTCAGTTGTAGTAGGTATGTATTTTTTAAATTTCCTCTATATGTCTTCAATAATGGTTCATTAAGGTTGTTCATTTTAATGTGAATGTTACATTTGCATTGTTAGGAATGATTAAGAAGGAACCGTCTGTGTCGATTGCATTGGTTCGGGAAAGGATCACCCATTCATTTGGATTTAGAGTATCATATCGTAAAGTCTGGTATGCGAAGTAGAAAGCAATGACAATGATTTACGGGAATTGGGAAGAACCATATGCATTTTTGTCCAGGTGGTGTGGCTACATGCTTCGTTTTTCACCATGTTCTTTTAATGATATTCAAACCAATGATTATTTTGTGGCAAATCGACTGGTACGGGAAAAACGTGTGTTTCATCGCATGTTCTGGACTTTTGGACAGTGTTGCCAGGCATTTAATTTTTGCAAGCCGATGATTCAGATTGATGGCACTCATTTGTATGGAAAGTATACAGGGAAATTGTTGATTGCCATGACTCAGGATGACAATAACGAATGTCTGCCCCTGACATTTGCTATAGTTGAGAGGGAGAACTTGGAAGCCTGAGCATATTTTCTTGCTAACATTCGCTTCCACGTTACGCATAGGCAAAACATATGTCTCATTTCAAATAGGCACCGGAGCATACTATCTGCTGTGGTGAATCATCCTGGTTGGCAACCACCATATGCTCATCACGTGTTTTGCCTTCGTCATATTGCCAGTAATTTTAATCAAAAGTTCAAGAATCAACGTTTAAAGAAGACGCTGATGAATTTAGGTATGGTTAACAAGTATTTTGAATATATTAAATGGAAGAATGATACATACGAAGTGATTCCTATAAATGTTTTTATTTATAAGTGTGCATACACATTGATTATTTTAAACTTGACTTTAGATAGATCATGCGCTTATCAGTGCTCTGGTTAAGAGGTGGAGACCAGAGACACATACGTTTCACATACCGCACGGAGAGATGACCATCACGTTGGAAGACGTGACTGGTATCTTAGGTTTAGGTAGTGACAACAATGTCGTAAGACGAATGGGCCGTCGTCATCGAGGAGGTCTTTGGTCATCCTGCTTAGGAGGCTGAGTTAAGAGGAGGATTCATGCGCCTGTCTTACTTTAATAGGAATTATGCGCATTGGAGCGAGGTAGGTGGGGATTTGGTAGAAGCTATGCGGTTTACGAACGCGCACATTGCGCGTATCCTTGGAGCATGGCTACTATGCGACAGATCCGGCGGAAGCATAGTCGGCTGTCGCTATGTCCCTTTGCTCGTGGGAGACATGGCAGACATAGGTAGGTATAGCTGGGGTTCTGTCGTCCTTACACATTTGTTTAGACAAATGTGCGAATGTACAGATCCAGATAGAAGTGACATAGGTGGCTGTCACGTGCTTCTCCAAATATGGGCGTGGCTCAGATTCTCATCCATTGCTCCAGCTATACCTCAGCCTACTCACCAGGAGTGGCATTACGGCCACAAGTATGTGTTCTTATTTTCTTTTATTAACTACGTATTAATGAGTCTTATAAGTAGTCTAATGTCATTTATTTTCAAATTAGGTTTAATTCTTTAGACAGGTTTTGTGCACACGAGCTTCCCTGGTATCAGCTAACATTAGATTCCCTTTCTCGGGATGAGGTACGTGTTGTTATTTAAATAAGTTTTAGTCGGTTGACTTGGATAATTTGCATTTTTTGTAATCATCGTTCTTTCCTAATTGTGTGTTTAATTGTTTTGTTCAGGTGGTTTGGCAACCATATGCAGGCTATCACTTCCTTGGTGCTACTGAGCACGAGCGACTGTTGTGGATGGCTATCAGTCCAATTATATGCTTCCATACGGTTGAATATTCTCATCCGGACCGATGCATGCGACAATTTGGAAGGGATCAGCCAATCCCACAAAGGCCAAGGAAGTTGGAGGGCGTGCATGACCTATCCCTGCGAGGCAAACAGATGGATAATTGGAGTTGTAAGCTAAGACCCTTTATCCGTCGATGGGGTACCAGGGACCAACACATAGAGCTGCCCCCCCAATTGACTGGGTTCATGTCACCAAACCATGAGTACATGGTTTGGTACAGGGAGAATGGGAAACGATATGTGACGAAGATGGCTGCCAAGATGGGTCGTGGTGTAAGTGTTGTTTAAATTTAATTTGTAAACTAATTTACATTTTCATGGTGTTATTGTTTGGACTAATGAATTTGTTGTGTAATTTATAGTTTGATGGCCTGGAGATGTTGTATTGTGCGAGTGGCGGTCAAGACTGACCTAGATTCAGCATGGACTACTTGCACGAGGAGATGGGTCACATTATATGCATGTTTTGAGAGACTTGTCGCTTGGAGGAGCCAGGCCCACATGCACCCCCATCATACCTTCAGGACCCACAGGTGCATGTGGTTGTTCCCCGTGGGAGACGTGAGGGACACGGATTAGAGCGTCGCCGGAAAGCCATGACCGATCTTCCTGAGCCCATAGGAGTTCCCAGGCCTCGCATTGATGGTTGCTATAGGCTTCCACTGATA
Organism: Glycine latifolia; assembly: GCA_013407115.1. Taxonomy (NCBI): domain Eukaryota; kingdom Viridiplantae; phylum Streptophyta; class Magnoliopsida; order Fabales; family Fabaceae; genus Glycine; species Glycine latifolia. Next base: position 16,365,878 of record CM023959.1, on the reverse strand, counting down.
GGACCTACATACGGCAGTCAACCTTTCTATTATGAATCACCTTAGCAGCAAGCGAGACAAAATTGGGACATGGGGCATCAGGGGTTCAGTTGCCAGAGTGGCATGTTTCCACCGGCAGCCTCGCAGTCACAGCATGTGTATTACGCGACTAATTTGGGCATGACATCAGCGCAGTGTGGGACAAGCAGTGACGTTCATGATAGGGAGTGGACTTCTTATGAAATTGACAACCTGTTGGATCAGGTTGATTATACTTCGGCCTATTGTGGGGATTGGCCAGGACATGCAGAAAATGCCACCCCATCTCCTCATTATCCCTCCCCACCATCGCCAGATCAGGGACATGCATACCTACCTCACCAGGCAGGCCCTCCCCAGGCAGGTTCTTCTTGGCTCCGTCGTAGACGGAGGTTGCCCGATCGTCAAGCACGTCATCAGTTGTGGCCACCTGAGTCATAGTTTTAGTTTTTATTTTGACGTTTGTGATTTTTTTTTGTTTGTAATGGACTTTATTTGATATTTAGACATTCATATGTGCGTAATTGTGTCATAGTTTGAATTCGTGTGTTAACATTTTTATGCTTCGTTGTATGCCAATGAATACAAATATCGCGTTGATCAAAACAAACACATACGCACACACGCACACCTGAAACATTGGGCCGTTATAACATTCGATTCCAAACAGTAGGATAATATATTGTAATTTTTGGTAGAATAATGTAGACTAGGACTCTAGCAGAAATATTAAGCGTAAACTAAAAAAAACATGGTCTCAGCACATAAAAAACTGCATATGTAAAGACACGCTCTGCTTGTGTACTTTCCTCCTTTTATCATGACATACCAACAATTAGGCCGCGACTGAACACGCCTGATTTGGGCGTGACTAAAGACACCCAATTTAGGCGTGACAGATAGGGGTGTCACGCCTAAATTTGGGCGTGATTGACCCCTATATAAGGCAAACACTCCCACACAACATACCTGCACAAACTTCATTCTATCTGAATACTATGACATTCTTAGGAGAAACAAGCAGTCAGACCATTGTTAACTCAAAATTAGCCTTCCTTTTTCCAAATGAATCGATGAAACACAACGAAACAGGTGTTTATTTTGAATGTCCTTCTCCAATACCAATGCAGGTTCCCAATCAGTGTTCTTTTGAAATATTGAAGAGTAGGATTTACTGACGAAATCTACTACAGGTAGCCAGCCCTGCATCCAGGTCAGCAATATTTTTTCCATTCTCTTCAACTCAGCAACGATAACGATGTTTGCATAATGTTAATATGCAATGAACAAATGTCGAGCGTTGGCCCTATAGAAATATTATGCACCATAAACAGAACACCTGATGGTATACTCAGCCTACTTCAATCCACCATCGTCCCAACACATGATGCAATGCTATATTACAACGGCAAGTGGAACATACCACGGCAAGCCGATTTTGTGGGTTATGCATTCACTGGAACAAATCCAATAAGATTTGGAATTCCTTCAGGATGCAACATTGAAACACTGAAGGATATAATCAAGCAAGTTGCACCTGTTGGGGTTCCCCCTTATGGAATTCACAACTCAGGTGGTAAGAAAATTGTTTTTTCGACAGCCATCCCACTACGCTTATTCAGACAACACAATCGAATATCAGATAAAAGAGTTGATAACCGATGCAGACGTGTTGAAGGTGTTAACAGAATCCAACTACTGGAAACGTTTTTCTACAATACACATCTTAGCTGTTTTTAGCAAACCCGTAGCCGAAATGGAAGAAGACATGTCCACTACACAACATATGTGAAACTGCTAATTAGTGTTGTTATTTTCGTATTTCAATAAGTGTGGTTATTTCAATTGTTCTTATTATTTGAATTGATGGCATTATTGTATTTTTCATGTCTAAAACAAATTTTGTTATGCGAATTGATCAACATGATGAAAGGCTAAACATATTCTGAAACAATTTGTAATTCCTTAAAATGAAATACATTTACATACAACTAGTATTACAAACATCATTAAAAAATCATTAAACAGCCCGACGATCAGGACAAGCTCTCCGATTATGTCCAACAGCCTTGCAAATTTCGCATCTGGGGCGTCTTTGACTAGTTTCGACTTCGTCCATCTCGTTACGTATTCTAGTGGCCTTTGGACGACCCTTTCCATCCAACATTTCCTTGTTGGGTATGATAACTGGACCGTCACTTGGTGGAATAACAGCTTCATTATCGATTGGCTGCTGTGGGATTGAGTAAGCCTGCACCAAATGACTTACGAGGAAGACATCATCCACATACTGAAAAGGATTTTGACGAACATGTAAACTAGCAGCTGCGGCGTGACTACATGGGTATTTGAAGGCCTTAAACTTGCCACATTGACAAAAACGCTCTCCAAGCTCCACCTCAAATTGGGTTTGGTCAAGATTATATATGCGTACGTGGTGGCCTGTAACAACGGACTGATTATGCCTCATAGCATCAACCACAATTTTGCAATGCCGCGTTGAAGGCACAACTTGTGAGATAGCCGCCTGACCCCTGCTTACAAAATATTCAACCAATCTGCTGTACGTGTGCTTCACCAGAGCAGCGATAGGCATGTTTCTTGCTCCCTTCAACACCCTGTTGACTGATTCAGACAAGTTTGTTGTCATATGGCCAAATCTGATCCCTTCTACGTTATATGCACGTGTCCACTTTTCCTTGGGGATGCTGTCAATCCATTCTGCAACCTCAGGACTGCTATCACGAAATCGTGCTAACGCCACCTCAAACTGAGACATACAGGGAGTATAACCTGCAAAACAATCATACCATTAACACTAATCGAGTTACAGATATATCCATTTAATATATTCAAAATACTTGTTAACCATACCTAAATTCATCAGCGTCTTCTTCAAGCGTTGATTCTTGAACTTTTGATTAAAATTACTGGGAATATGACGAAGGCAAAACACATGATGAGCATATGGTGGTTGCCAACCAGGATGATTCGCCACAGCAGATAGTATGCTCCGGTGCCTATCTGAAATGAGACATATGTTTTGCCTTTGCGTAACGTGGAAGCGAATGTTAGCAAGGAAATATGCCCAGGCTTCCAAGGTCTCCCCCTCAACTATGGCAAATGCCAAGGGCAGACATTCATTATTGCCATCCTGAGTCATGGCAATCAACAATTTCCCTGTATACTTCCCATACAAATGAGTGCCATCAATCTGAATCATTGGCTTGCAAAAATTAAATGCCTGGCAACACTGTTCGAAAGTCCAGAACATGCGATGAAACACACGTTTTCCCCATACCAGTCGATTTGCCACAAAATAATCATTGGTTTGGATATCATAAAAAGAACCTGGTGAAAAAACGAAGCATGTAGCCACACCACCTGGGCAAAAATGCATATGATTCTTCCCAATTCCTGTAAATCATTGCCATTGCTTTCTACTTCGCATACCAGACCTTACGATATGATACTCTAAAATCAAATGAATGGGTGATCCTTTCCCGAACCAATGCAATCGACACAGACGGTTCCTCCTTAATCATTCCTAACAATGCAAATGTAACATTCACATTAAAATGAACAACCTTAATGAACCATTATTGAAGACATATAGAGGAAATTTAAAAAATACATACTTACTACAACTGAAGCAATAACATCAGAATCAAGCTGTCTATAACCCTGTGAAATATGATCATTCAGGCAATTGTGGTTGTCACCCCATCTTGAAACAATCCACTTCTCATCGAACGTTGGTTTAATTACCCTAACCTTCCATGGGCAACCCTCGTTATGAGCAATACACCTCATGCTAAACTTGTTAGGCTTGCTGTCAACCACATATGCTTCTTGATGGTCCTTCATGAGGTTCCGCTTACATGCAATTTGTGCGTCCTTTTTGGAGGCAAATTCCTGTTTAACAAACAACGCATCCCCTAATTGCCATGGACCCTGCACTGAACTGGAACCGGAACCGATAAATGATTCTTCTTCGCTTGGATGACTCCAATCAATATATGTGTAATGAGGAATTTCATCCCAAAAAGGAGTGACCTCAGCACCTTCAAATACAAAATCAGATGAATAAATGTAAGATGCACACTAAAATACTATAACATACACATATACAAATTTTAGACCACTTCATCATTCATTTCAGTCATGTTACATACCTTCAACAGGTTGTTCTGATTGTCTACATCTTATGTCCGAATGATGACGAATTTCAGACAACCCCACATCAGTGTCTGCTTGGAATCCAGTTGCATGCACACCACCATCGTCATCATTATCCGACGCGCTAGCATCCTCCTCAAGAAGACGATCTTCCATTGCAATGTTTTCATCATCGTCATCCTCTTCATCGTCATCCATAACCCAAGTTGGGTCATGTGAATCTTCCTCAGACACGTTTACAAATGGAGCAACATATGACGATGTAGGCATAACATACTTAAAGGAACTGACCTGATGGGTAAAACATCATCTGCTACAGTAAAGTCCATGTACAACTCTAGAAAATCTTTCGTTGGCAACTTGAAAAATTCTTCCATTAGCAATTCTATGTCTTCATCATCTACAAGTTGAAAACCCATGTACTGTTCACGTTGCCATAATCTTTCCTTAAGCAAACTGATACATTGCTTGTCTTGCAGACCTAATTTTTGTTGTATCTTCTGATGTAATTCACCCATTGTTGAGCTTCGCTTAATATGTGTCTGCCTTTTCTCCCCTTCAAAAACAACACCCTGTGGCCCTCCAAATTTCCTTCCATTAAAAAATAACACAACATGGACAAACTCCTCACCACCTGAACTCATTTCTTTCACTAAGAAAAAACAAAAAATTCTTCAAAGAGCTTCGCTGTAGACATCATAAATTTCAAAGAATTGTGTTACAATATGTTATTATCATTACTGATAAAAAAATTAATTCATAAAACAAGATAAGTGACATTGAAGCCTAACCCGTAAACCCATACATGTTGGATTCAAAAGGAGCTACTTAAAGAATGCAAAGGAACTTTGATTCAAGCATTGGTTTTGAGCTTTCAACATGCAATGGATGCCTTGAAGATAATTTAGTATGAAATGTGTAAGAGAAAAACAATTTTGGTGATCCAAGTGCATTGCATTCATTTAATCCATATTTAACTTAATTGGTTTAACAAAAATCACAAGGCTTTGGCAATTTGACTAAGGTTTTAAATTGATTTAAAGGTTTTAAAAGAAAAAGCATTTTACACTGCAATAATCGATTACATTAATCGCTTAATCGATTACTTTGTTCTTCGTCAAAACTGGAAAACTTTCAAGAACAATATAATCGATTACCTATCGGATTAATCGATTATTTGACTTTCATTTTTATATAAACTGCCTTGTTGAACTTTTTAATCGATTATTATGAAGTCGTAATCGATTATTATCAAGTCGTAATCGATTACATGGCTATATATGATTTTAAGATTGCACTGCCATAATCGATTACCATTTCTCGTAATCGATTACATAGCCTTTGAGAAAAGCAAGTTTTACTGGAATAATTGATTACCAGAGTTCATAATCGATTACTCAATGTTTTGAGAAAATCATGCTGAACTGGCATAATCGATTACCGTGATTCATAATCGATTATATAAGCTTTTAGAAAACACATTGTTTCTGGCATAATCGATTACAGATCGAAATAATTGATTAATTTGCTCGTTGCTCAAACCCAGAAAACTTATGAACACTTTAATCGATTAAAGTGGTGACTTAATCGATTACATAAGTATTTTAATAGATTATAATGGCGATTTAATCGATTAAAGGTAGTTATGAAAATCTGTTATAAATAGAACCATGGCTCAATTGCTTGTCTAACTTTGTGGAACATTACCCATTTGTATTTTCTGATCTTAAACAATCTTGTGAGCATTCTTAAGTGTTTTCTAAGGGATAAAATTCGTTCTTGCTCCATTGTGCATTGATCATGTGTGTTTGAGTCATTCTTGGAGCTTGAACTCAATTCAAGATTAAGGAAAGCTGTGTTTATTGATTTGTAATCATTCAACCTGAGCTGGTAACTTCATTTTGCATTGCATAATTTGATCATCAGGTTGTTTCTCACCTTAATCTGGTTGTAATTTTCGTTTTACATTTTTCTTTGTGAATTGGCTATTGTAATTGGGTTCTTGCATGTATCTAGAGTAGGGTTCTTGTTGGTTTCAAAGAAGTCACTTGAAGAATGGACAAGAGATCAAGCTTGGTTTTGAACTTTCAACATGCATGGAAGAAGCATCTCTGGTGATCCAAGTGCATTGCATTCATATCATTCATTTAGATTTTCAATTAGAGTTATAGAATTCACAAGGCTCTGATAAATTGACTAAGTGTTTGAATTGAAACAAAGGTTTTTGGAAAAAGACAATTTTCTACTATTTTAATCGATTACCTAAGAATATAATCGATTACTTTGTTCTTAGCTCTTTCTAGAAAACTCTTCAAGAACAATGTAATCGATTACGTATCGGATTAATCGATTATTTTACCTTAGTCTACATATAAACTGCCTTGATAAACATTTTAATCGATTACCAATAAACTGTAATCGATTACAAAGGCCAAATAGAAAACTTTAGTCCACTGCCTTAATCGATTACCAATGTTAGTAATCGATTACATTATAAGCCTCTGCTTAACTATTTCTTATACAATAATCGATTATCAAAATCCGTAATCGATTACATAGTTCATTTGGCTGTTTCTAGTTTTATGAAGCTGTCTGTCTTAATCGATTACAAAACACATTAATCGATTACACAGTGCATTTTAAGTTACACTCTGAACTTCAAGATTTTTAAAGTTCACTGTGTTAATCGATTACAAGACGGAATAATCGATTATTTGGTTCGTTGCCCATACCCAGATGTCTGTAGAACACATTAATCGATTACATGGTTTATTTAATCGATTACATATGATAAATAATCGATTATTGGGTGCGTTTAATCGATTACTGATAGTTGCAAATGTTTGTTATAAATAGAACCCTTGCTGTGCTTGATTTGTAACTTGAAAATTTTGTACTCTGAGCCTACACTAAGCTTTCTAAACACTTTCTTGGGGATTTATGGGTTCTGGGAGTTCTTGCTTTCATTAAAACACCTATGGGTTATTGAGTGATTCTTGAAGCAAGAAGTTTCTTTTCAAAGCTTAAGGAATGAGCTTTTCTGAGTTTAGTTTTCATATTTCAACCTGATTCATTCATTCATATGCATCATCATTCACTGGATCATCAGGTGATTTCTTTCCTTAGCTTTGTGTTTGTAACTCTGTTTTGATTTGTATTTGAATTTCTATTGTAATTGGGTTTCTTGCATGTAATCTAGAGATGGGGTTTCTCTAGGGGTGTGCTGAGTAGTGTTCTCAGTGGGTTGGTCTCTAAGAACCTAATAGTGTTTTAGGTTTCTGAACTTTATCTAGGGTTGATAAAGAGAGATTTTGTAATTACTTGTAAGACTAAAAATTGCAATAGTGGAACTCCATTCTAGTGTTGAGTAGAAGAAAACTGGATGTAGCTTCATAGTGTTTGAAGTGAACCAGTATAAATCCTTTGTGTCTTGTGTTTAAATTCGTTCTTGCTTATTCCATATACATATTGATTGTCTTGCTTTGCTTATCAAGTTAATCTTGAGCTATTGCATACCTTGAGCTGTGCATTTGATTGAATAAGGATTCTAGGTTTCAAAAGTGATAAAGATCCTAAGGGAACCTCTGATTTTGTTAAAAGAATTTTTAATTTACCAAGCCTAACCAATTCACCCCCCTCTTGGTTAAGTGTGAAGTGTTCCTATATTTTACAGTTCTCTAGGTGGAAGAACTTAGTAGTGTTCTTAGGTTCTTGTCTCTTAGAATTTACTAGCGTTTTAGATTTCTGCACTTTATCTAGGGTTGATAAAGGGAGACATTGTAATTGATTGTAAGAACAGAAAATTATAATAGTGGAACTCTAACCTAGTGTTGGTTGGAAGAAAACTGGATGTAGCTTTTAGTGTTGAAGTGAACCAGTATAAATCTAATTGTGTCTTGCTTCTTTATCCCTTAACTCATTATATTCATTGTGTTTTTGATTAAATTGCTTAACCAATTATATAAGCTTTGATTCATTGAATTCCTTGGGTTGAGCTACTTGATTGAATAAAGTTTCTTGGTTTTGAAAAGTGATAAAGATCCTAAGAACTCTGTTTTTGATTAAAGAAATTTTTAATTTACCAAGGTCTAACCAATTCACCCCCCTCTTGGTTAAGTATGAGATGTTCATATCATTTTCAATACGCCCTACACTGTACACTAAACCTAAACCCGTCACCCTAAACCATAAACTAAATTAAACCCTAAACCACTAGCCTGCATGGTTAACTGCATATCATATCATGCACAAACGACTTCTGAAAATCCACCATGTCATTCACAACCAACAAATTCAATGGAAGGGGTGCACTCACCATGTTCATCACAACCAACAAAAATTCAGATTCAGGATGAAACACTTATTAGGCTTATATTGGTGATGACATAAGGAATTTACACGCACATTGAAACAATTGACCAAAAGAGCATCGGCACAAGGTAAACCTCCACCAATTGAGTTAGATGTGTAGTGTGATGTAGCTAGATCTAACAAAGGAAAATTTTATGGGTTTGGTATGGAATCTAAGGTAATGGCAACAAGTCCATCCTATCGTTGCTCATCTTCTTCATCAATGGAGTGGGTAAAATAAACAAGAGTTTGATGAATTGGCAAAAGAGATGGAAGAAGTTAAAAATGAAATAGATAAGCTTCAAGCTAGAGTTGCAAACACTGAGAGGCTTGTACACCATAACAATGCATCAACGTCTTCATTGATTGAAAGGATGAACAGGCCATTTACTGTAAATGACAGTCAAGATGAAGGTGAAGATGAGCGTGAATATGAAGGTGACGAGGACTTACCAAGTGAACCCTAGTGACTCAACACTGAACCCGTAGACCCTCACCACTGAACCCCAAACCTTAACCGCTCACCCTAAACCATAAACCCTGCACCATAAACCCTAAAAACTACCCTAAACCCTAAGACCCAAAACCCTAAAAACTAAACCATGCACCCTAACCCTTAGACCCTAAAACCTTAAACCATAAACCCCTAAACTCTAACACCTTAAACCCTAAACCTTAAACAAAACAACCTACACCCTAAAATGTAAACCATATGCCTACAGCCTAAACCCTATACTAAACTAAACCAGAAACCCTAAAAACTAAACCATACACCCTAACCCTTACACCCTTACACCCTAAAACCTTAAACCTTAAACCATAAACCCCTAAACCCTAACACCTTAAACCCAAAATTTTAAACAAATAAACCTACACCCTAAATCCTAAACCATACACGCCTAAACCCTACACCATACACTAAACTAAACCCAAAACCCTAATACATAACAGTTTAATACAAAACTAAACTACACCCTAACCCTTAAACCCTAAAATGAACTAAATAAATTTAACAACCAAACCATAAACCCAAAAACACTAAACCCTAACCCGTAAACCCTACACCATAGACACTCAACACCAAACCCTAAATCTAAACCGTTCACCCTAAACCCTAAACTAAACTAAACCCTGCACCCTAATACCAAACATTTTTCTACAAAACTAAACCATAAACACTAACAATTTCACATGTCACTAACAATTTTATAATATAACATATTAACTAATATTCATAATTAATAAATTAACTTACTTGTTGGCAGAGCTTCGCGCTGCAGAGTCACTCACACTAGACTTCGGAAGCTTTTAGAGAGAAGACAAGACAGTAAAAGTGACGAAAACATAATGGAGGGTAGTTTATAAAGCAGTGGGTCACGCCCAGAATGGGCATGACTGGTCACGTCCAAACTAGGCGTGACTGCCCCCCTAGTCATGCCTAGTTTGGGCGTGACCAGTCATGTCCATTCTGGGTGTGATCCACAACCCTAGATTGGTAATATGTTTCCAAACAGTCTTAAATTCGTAATTTTTTTATTAAAAATGTATTATTTAGGTTCTTTTGCCGTTGTACATTATGAAAACTAGTGCGGATTTTTTTTATAAACATTGTCAGACATTTACTCCTATATAAATTATACTAGCACTCTCTTCGCCATCACTATTAGCTATTTTCAATAGGAAAATACTACTTTCGTATGGATAGCTTTCTAGTTAAATATGCATGAAACCTCGATTAAAAACCTATTTCACATTTTTTTAGTTTAATTTTTTTTTTTAAAATGGTGGTAAGTCTTGTACACGATATGTGCATTTTGTGTCTATGCTATTCGTACTAAAATAGCAACACTCATTTCAATATTATTTCTCTCTTTCTTTTGAAGATGTAAGGTTGAGGAAAAGAGAAGGAGAAAAATAGTTTGATTCAAATCATCCACTAACAAAATTTAATAAACTAATAACTATTTTTTGTCGATAATAAAAGAAACTACGTTAATTAATAACTAATTTTCTCTCACTCTACTTAAACTACCCTCCTTTGATCTATATATGTATATTTAATTTTCTTAATTGTTTATTCATTTCAAAATATTTTTGTATCTCTATCTCTAAATTAAATTTCAATATTTTCTTCATCACAATTTAACTTATATATTCAAAGATATTTATTTATTATAAATTTTAATTATAATATAATTTATATAGTAACAATTATTTATTCATAAAAATAAACATTTAATTTGTGAAATGTGCAAACTAAAATACTCTCAATTTGTTCTCTTCTTTTTACTTAAATATTCATTTCACAATATCTCATGATTGGCCAAAAAAAACCTCTTTCTAGTATCTCAAACTATTTTTTTGTTGAGATTTAGTTCAGTTAGTTTAACAATATATGTGAATTGTGATAATTTTTTTAGTATTTGAGTTTGATTCTTATAGATATATTTATAACAAAATTTAATGATTATGTATTATTAATATATTTCTTTTTCCTTTTATACCAATTTATAATTAGATAACTGTAATAAAAACCTTTATACGGTCAATGCATTTTAATTAAATTCTAATATGGATATTTTAGTTTAAAATAAAATGCGTTCAATTTATCTATATGTTGTGAAAGTAAAATAGTTACAGAGACAATTAAACCACCTTGTTACCACACTATATTAATAAATAAGATGACGTGATATTATGATAAGATAGTCAAATTCTATTCAATGTCTGTATAAAAATAACTTTACATTAAGAATGTAGGTAAATTAAATTCTAATAAAATATTTTACATAATTAAATTGTTTCGCGGGTCTTCATATTTGTAATCAATTTTTCAGTTAGATGTTAACTTTTTTTTATTATATAAATCTAAGTGTTGTTATGAAAAATTTAATACAAACACCTAATTAGAGGTGCAAAAAGTAATAGATACTTTTAGAGTATGTTGTAATCATAATTGAGTCAATCATAAATGTTTTTATACAAAGTTTCAATCTTTTGTGTTAGTTGTGCTTATAACACACCATAGATACACCAATATACTGTCTGTATCTAATTTGATGTCTATGATTAATTTTTCATAATGATAATTAGATGGGAGAACACACAATTGAAAGAGAAAAAAAATCTAGGACCCAATTAAAAAAGAAAAAAATGTTTAAATATATAATTAAAAATTTAGTAAAAGTACACCTTAAATATTTCTTAATTGGCAATAAAAATATATTTCATAATTTATAACAACTATATAAAGTGTATTATTGTTAATCGTGAAAATTGTACTTATTCCTCAAAAGGAATATATTCTTATAATAAACTTAGTAATTTTTACTAAATGATTTTGTTAACAAATTAAATGTTTAAAGATAAGACATAGAATTCATTATCGATTGTAAGTTTTTTTTAATCAAGTAAGCAAATTCATGATTTTTAACTTATCAGATAATTGTCTAATACTTAATTATATAATAATAGTAATTTTGGTAAAGATATCCATAGATAATTATGGTAGTATCGTATAATGATTTGTAAGATAATTTGTAAGTGAATTTTATGATAGTGTTTTCGATTTAAAAGTTAATTTTGATAATTATTATACTTCGAAAATAATTTCAATAGTAACAAGAGATAGAGATAGGAAAAGTAAAAGTTTTGAAAAGAAATGGAGATTGAAAAAGTGAAGTATTTAGAAATATGCACTAAAGTAAAGAGATATGAATTTATAAAAAGTGAGAATGAATACATATACGATCACCTTTTGAATTAGTAGCCAATTTCGATGTAAGGCATTGTTGGTGTTTGAGAAGTTAAGTGATACGATTCATTCCATCAAAAATCGTCGAATTCTATGATTTTGACATGTGTACATCAATATTTCTAAACATATAGATCTAATGTTATTTGACGTCTTTGCATAATTTATTTGTAACCATGTTAAGTGATATTTTGAATAATGAAAGGGGTCTTGCTTCGAAGAGCTTTCCAATTCCATGTGCCTTAATGATGTTATTGAAATAATCAATTTTGATCAAAATAACTTCATTCATTGACGCATTCCACTTTTCGAATATTAATTCACATTTTGATCACTTTTAAATGCACTTTTTGATTTCTTTCAAACTAATGCAAGTCTATCAAAACTCAACATAAACTTCGTAACTTATACAAATTTTACATAACATAGTTAACAATTATACCATTGAATTTTAAGATACTATTTGATATATAGATGGATTTTGTCACCATAAACTATTTCTTGATTGGTGTAGTGGCTTTTGGGGTTGATGCAGAAAGACGAGGGATGCTACGTATAAAGTATTTGCAATTTTATTGTACTGAGAAACAACAAAGTGAAAACACTTCGAGGAAATTTCGCATGTGGGAAAAAGTTTGGGACATATTATATATATGGTACCCTCTCTACACTTTACATTGTTTTGTCACACTTTGGAGTGAAAGTGAAGTAGTCCATTATTATGGAGTTCCAACAGGCAATTTCGTTAGGGCCCCATTGTCCTACACTCACTCACTCACCTCCCATATCAATTCATTCCACATCTTCCCATTGTTGTTTTAGCAAAAAGTGAGATTCACACTTTTTGAAGGGAAGCAAACAGGAAACAAACTATGCCTTTGAATGCTGCCAAAACAACAATAACAACAACACTATTATATTATATTATCCATCATGGAAATCACATTATTTGAGTTTTATGGAGATTAGTGAATTTTAATTGCTATACTAGCTAACTAACCAGTGCCTTTAATTTAGAATCATCAGGAGGCTTGTCAATAGGATTTACACATTTCTACACTCATTTCCATGATTATATTCGAGTTCCATTGTTAGACGATTTTTCATGTTGGTATAGGTGATAAAATATAAATATGATGATGTGAGAAGCTGATTTTTAATATCAAACTAAACGATCCTTAAGTAAACTACTTTACAGCACTATCGATTTGATTTTATATTATTAAAAACAAAATAAAGGTGAATTTTTGTATTTGCTTGTTTTACAAAATTAAAAGATAGGAACTATGCAAAATCATACATATATAAAGTTTAGAGAAGCAAACAAAAACACCAAAGTTATCTCCATTCATTATGAAAAACACCAAAACCATAAATAAGATTACAAAATTTGTTTTTTACTAAAAACTAAAAGGATCACTCAATGAATTTTATCCTCTCAGATGCTATATAATCTCTCACTCTTCTCTTAACTCTTACCAATAATGGTCGAAATTATCACTCTATTTAATGAAGATTTCTGGGATGGGATGATATACTTTTCACAAGTCTTCCATTTATATAGTAAAGGGATATGAATTCATTCATCATTCATAAATATAAACTTCATGTGAAAGTAGATATCGATTGTTCATTTTCCAAATATATATCTCACCTTCCTTCTTCCTTCAATAACAATAGTCAAGAGTTATATATCTTGTTATACATACATAAAGGTTAATTACTAACAAATTTTAATTTAAAGTTGATTGCATGCATTATGTTCATTGTATATATATATATATAAGCAATATATTTACATTTGTATGACTGTGGTTTGTAATAATTATTACTTTTACTCTTGTAGTGAATATGAAAGAGAAGATAAGTGACCTATTTTGGTGTAGAAAACATGTTTATGTGAGTTTTCATTAACAAGTTGGATTTATTTGTTTACTAAAGTGTATTGTTTGTGGTACTTCAGTTTTTATTTATTTGTTCTTAAATATCATGTACATGTGTGTGTGTAAATGTGTTACAAAATCAAACATGTAGATGGCAGACAAAGGTAGAGGTGGTGGTCGTAGAACATTTATAAATCATGGTAGAAGGCGTGGTGTTAGTTTGGGAGCTCCAATTACCACCAACCCTTTCATCTCTTCCATTCACATATCAACCTCAGAGTTGATGATTAATGTTGTTACGCTGGCACCAAACATACTTTCTATAGCTCAAGACCAATCGTATCCGACCTTTGTAAGGGAGTCAATTCTCACTACCCCTATTGGAGATGTTTCACCTTCAACACCAGATGATTCTCTTACACCTGAGTACTCACCTGATGCAAATTGTGAACATATTGCTGATGAAAGGCCTTTCATTCGTGCATATAAAGGAGAGTAATTGCATTTTATTTAACTATGATTTTTTCTTAAAATGTTTTTTAAATGTGGTATTGACAATGTCTTTGTACATAGGTTTCAACCAACATATGAATGTTCTAATATAATATCAAATATCATTAGGGCAAAGTTTGATGAACAAGTTGCAAGCTAGTTGAAGGTATCAGTTGACCTTCGTGATAGGTGGTTTGGAGAGTTTAAGGCAATTTTAATTTTGGTTTAATTTAAAATGGATTTTTTATGCTATCGTTCCTAATTTAGTTCTACTTTCCTATTTTATGCAGAAATATTATTGGTGGTACCTAGCAAAAGAGCGAGCCATTAGAACTATTTTTGAGACAAAATGTGAAAAGTGCAATAAACAAGATCAGAAATGGTAGTGATAAAGGAAAGTAGATAACAATCAATGTTAGAGCAGCCTTGGACGAACATTGAGGTTCTATAGATTTCTTAAACAAGAGCTCCACTGCTAAGGCAAACCGATCTGTTGATAAATGAGCCTCAACATATTGTGGTGGTTCCATATCTACTGTAGCTCACTTTGAAAAAATGGGTAATTTCACTTTATATATATATACACTTCATTCATTTTTAATTCAATGTAATTAATTAAAATGTTTCACAATTTTAACTTTTTAAATTTATGTCATCAAAGGAGTTTCAAAGACCACTAACTGCTTGGGAGATGATGGAGAAAACTAAAAAATTGAAGTCGAGATAATGGGTCAATGATCAGTCCCGTGAATTTGCTGTAAGTTATATTTTCTAATTATATCACTTTATTTGATATATTGTGGTTGATATTATAAATGAACTCTTACCTTTGATTAATATCTCTTGAACTTATTTACACATCTTGATTTGCTTTTCTTTAGCTATTGATAAATGTTTTTGATTGGCTAGTATAAACTTTGAAACCTACTATAGTAGATTAAAGTCAATTTTTTTCTATATTAATGATGATTTTATTGAATATTAATCCTTATGTGTCTACACATTTAACAATTTATCTTCATACCTCATTTTATATTGTAGGAGAAATATCAACATCGTCGAGACGAAATCTTACAACATTCGACAGGGGAAGACACATCTACACAGGATTCCCCTGACATTGTTACATTCGTTAATGATAATGAAATATATTTGAATGTTGTTGGAGGTCCAAATTACAAGGGGAACGTGTGGGCTAGGTACTTTGAGCAAAAGGCTTAGTTGCTCAAAATTAGCTCCATCTACTTCTATTGCTCCTATGGAAGACCAAATAGAGGAAATGCGTGAGAAAATTACTAAATTGAATGTTAAGCTTATGGCAAAGGCAGATAAGGAAAAAGCACTTGAGAAAAAGATGTTGCAGCTGATGGAGAATCATTACCACCAAAGTCAAGAGATGAGACAACAAATGCAAAAACAACGTGAGCAAATTCGTCAACAAAATGAGCAAATGCAGCGTATATTATAACACTTGCATATTCAGCCTATCATGCCAACTCCTATTCCATCGACTACCACAGTAGATGGAGCTGAACACCATGTTGATGATGCTCAGGTTGATCGTCCTCATGACATGTCAAAGGACCATTGACTCTTGGTTATAGTTTATTTTAGTTTGATTATGCCATGTTAGTTATGGATTTGAGCTTTATTAAACTTTGACATTTCTTTTTCTTGAACTTTGAAAACTTTGAATTTGCATTTTATCAATCTTTAAATTAGAACTGTTATTAGATATATTTATACATTATGAATGTTCATTTTTATTTATAAGTTTGATTATATAATTTAATTAAGAATTAAATTTACAGTCGATACTTATTAAGTAAGTCAAAATGTAACATGAAAAATAAAAAATAAAGCATTTTTCCTTTAGCAATCGAATCTGCGACAGAAATGTCAGTTTAATTTATTTTGTATTTAACAATTAAAATTAAATAGAGACCGAGTTAGAGACTGAAATGTATTTAATTCTAAAATTAACTAATAAATAGCGACCGTATTAGCCACTGAAAGGAAATTTTTCTAAATTTTATTGTAAAATTAATAAGTTAATAGCGACTGAATATTAGTTTAATTTATTTGTTTAAAATTTTATATATTAACAACCGAATTAGCGACTGGTTGTTTCAATTTCAGATTTGATCAATCAAAAGTAGTAACCAAATATGTTATGACCAATTTTTATTATATTGTGACCAAGTATGTCGGTATTAAATAGCAACCTAAATAGAATTCAAGTGAATAAGGATTTAACGACTTGGATTTTTTGCGATGCACATGATTCAGTCTCCATGTCGGTCGCTAAATCATGTTTTTTTTGTAGTTTATAGTAACTTCATTAATATTACCTTCTAAATAAAACACTTATTAGAAAATTTTCATCTAATTTTTTTAGCAATAATCAATTTAAACTATCTAATTTTTTACTATTAGATCAACAAGTTTCTCAACACATTTTTTGATATCCTTCTTTTAAAAATAACACTTTTTATTATTAGTTAAAACATTATAAATTATAAAATTATGAGTAAAATTTATCATCTAAAATGTCAGAATAAAAAAAATTGTGATTTTTTATTTTATTTTATTTGAATTGGACCTCTCGAGTCATGTGTTGAAAGTAAATCATTCTCTCACATTAGACCACACGTTTAATAGGAATATAAATTAGCACGCAATAAATATACTAACATGACCTTTTTAATTTAACTGTATGTATGTACGAGTAACATATTTTCACCTATTCGCAATTAATTAATTAATTCTCAAGTGATGATATCTTGACCATGAAGTATATTTGGTGATAAATTTGGTTCACAGTCTAGCAGGTGTATGTATCGAGGGTGTATATGTAAAGGATACTTCGTTCTTAACCTGAGTTCACTGTAATTTTGTAAAGGACTAAAGGCAATATAGTGTTGAAGGCTGAAAGATTCTCGTCAATCATTTTAAGTGGAAGTTTCAATCACTCTAGATTTAATATAATATAAGTTTCCACAAAAAATAGATTTTAATTAATAGTATTAAAATTTGAACATAAAGTAGTTGTTCATATGAGTTGTATTGAATTCAATTCTTCTAGATAATATATTATATTCGAGTATTTTGAATAAAAAAATTGATCTAAATGAGAGATTCTCACTAAAAATAAGTTGTTGACAGATATTAATCATTTAATAAATACTCTGTGACCAATGTGATAGTAACTCAAAAACTATTCAAATTCTTTTTTACTAGTCCAATCCGTTCAGCAGCTGTTCCGCCTTAAATCACCATGACCATACACACAATACATGTTATTTTTTCCGCCCCTACTCTAAAAAAGCCAAACAGTCAAGCATGTCCCCATGTACACAAGTACTTGTGTTTTAGATCTATAAATATTCGCACTTTTACAGAAGGGAAATGGTACCAAGTTCACAGTCTTATTTGTGAAAGTTCAAGAGACAAGTACAGAATAATTAAAATAAACAGAATTAAGGAAAGACAAATTACATGGACTTATGAGCATCTTAGGGAAGTAAAAAAAGAGAATAGAAATACATCTTATGATCATGGCTTACAGCAGTTTTATAATTATTAAATTGCCAATCATTTTTTTCCTTAAGATATATATAAGTTATAAATCAATTAAACACACAAGATAAGACTAGAGAAACTTAAATCGTGACATGATTTTTCTCATTTAAATGGTGTTTTTACTGGCAAAAGCTAAAAAAATTTCAAACCTGAATAAGGTCCTTAAATCCACATCATTTATGCGGAACTTCAATGTGATTTCTTACTACTCACTACATATATGGGTTGTAATTTTTGGGAGATTCTTTTCTATTTGGTTTATGGGACACAAACGTAACAAGTGATATGAACCTGCGTAATGATGTGCTCCTCTTCATGTCATACGTCTTTATTTGAAGTTTAAATTGTTGTTCAATTAAAACTCTTATTTTTCCTTTTACATAGTTGGTAATAACAATTACTTTTTCCTTTATCATTTTGCATGTAAAAAGGGTAGGAAAGAGATGAAGAATTGATGATGATGATTTTCCTTTTCTTTTGCATACATAATCTAACTTATGGCATGCTTAGATCCTCGAAGAGATTATGAGCTCTTTTTGTTGGCGTTTGGTAGATAATGATAAAAAGAAAAACCAGATGGGTGAGTTGGATGTGCAATGATAGTTATGCTTTTAGTCTTTTTTTTTTGTTCCACTTTTATTTCAAAATTTGAAAACATTTTCCTTAACTATCCCTCCTTTGACGCTTTAATTATAAATTGGGTAAAAGAAAAATGAATGAACAAGAAAAAGGCGCATACTTTTGGATTGAAATTTATATTATATTAACTCAAAATGATTTGCAAAATTTGAGTGGCTTTAAAAGGTTAGTTTCAATTATTGCTTACTTTAGGCAATCATTTGCTTGTATGATGATAGATTGAAATTTATTTTATTTTTCTGCTTGCTACAATAAAAAAAAATCAAGAATTTGGTTTATTAATTTTAGTGTTAATAGATAAAAATTTACCTTTATTTGTATCATCAAAATCACTCTCAATCTCATTCTCACTTAATATGCATTCATCCTTGTCTGGTTCAACCAAGTCTGGCTGTTTAAATAAATCAGCATCTATCTCTTCTCCACCTCAATCAATATCCATAAGAGATTCATTAATGACATTAGGCTCAACTTCTAACACTTCTTGAAGTCTTACACGCTCATCATCTTGGTATGGAGCCTCTTGACCAGTTTCACTCACTATATAGTCAGTGATTTTGCTGCGATCTTTTGTCTTCATTATGGCTAACCATCCTTGATGTCCCTCAGGACATGTTGTGTAATAAACTTGTTCAGCTTGTTGTGCAAATATGAATGGGTCGTATGCTTTAGTATATCTTTTCGATTGCCTTACTTCAACAATCTCATACTTTTTATCTACTCATGTCCCTATATAAGGAGTATTATCAAACCAATCTCACTTGAATAGAACTAACTTCATTAATGGATGCCAATATACTCCAATTGAATAATATCAGACAACATTCCATAAAAATCAGATTCTAGTTGACCATCAGTTCCCCGTACATAAACACCATAATTAGAAGAATTCATGTCTTCATTCCAACTAACTGTTTGAAATTTGTATCCATTTATAACATTCATAGGCCATGATTCAACTTTTCTCTTAGGTCCCCATGCCAAATTAACCAATATTGAATCTTGAATATTATCTTTTGGATTTAGAACCTAAAAAATTTAATAATTAACATTATATAAAAGACCATATCATTGTGGAAGAAATATTATTTGAACAATATATAAGGTGTGAACCTACATATTGCTTGAACCATGTAGGAAAGTTGGATGAATGTCTTGGTTAAGTTGAGCATCTGAAGTAGTGGGATTCAACTCCTTCAAAAAATTCTCATAAATACTGGAAAGGAGAAAACAAATTACTAAAAGTACACAACATAACATGATTAAATTATTTAATTAGAGTTATACAAGTATTAAATCATCTTACTCTAAATATGGCTCAACCTCTTGACAATTGTGAAGAACGTACAAGTGAGCAACATGAAGATTAACTTGGTCCAAAAAATATGTTTTGGATTTACCACTCCCTTTTCCTGGGTAATTGAAAATTTATATAGGAGGAGAAGATGAAGAACCTTCATCTGCATCAACATTCCGAGGCATCCTAGTCCTTCTTGTTGCAATTTGATTAGGATAGTAAAATGAGACAAAGGTAGATGTCTCCTCTATTAAGTATGCTTCACAAATCGATCCCTCAACTCTAGCCTTATTCTTGACTTTATTTTTTAGGGAATGTAAAAACCTAAAATTAATATGAATAAGTATTTTTTAAAAATAACTATATAATACAATGGTGTATAAATGATTACTCATTTTATACCTCTCGAAAGGATACATCCAACGATATTGGACCGGACCACCAATGTTTGCCTCATAAGGTAGATGAACTGGAAGATGCCCCATTGAATCAAAGAAGCTTGGTGGGAATATTTGTTCTAACTTACACAACAAAACAGGTATGTTATTTTCCATAACTCTTAGTTGTTCAACATTTAATGTTGTCGAAGTTAGTTCTTTGAAAAATTGGCTAAGTTCAACAAGTGGCTTCCAAATAGGTTTTGGTAATAAGTCAAATGCAATTGGAAGCAAATGTTGCATGAAAACATGACAATCATGACTTTTCATTCCATGAATTTTTCCCATGTTAAGATCCACATACCGACCTAAATTGGAGACATAACCATCTGGTAACTTTAGTTCTTTGACCCATTTAAGAAAAGTGAGTCTCTGGGATTTGGTCATTGCATAAGCTGCTTTTGGTTTAAATAACTTGCCACGACCAACATCTACCAACTCAAGCTCCTTCCGATTACATATTTCTTCTAAATCTATTCGAGCATTGTGTGAATCCTTACTTTTGCCATTGATTTCCATCACAATGTTAAAGATAGTTATAAACACATTTCTCTCTGTGTGCATGACATCAATGTTATGACGCAAAAGCAGTGTTTTCTAATATACGGTAACAACCAAAATATACTTTTTTTATTCCAATTATGTTCAACACCATAACCAAGAAAATCTTTTTCTTCTTGGGACTCAAGGCAGAGTGGTAAATGTGCAACTCTATTCCAAACGTCAAGACTAGACAAACGTGGAGGAGTGGGTGAGGGCGACCCTTCATGAATGATTTTTTATTCCTCCTATATGCATGATTAAGTGGAAGAAATTGACGATGACAATCAAAATAGCAAACCTTGTGAAAATTTAAAGTTGTGAATGTCTTTGATCATTCCATACATATGGGACAACCAAGTCTGCCCACAGTTGTCCAACCTAACAATATCCCATAAGCCGGGAAGTCATTGATTGTCCACATCAATGCAACCTTCATCAAAAAATTATGCCTCAATGACACATCATTCCACAAGGTGCACAAGTCATCTATGAGTGGTTGCAAGTACATATCAATTTTGTGCCTTGGATTTGATGGACCTGGAATTAAGACAGTTAAAAACATAAATTCTCTCTTCATGCACATGCCAGGAGGAAGATTATATGGAGTTAAGATAATCAGCCAACAATAGTAAGTCTTCCCAAATTGACCAAAAGGAAGAAACCCATCTAAACATAACCCTAATTTGACATTTCTAGAGTCCTGACTAAATTCTGGATGCATTCTATCAAAATGCTTCCACGATTCACCATCAGATGGATGACACAGACATTCGGGTGCTTCGATTCTCACTATGCCATCTCATGTGAGATGTAGTGGCCATTGAAAAGTACGATCTTTTTAGTCTTGGAATGAGTGGAAAGTATCACATTTTTTTAACAGGAAACTTCTTTTCAATCCCTCTCCAATTGACTGTCAAGTACCGATCACTTTTACAAAAAATGCAATTAGTTATACTCTTATCTGAATTTTCTTTGTAATACAACATACATCCATTCGGGCAACAATCAATTTTCAAACAACCGAGACCCAATTTCTACACTGACCTCTTAGCTTGATAAAAATTACTAACCATAGTATTGTTTTCTGGCATGGTGTTGCCTATAAGTTGAACCATACGATTAGAACACCCTTCTGACATATTATAATTAGATTTCAAGCTAAGACAAGCCAAAGAAGCTGGCAATTCTAAATAATGCTCGAATCTTTCCCACAACGGTGCTTGCGCAGCTGCAAGCATATCAAAGAACTTTTAAGCTTCAGGATTAGGATTTTCCTCCATGCATTATGTCTCAATTACACCCTCTTGTTCTATGTATTGGCCAAGTGATGGTCTAGCATAATCCATGATCATTTGCTCATAAGGATTCAATTCTTCCCTTTGCCCACCACTTCTGTAGTATGAACCTTGCAACACTATTAGAGGAAATTGTGGTAACTCCTCACCGTGGTTTGTCCACCAATAATAATTAGGCATGAATTCTTCCTCATAAAGATCCCTCATCACATCATCCACAAACTTGAAAACTTTACATTTGCATTTCTTGCAAGGACACCTTGCGTTCGAAACATGTCCTGACTAGTAACAAACTGTACAAACTCAAACACTCCTTCTCTAAACTCATTTGTCCAATGTTTATTAGCATCCAACCTCTAATACATCCACCTTCGATTCTCAGGAATCAACATCAATACAAACTATCAATAGCAAATTAAAGTTAAGAAACGTCAAGAAGTAAGAAAGTTTAGTCGTGAAATGAAATGATTTGGTAATGTCATACCCTAATTCTATCCAGGTCCCCCCCCCCAAAAAAAAGAGAGAACAGTTAAAATAAAATAAAAAGAAGAGAAAAAAAGAGAACAGTTAAAAAAAGAAGAAAGAAAAAAAATGGCCTCGATGGGACCTAACGGGCTATTTGAGAGCCTATTAGGTCAGAAGCAACAGATAAAAAACACATAAAAGGAAGGAGTCTTAACATTAATACGGAGAGGGGGTGCGAATCTCGGAGCACAAGGATTAACCAATATAACAGCGCCATTTGGCATCGCCATCAGAGAAGGGAGATGAGTCTCTCAGGTATCCCTCATTCCTCCCCTCTCCTTTATTTCTCTCCTCTCTTCCTTCCCTCTCTTCTCTCTTTTTTCTTTTGTTTCATCTCACCATCGCGCACCACCACTGCCGTCCTCCCCCTCGCCACAACGGCCTTGGCCCGATGGCCCAATGGTAATGTCATACCCTAATTCTATCCAGCCCCCCCCCCCCCCAAAAAAAAGAGAGAACAGTTAAAATAAAATAAAAAGAAGAGAAAAAACGAGAACAGTTAAAAAAAGAAGAAAGAAAAAAAGCTGCCTCGATGGGACCTAATGGGCTATTTGAGAGCCTATTAGGTCAGAAGCAACAGATAAAAAACACATAAAAGGAAGGAGTCTTAACATTAATATGGAGAGGGGGTGCGAATCTCGGAGCAAGGATTAACCAATATAGCAGCGCCATTTGGCATCGCCATCAGAGAAGGGAGATGAGTCTCTCAGGTATCCCTCATTCCTCCCCTCTCCTTTATTTCTCTCCTCTCTTCCTTCCCTCTCTTCTCTCTTTTTTCTTTTGTTTCATCTCACCATCGTGCACCACCACTGCCGCCCTCCCCCCTCGCCACAACGGCCTTGGCCCGATGGCGTCAAGGGGGCCATGCCTCTTCTGTTGAGGCTCCTGGATCCTTCTCGCACCACCACCTTACGTCGCCAAGCCCCTGCGTCGATTGCATCAGCGGGCCTACCTCCTTCGCGGTGATGCTTTTGCCTCCCTCGCACTGTTTTAGATGCAAGGACACCAAGGGTTTCCTAACCCTAGTGCTATTTGTGGGTTGGGTCGGGTTGTTCTAACCCAGTTCCAATCCTAGCCCAAAAAAAAGAAAAAAAAAAACATATACTATTTACACCCGCATTTTAATACTTACACCCATTCCCTCTAAAACATAAATACTATATATACCCCCATTTTCATAACTACAGCCTCTTACTATTGGGCCTAGCCCATTCTGAAACAAAATATATAGTGCTATGTACAACCCATATTCATAACTACACACCTTTAGCTGTTGGGCCTGTCCCACTTTGAACAAAACACGTAATGCTATGTTCACCTCTTGTTTTCATACCTACACCCTCTTACCTTTTGGGCCAGGCTCATTTTGAGATAAAATAAGCACGACTAACTGCACTTCCTTTCTTCATGTATGCACCATCAATTACTAAGTGTACTCCCCACTTCTATTCTATCACTTTCTATTTCCATTTGATTTATTTGATTAAGTGATGCAATGTCAATTATTCATTTATTTTTGCAATTGTACTTCAATATTCTTTAGTCCATGTTGGGTCTCCGACTCGCTTGGTGGTGTTTCAATAATGTGTAGATAGATTTTGTGAATGTCATGCTGGGTCCCCGACTTGCCTGACTTCACAGAGTTTACCGCAAATCCCAAAAAAAAATTTAAAAAAATCTAAAGATACTCAAATAAATTATCATTCAATTCTCCTTTTCCCCATAGAAATTACACATTACTCGAGATCGCTTTAAGGTTCAATGCCTTAAGCGATTCTCTCCGCTTTTTCTTAAAATTCAACGTAGTTTTAAGGTCCAACGCCTTAACGACTCTTTTTCACGCAATTAAAACAAATCAAACTCAACACATAAGCTTTGTCCTACCAAAGAACTACGTAAGTCTGATTTCCTCATTATACTTAGGGATAGATAGGAGCGAGGAAAAACCCCTTGTCGATCTAAAAAACTAAAAATATATATATATAATCTTCTCTTTTCTAAAAAAAATTTTGATTTCTTTTTCTGAATAAACAAAAATATAAAAAACATAATTCATGTACTTAAGGGCAGATAAATAATTTTAAAGTCACTTTATTTTTAGCACACTCAATTAAAAGTTGTCGTCTTCATGACGGACGTGTAGGGTGCTAGCACCTTCCCCGTTAGGGATGGAAAAATGGGTCTGGCCCGACGGGCCAGCCCGTTTAGCCCTGGAAAAAATGTGGGTCAGGTTGAAAATTTCAACCCACTGATCAAAAATGAGTCGGGCCAACCCGACCCATAAAAATGCGGGCCAAAATCGAGCCCGGGCAGGGCTAGCCTGACGGGCCAACAACAAAAAATAATAAAATATTCAGTAGATAAGTAGATATTTAGCGAAAATGAGTGGCTGAGAGAGGGGCTTATAAGTTGTAACAAATATTTTAGAATTCACAGGGGAGGAGTCTCCGCACCTGACGTAGTCCTTGTGGCCAAGGAACTCAGTGATCGGAGTCACCTCGGTGACGTCCCAGAGGTTTACGAGGGCGTTGTCGTCGACGAAGATGAGGTGGAGCTTGTCGAGGCGGGGGAAGTGGACGAAGCTGACGAGGTGGGGGTGGGACTTAAGGTGGCGGAAAGCGGTGCAGGACTTGACGTCGAAGACCTGGACGAGGCCGGAGACGTCGAGACCCCATCTTCCCCTTCTCTCTAATGCCACTTGCTTCCATTCTATTCCCTTGTCTCTTTTTCGCTATTTCGATTTCATTCTTCATTTTTGTCAAACACGCTTATGATTCCACTATCTTCTCAGTTGAAGATTTCCTTTTGCACGATCTTGATGCATTAATTGCCTTTTCGAATAATCACTCTACTTCACAGACAATAAAGCAGGCCAAGGTTACCTAATTCTTTTTTTTTCTTCTTCTAATTTCTCTGCTAATTCTATTATTAGGTTAATTAATAACTTTGAGCATGTATTGTTTAGGGAATTGACCAGCTTCTCCCGATAATAGAGGCTCTTCATCCACCATTGCTAAACGGTTTATAGCTCTTGGAAGATGCTAAGCGGGGTAAACATGTTTTGTCCACTGGATGTGAAGGGTACTTTTACTTCAACGTATAGTTCATGAAAGAAGGGGATTGGTAATTTTTATCAAAACATATTGTGTCTTGTATTCCATCAATTATAATTGCACACATGCTATTGTGATATGTAGTGATTTGTGCATTTTGTACAACAATAGTTTCGTTCAAAATAGCAATACATAGGGGGTGATTGGTTGAGTAGTTGGAAAATTTGAAATAAAAATCACTTTGCGTTTGCAAGGATTGAACGTGGAATGCAACACATTCAACCACTTTTGTGGCATGTAATTGAAATGAAACTCATTTTCTATAACCAGTGGCATAGCCCTTTATTTTCACTAGTGTTCAAAACTTTTGTGTTGAGTTCTTAAAAAATGTTAGATTTGGTTTAACAAGTTGTGGAATGTGGGTTAAAAGTAACACTGTTTAGTACGTAATGTTTGAGTCTATATTCAGGATTGATGCATTGCTCGAAGGTGGACTACTTGGAGGATAATTAATTGAACTCGTTGGCTTTATTCTTTGTATGATGGACACTGCTAAAAGATAACATTTCCTAAAAAGACCTTAAATATAGTTTATATATGTTAAAAGTTTCTTATGAACTTACTTTACTCATTCACCTATAAAAATCCTATGCATAAACATACAAGCTTGGGTTTTCCTACTACCCTGTATGTAGCTGTTTGCTAGTCATTTACATAATATCTTCATATCATGTTATATCATCCTTTAGTTTGTAATGTATATGAATGTGGAAAATTTGTAAAGATGCTTTATTGATATTATGTAGTTATTATGATGTTTAGTACATAAAGTGTACTCTATCTATTGTTCTTCACTGTCAGGATGTGGATGGACTAGTTGAAGAGGTTCAAGAGGCTAGAAGAATCAAATTGTTGCATCAGGCCATCAGCCAAACAAGGTGAATTGCATATTTGCATTTTGCTTCCTCAAATTATCCCATGTATTTCTGTTGTGGAGAATTTAAGTTATAGATAACTCATTTGGTGTAGGTACTTAACTCATTTTAATTTAAGTTGTATAAAACATGGCTTATGCAATTTCTTTTTCTTGGTTATTAAAGTAATAAGGAATAAATATTGAGTAGGTACTTTACTAGAAAAATCATGTAGATGAGGTTATAAGAAGTATGGGGGAAAGGATAATGATGAATTAAAATTAATTTTTAGCATAAATTAATTACATTTGTATTTTTTAATAATTTTTTTGTCTTTTTTTAAATAATTTAACTTATTTATTTATTTTTTAATTTTAGGTGGGCTGGCCCGCTGGCCCACCTTAAAGTGGGGTGGGCTAGCATTTCTAGCCCACTTTGTAAAAGTGGGCAGTCCGGCCCGACCCATTTTTTTGGTGGGTTGGGCCAACCTGACCCGTTTTGGGTGGGCTGACCCACTTTGTCATCCCTATTCCCCATGCGTAAATGACTCCCGAACTCCTTTTCACTCAAATCGTAGATCATCCCTTATCTTTTACTTTTTTCGACGTTTTTCTTAAATAAACGTTAGTGACGACTCCCCCAAGTTTTCCTTTTCAGGAAAACTCTTTCTTTATCTTTATATTTTTTATCACCTTCCCATCGTGACCAATTACGTTGCGACATGTAGTATTTAATGGAGTGTGTTTATACAAACACACAAGAGACATACTATTACATCAATGAAGCCACCATTTATATAAGTGTGAGACACATCAAAACCTTACATCATTTATCTACAAGAAGGTCTAAGAAATTATCATTTTGATATCCAAGAAAAAATTATTCAAATTTTATTCCATTGGAATTAAATTATTTTAATTTATGAAATATTTGGGACAAAACCACTAGCTTGCGATGAATAGTTTGCTTTAAAATTTTATTAATGCATAATAACCTTTTATTGTCACACATAGAATATGATTATGCAATAACTAGTGCTTGATCCTAATTGACAGAACAAATTAAAATTTAGATCATTGATTCATTCATACCTTAACGTTGCAGTAGACAAATGCAAAGGATCACCTTTTGATCAATTGAGAAAATGATGAACCAAACCAAATACTTGCAATTTCAATTGAGAAACCTTTTTCCTAATCATATGTTCATTTTGGTGCATAACACAATCATAAGTACTAACATGAATGCCAAAGTGCATGTCATGAGACATATCTTGTTCATAAATCCAATTTGCTTGCATGGGAAATTGTTGTGTGTTACACAAGATTCCAAAACATAGCACTAGCTTTTCCAAAGAAATAATTGACAAGTTAAATATAAATATCATTCAACCATTTATCCCTTCTTCTTGAAATAACCCAAACAAAAAATTGTAGTTCATTATTAAATGAAGATTTTTAAATTAAGATGTTTGCTTTCTTTTAAGATTCGACCACCCCATTATATCTTGTTAGAAAGTAATCAAATGAATGGCTACAATCATCATGTAATATAAATATAATTCGACCACCCCATTAAGATGTTTGCCATTGTACAAGACTTCATCATGCCAACTGCACTAACCAAATAACTAACCTGAGCCACTCTACAGCTTTTGGTCAATTTCTGTTGGGTGGGTTTAAAACACATGAGACTTTCATCAACATTTAGTAAGAATCACCATTGCACTAGCCATGCCAACTCAACTACAAACTACAAATCAAAGGGAAACCAAAAAATATAAGTTGTAGTACCTAGAACAAGAAGCGAGGTTTCATCCTTTTTTCAAAGTATATGAAGTAACAAATTGCAGTTTGGTGGAGATTTATTTATTGATAAGCATATATATATTTGTCCCACATAGAACCTGGACAACAGCCTGAAGAGGTGCTCTTAAAATGTGGATATAAGTTTAATTCAATATTAAAAGATATAGTTTATAGAGTGAAAATTGTCACATACTTATAAATACAATTTTAGTTATATTTGTAACACCCTGAAATTTCGATAACTGAAAATAGATGTTTGATGTATTTCTTGTGTTATTTGATTATTTAATTAGTTTAGATTATATGAAATGTTATGTAAATTATCCATGTGCAATTACTTGGTGTAAATGTCAAGTTATGTGGAGTTTGTTTGAGCTGCGTTGAAATTGAGTGATTCCGAGTTTGACCCGAAATCTGTTTTAGTAAAATCATCATTTTGGATTGGTTAACCGTTGGATCTCCTTAAAATTGTAAAGGTAGGATCCTAACCCACATATGTAAGGTTTGACCGTTGGGATTGCTGAAATAGCATTTGAAGCGTGAGAAATTAGTTTTTCACAGAAGCAAAAATTTCAAAATTTGGGTCAACTCGCCCAAGCGAACCAATATGCCTTCCAAAATTCGCCTGGGTGAGTCAAGGCGGTGATATATTCATACAGCAGAATAAAAACTCGAAAAAATGGCTTTCTTCTTCCTCCAAAAGCCACCCAACCCCCTCCCCCTCCTCCTCCACCAGCCATAGCCACTGGTGACCACCACGAGCCACAGCCGCTTGCAGTTGGACCACCTCACGAAGAGAAACCCTTTAATCGGAGAAAAATCTTCAAAACTCAACTCGAGGATTAGGTAGAGAACGAAGTCTCTAATCCTTCTTTCTTGGTTTCTTTGAGGTAATCTTGGTTTCCTTTGTCTTCTTTTAGCTAGTTTAAGCTTATCTTAGTGTCTCTTGTGTTTTAAGTGCTGTTGTTGGGAGTTTTACACTTCCTTTGAAAAACCCTTTGAAAATGAAATGTTGTAAAAGTCTTATTTTTATGAAATAGATGTCATTTCTGTGATCTTTGTTGAGTCTCAGTCACATTTGTGTGATTAGAATTTCAAAATGATATCTTTTGATGTGAACTCCCAAAACACTATTTAGC
Organism: Glycine latifolia; assembly: GCA_013407115.1. Taxonomy (NCBI): domain Eukaryota; kingdom Viridiplantae; phylum Streptophyta; class Magnoliopsida; order Fabales; family Fabaceae; genus Glycine; species Glycine latifolia. Next base: position 16,335,970 of record CM023959.1, on the reverse strand, counting down.
TCTTTTTTGATTTGAGTGGATATTTGACCCCAAATGTTAATATTGACCTTGTCTTTGGAATCTATACTAAATTATCTTCGATTTGGTATATAGAGCTCTGCATTCAAACAAACACGTGTATTTGAAAGAGCGTGAAACAACACTGCTAGATTGTAACAGGGAGAACTCCTAGTTAGTTAAGGGGAATTTATTATTTGGTTATAGTTTTGATACCATAGTTGGGGGTCAGGGAGTCCAACTATGAAGATAACTGCATGTCCCTGTTGTGTGCTGATTTTTAAGAAAAACTGTGTTTTTAACTAATGAAATGCGATGAACTTGTTATTAATGGATAAAACTGTTAATGATATTGTTGTTATAATAATTGGATTTTTGGGAAAAGTTTTAATTACAGAGAAGACTTTGCTCAAAATTTTATAATGCGTCCTCTTATTTAATTCTTTAGTACATTTTTAAGTGGGCATAAGAGTGTGTTTTCTATATTGTAGTCCTCCTTTTTAATTTAGAATTTTCCTAAAATACTAGTCTCATGGTAATATGGATTGTGAATGAATGAAATAATGTTGAAATGGTATAATGTGATTGGGTTGATGATGATGTAATGAGATAATGTTGAACATTGATGTTTATGATGATGATATTGAAATAAAATGATGTTGATGTTGTTGATGATATTGAAATTGAGATGTTATTGATGTGGTTGGTGCTGTTTAAATGAGATAATCATGATGTGGTTGACGATGTTAAAATGAGATAATGTTGATGTGGTTGATGATGTTGAAATGAAATGAGTTTGATATGTATGATGATGATATTGAGATGATGTGATGTGGATGTTGATAATGACATTGATGAGAGATAATGTTGATGTGAACAAAGTCATTGTATGATGTGAATATACATGTACACCCATGGGGGGGTGCATGATTGGTTATCCTTGCGGGTAAGGATTTGTTCCTAGCCAAGTCATGCATTAATGGTGCCCGTGGTTGTATGTTGTGTATGTACACGTGGGGTGCAGTGACTGATTGGTTATCCTTGCGGGGAAGGATTTGTTCCTAGCCAGGTCATGCATTGATGGTGCCCATGGTTGTATGCTGTGTATGTACACGTAGGGTGTAGTGACTGGTTGGTTATCCTTGTGGGAAGGATTTGTTCCTAGTAACGGTCAGTGCATCGGTGAGCCCACATTGGTGTGCTATGTATGTACATGAGGGGTGCATGACTAGTCATCCTTGTGGGGAAGGATTTGTTCCTGGCCATGGTCATGCATTGATGATGCTCATGTTTCATACTTCATATTGCATTGTCGGGTGTGTATTGGACGGATGGATTTTTGGTAATGATTGTGGTTGTTAATGTTGTTTCCTTTCCAATTGTTGTTATCTGATGCTTGCGGGTTTTATATAATAAACTCACCCTTGCTTTTGTTGTACCGTGTGGTTGGTACCTGTGATGATCGCGAACTTTCATTCGTGTGAGCAGATGAGCAACATTAGGTGACTTTGGAGAGAGATTCTTTTGGTTGGAGTCACCAAGCCGACATGATGACGTTGGAACTCTTTTTGAAAAAAAAGTTGTGTTTTTTTAATAAACTCTTTCTTAGTTAGTCCTTTGATTCTTTTTGTTGGTCATGTAATTCCATACGTAAATATTTGTAAATACAACTAGATTGTATCCTGACATGTGAATGATATGTAATGTTTTAAATGTACATCCATCTATGTATTTGTTTCGTTGTATGATAATTGTATTATCGCGAAAAATTTACTACCATTTTCATAATCAAATTAATGAAGTTTTCATTAAAATTTGAAATTCACACGATTAGAGTTAGTGATATTGTAGTGATGAGGTATGTAGGTACAATATCACTAGTGTGAGATCTTTAACACATTTTTTTTCAAAACTAGTTATTAATATATATTACGGAGAAAAAAAGTACTACTGAAACAAATTTTTTAGAAAATTTTAATTAAAATGTGTGTGTGCATGTGGGATTAAAAATCATCAATAGAGTATGGAATTGGCGAATCTTAATAGAGCCTTAGAGCCTCACATAAGCACAATGATTCCATTGCCAAACACAAGTATGGAATTGGATGAGTCACATTATTCAAGATATCATTAAAGGTTTTAAAATGCAAGTATGCTTATAATGCATATATAAACACAATTGGGCAGTCGACGTGAAAATAACAATAGGCTTTGCATGTTTGCTTTAGGTGACTGAAGTCATAATCAAATACTCCATAATGCTTAGGCTTTTAGGCATTTCACTTTCTTCTTAAAAAATAATTCAACATCAAGAAGTCTGGTTAAATATTTTATGGTTATGAACGTAACACCAGCACATATATAAAAGCTAATTTTCTTTTTAACAAAGAAGAGTGATATTTATTTTAGGAAAATTCATGTATAGACTCTTGATGGAATTCCCACCTCACCCTTATACTTTATTCATGGTTATGAACGTAACACCAGCACATACATTTGAATGCTTGCAGAAAAAATCCTTCAATAATGACAAGACATGAAATAAATAATAATAATAAGATTAGAATACCACTAATTCCATGATACTACTATTTGAATAAAAAAGGAATAAATAAAACCACTTATGTTAACATTGAATAAAATAGTAGTATATATTGAACTACTTTTTGAAAAAGCTTTTGATCTTAAAAAAATAATTTAAGACAAAGTATATATATATATATATATATAATGGAAATAAATGTCAATATCCATATGTAGTTTTAAACATTGGAATTTCATGGACACAAAGAAAAGGAGATCAGGATCTTTGACCACAAGCATATCCATTGGAAAATACAACACACACTAAAAAACTTAGTAAATAAATAATTAAAATAGTGTGAAATGATTGTGTTAAATCATGATGCTTGCTACCTTTCACTTCACATGTAAGTTGGTTTAAACATTTAAGATATGTTTTTTTAGATAATAAAAAAGTATTTAAATATTGTTTTTTTAGATAAAAAAATAAATGTTTGAACATTTTTTTCCTGCTTTTTAAGAATTGTTATACCCGTGAACCTTTGCTTTTTTTCACGAAGAGATTTTATTTTTTTGAATTGGATGTTCAAGTACTGAAATGTCTTTTTTGAAAGTGGTGTAGTTTTCAGAACATGCCCTAGTGTGTCGGTAAATTGGTAATCGACAACAATAGAAGATCTAATTTCCTGGTGTAGTTTCAGCATTTTATATGTGTATTTATCATACATATACGCTCTAAAGTGGGCTTGGCTCGAAATAATGATTGAATAAGAAAAAAAAACAATTAAGACATATTAAGGGTGTTTCTTCCTACACTCAAAAAAATCAAGGGCACACCTTTTTATTCTAGAATAGAATGGGGTGTACTTGATTTTTTTTGGGTACACATTTCTTGAGTCCAAAGACGTGGTGTGGTGGTAACTCTAGTTGGTCATTGGAGTCAATGAAGACTCCATTCCTTCAGTGTTCTTACATATTATCTATATCTATGGATGCCTTATAATCTTGTACTTATTGTTTTAGGAAATGAAAACAAGCGTGACTATTTCATTTTCAAAGTTTCGTCGGATACTTCAAGCAATCAACTCTTTAAAATAGCTTTACATGACTGTTCATTGTGAATTTGCTATCAGGATTTATATTTAATGAACCTGAATTAATTTTTTTAGATAAGATAAAAGCATCAAATCTACACCATAAAAGACTAATACTAAACATACTCACCAGAAAGTGGAAAAATATAAATAAACCTCAAATCCACTACCTCAGTTGTTTAGATAGGACAAACCAACAAGCAGTTTAACTAAATGATACAAAAATAACAGCATAATATTGCATAATATAGGAATTAATCTTTAAAATGATATTTTCAACTAAGAGTTAGTTTACTTGAACCTTGATGATCGAAATTGGATGTAAGATCTCAATTTCTCTTCTAAGATAATGTACATAGTGAAAATATGATTTTATCTTATCATTCCTCTAATAATAGATAATATTCGATTTTAAGAAATATCTCTATGTTTCTGCTAGAAGATAGAGTTTCCCTCTTACCTTAATTAAATCTACTAGATTCTCTAAATCCGAGTAGTCTACTCTACTGACTACTGAGTACGAAGGTTTGCCAAGTCCAAGTAGTATACCTAGTATTTTTATTTGTATTTTTGTTTAAAATCATTTTATGTGACCTTTTTTAATATGTAATGGTGTGCAATTGTTTTGCAATAACTATTTCTTTAAGTCCATGGGAGAGAAAAATAAATCAAAGGGATAATCAATTGAAGTGCAGAATAATACCTTTACTCGTTTTTGAGGGCAAGTTTCATTCACCAATTTTTGCAGAGAAAGAGATAACAGTGGAGCCATACAAACAATTGGAACTTCAATATGTAAGTGAGTAGTGAGAATGGATGTTAAATTTTGAATTTTGAATGACATAAGTAAGTGATGTTTCCATGAGTGAGAAAGTGTGGGTGGATGTGAGGGAAAGAATTTCAAAAATAGTGGAGATAAAAAAAATAGTTAACAAAATCAATATCCATTTTACATTATGTTACAGATTAAGAAAATTAGAATGATAACAATATAGTGATGAAACATATTCATTAAATGGTTCCTAGTGATGTCACAATTCCTCTTCGCGAAAAGTTGACCTAGAAATTGGCTCTAGTGCAAAAGAACAGTTGTTGGCAAGTTTTTTTTGGCCATTTTTCTCATAACCTGAAATGAGATTGGTTGATTAGTGATATTTCAAATCCTAAAAAGAAACGAAAGGTAGAAAGATAAGTGAGATTTCAGACCACTGTTCCATTTGTACATGACAACACATCACCATGCATCTTTGCACCATTCTGCCGCCAACACAACACAATAACAAATCGTTATACCAAAAAAGTGATAACAATTTTTTTTTTAAAACAACCAAAATAATGGAACCCCTTGTGCAAAGTTTTAAAACAAAATAACCCTCCTGAAATAGTCTATAAGATGCACCAAAGAGGATGATGTAAACTCTATAGTCTATAGTCTACCAGTAACGTGGATGCAACTATATACCAAAAAACGTGGACACACCAAACTGACACCCCATGCAATCCGAAGCCTTCATTGATTAGAAACCAATCTACAAAATCCTATTGATTAGGAGCCAATCACAAGGCACCAAATATCATAAGCAAGAGAGAGATAGCTGACTTGAGTGAAAACCAAACCCAGGAAGCAGTGGCAGATCCAGAAAAATTTATTTATGTCCGCACACTTAGTGATAGGGGTTTGAGGGTAGCACCCCCGAAATTTTTTTTTGTAAAGAAAATTTAAATCAACGCTTTATGTACAAGGTTATGAACCCACTCAAAATGTAGTTGTTTTTGTAACAAGATGCAGATAATAGTTTGACTAATCATTTAGCACCCCAAATTTTACCAATCCTCCAAAAAAAATATGAGAATATACTCCAGTACATCCATACATCATCATTCTATTTATAATGGTGAATAAAAAAGTCAACATTACCTGTACAAAAGGTGAACAAAATCACAATAAAAGTCTTCATCTCTAAATATTAACTCATTTGAGAATGTCAAACTTGGCATCAATCCTTTCTTTTTAAGCTAGAATATGGCACATAACCTGAAAGAAACCCTAATTAAAAAAAGAAGGTCACACATAAAAAAGACTAGATAACAACAAAAATAATAGAAGCTACAAAGTAAATACTGTGAAGGTTTATGATCACAATAGAATGATTACAAAAGCATTCTTCATTCCTTGAAAATATTGCATTATATCTTCATCATCAATCATATTAAATATATCACGTTCAACATAACATAGCATGCATGCATTAAACCAATCATCATTCATTCGATTACGCAACTTATCCTTAACAAAAGTCATTGCAGAAAAAACTCGCCCAACACTAGCCATTGCTACCGGTAGAACGAGTGTCAGCTTTATTAACAAATAAACCAAAGGATAAACAATATCCTTTCTCTTCTCAACCATCTTCAAAGCAAGGTCAGAAACTCTTTTCAAATTGACAAAATCAAAATTAGCTCTTACATCAACGATAAAATTACCGAGACTTGAAGAAAGAAAAGGAATATATGCATGCTCATTAAACTCCAAAGGATAAAATCTAGCAAACTCAATCAACTTTTCTTTGCTAAAAGTAGCAAATGAGTCACGGGGATCAAGACAACTCAAACACTCAAGCAACTTGGTATTGACATTATCAAATCGATCACCCAACTTTGGAACCTTAGTATCTATCACTTTATTAAATAACTTCACTTTAAAGTAGTGCAAGAATGTGAATGATTCCAATCTCCGTCTTGATCTCCCTTTAGGACAATAAACATCCTCCATATTTGGAATGTCAATATCATATTTATTGGCAAAAAGGTTCACTTCTTGAAGCAATTCATCAAAGCCATTATCTCTCACCTCTTATAAACAAGACTTGACTATGTTCACTAAACCAATTGCATTTAAAAGGCCTTGATCTTTTCTTTGTAGTGCTTGCGACAACTCATAAGAAATCCCCAAGATAAGTTGCATGAGATGCAACAAGAATGCAAACTCAAAATCCTCCATGGCCTACAAAATGCAACCTGCATCAGTTCTTGCAGCATCATTCTTAGGGTTGTTTTCAATAATTTTCATCAAGGAAATTATTGGAGAAAATAATGAGAACACTTATAACTGTACCAAAATGGGAACCCCAACGAGTGTCTCCAAGTCGCTTTAAGGTTGTCTCTTGATTTAAACCTTTTCCAGTTGGTATTTCACCACAAGCAATTCTTTCAACGATATGCTCATATTGATTCATTTGAAGAATTTCCTTCCGCTTGCATGAACCCCCTACGATGGTACATGTCAAAAAATTCTTGAATCTTTTTGTGATATTGTGCAACCTTCACAAGTGTCAAATGTAACTGATGAGCAAAACAATGAATGTATAATGCAGATTTGTTGTCTGCCAAAATCAATCTCTTAAGCCCTTTGAATTTGTTGGTTTCAAAGGAGTCACTTGAAGAATGGACAAAAGATCAAGCTTTGTTTTGAACTTTCAACATGCCTTGAAGCCTTGAAGATTAATTTGTGATTAAATGTAAAAGGAAGAAGCATTTCTGGTGATCCAAGTGCATTGCATTCATATCATTCATTTAGGTCTTTAATTAGAGTTATAGAATTCACAAGGCTTTGATAAATAGATTAATTTCTTGAATTGAAACAAAGGTTTTTGGAAAAATACAGTTTCTGATAGTTTAATCGATTACTTAAAAGGAATAATCGATTATTTTGTTCTTCGTTCATTCTAGAAAACTTTCAAGAACAAAGTAATCGATTATATATCGGATTAATCGATTATTTTACCTACTTTTACATATGAACTGTCTTGATAAACATTTTAATAGATTACCAATAGACTGTAATCGATTACAGAGGCCAAATAGAAAACACCAGCCTTCTGCCTTAATCAATTACCAATGCTAGTAATCGATTACTTCATATGCCTCTGCTTAACTTGTTTTGATACATTAATCGATTACCAAATGTAGTAATCAATTACATAGTTCATGTGCCTGATTTCAAGTTTGTGTAACTCTCTATCTTAATCGATTCCCAAAACCCGTAATCGATTACACAGTGTATCCCAAGTTTGTGAAGCTTCATGTGTTAATCGATTACAAGACGGAATAATCGATTATTTGGTTCGTTGCCCAAACCCAGATTTTTGTAGATCACTTTAATCGATTACATAAGTGAAAGAATCGATTACATAAGTGAAATAATCAATTATTGGGCGCGTTTAATCGATTACTAACAGTTGCAAAGTTTGTTATAAATAGAACCCTTGCTCAGCTTGATTTGTAACTTGATAATTTCATATTCTGAGCCTACACAAAGCTTTCTAAATACTTTCTTGGTGATTTTTGGGTTCTACTGAGTTCTTGCTTTCACTAATACACTTATGGGTTATTGATTGATTCTTGAAGCAAGAAGTTTCTTTTCAAAGTTTAAGGAATGAGATGTTCTGAGTCTTATTCTCATCTTTCAACCTGATTCATTCATTCATATGCATCATCATTCACTGGATCATCAGGTGATTTCGTTCCTTAGCTTTGTGGTTTTAATTCTATTTTGAATTTGTATTTGAATTTCTATTGTAATTGGGTTTCTTGCTTGTAATCTAGAGATAGGGTTTCTCTAGGGGTGTGCTGAGTGGTGTTCTTAGTGGGTTGGTCTCCAAGAATCTAATAGTGTTTTAGATTTCTGAACTTTATCTAGGGTTGATAAAGGGAGACTTTGTAATTACTTATAAGATAGAAAATTGCAATAGTAGAACTCCATTCTAGTGTTGAGTGGAAGAAAACTGGATGTAGCTTCATAGTGTTTGAAGTGAACCAGTATAAATCTCTTGTGCTTTGTGTTTAATTTTCGTTCTTGATTATTTTCTATACATATTGATTGTCTTGCTTTGCTTATCAATTTAATCTTGAGCTATTGGATACCTTGGGCTGAGCATTTGATTGAATAAGGATTCTTGGTTTCAAAAGTGATAAAGATCCTAAGGAAAACTCAGATTTTGTTAAAGGAAATTTTAATTTACCAAGCCTAACCAATTCACCCCCCCCCCTCTTGGTTAAGTGTGAAGTGTTCCTATATTTTACAGAATTCACCCCACATATTACTAGCACCATCATAGCCTTGACCGCGACATTTAGACAAACTTAAACCAAGTTTAGAAAATAGCCCATCAATCGCTTCTTTTAGTGATTGTGCAATAGTATTTGAAACATGAATTATGCCAATAAAACATTCAACAATAGACCCCTTTTTGTTTACATATCGAATTACAACTGCCATTTGTTCTTTAATTGCAACATCACGAGCTTCATCAACTAGCAAGGAAAAGTAATCATCCCCGAGATCACTAATTATTGCTTTAATAGTCAAATCAGCATAAGCTTGAGCAACATCTTTCTGAATTTTTGGTGAAGTCAATTTGTGATTATCGGGGGCATTTTGCAAGACCACATGACTCATCTCTTTATTTGGCTTAGTATAAAACTTTAGAGTTTCAAGAAATAAACCTTGTTGATTTGAACTTTCAGATTCATCATATCCCCGAAAAGGCTGACCATTTCGTAGTAGGTATCTAGCACAATCTAAAGAAGCTTTCAGCCAAATACGATAATCAATTCTTTGTTGTTCAGAAATATTTGAAAAGGAAATATCAATATGTTGTTTTTGCTTCATCAAATATTGACCAGCTTGATAACATCTATTATGAACACTCCTATACTCCCCAACATGAACTTTGATTCTATCCTTCTTCTGCCAATTTTTTAACCCCATACTGACAAATGCTACCTTCATCGAACCACTACCTCCAACCTCCATATCAAATAGATAACAATACAAGCAAAAACATGCATCTTGTGATACACTATACTCTAACCAAGAACTAAATTCTTCATACCACTTAGGATTGAATCTACGCATTTTTCCAAACATTTTTGTTTGAGGGAATGGTTTAAGAATTGGTTGAGTTGGCCCCTTGAGCAAATAAGCTCTCTGAATATCCTCTCTCTATAGGATTTGATGTCATTGAATAAATTGAAGGTCTTTTTCCCGAATCCGCTTCAAGATTTTCTATATTAACTTTTGCTTGAGGTGGCTGTTCAAAACTTTGAAATTAAGATGCTTGTGGTAGTACACTTTGTCCTTGAGATTAAGGAGAATTTTCCACAATTGAAACATTTTGTCTCTAAGGTTGATCGGATTCAATTTCTGTTGTGGGTTTTAGACCTTTAAAATAAGATTGTATCCCTGACAAATAAAAAAATGCTTATGTTGTTAAAACAATTATAACAAATAAATAAGTATTGAAAGTTACCTTTCATTGAGACTTGTTAAATTATTACGAACCTACAATTAGAACCCAGTGATTGCAAATTCCCAGTGCAAGCTCTGCCTAAGGAAAAATGTCTACATTTAAAATGGATATGCAACATAGATGATAAGAATATTTCAAAAAAGCTTGGGTTACACTTTGAGCCTGTTCTTTACATATGCAATTTAGATTGGGTCCTTTTAATTCAGATTCCACTTTGTTTTTCTAATTTCATGTTAAAAAGGAAAAAATTCTATATTTCTAAATTCTAAATGAATATTCTATACAAAGGCTTTACAAATCATAGGCTAAGGTCCATGATTAGTTTCCTAAGGTAGGGGTAAGATACAAGAACAATAATATGCAACAAAATTGGCCCTGGTGAAATAAAATAAACAGCTAATGTTCAATTCTACACATTAGGCTTTGGAGAAAAAACTCGTTGAAAAATAAACAATAGGAATGCCCACGGCAAGCCTCTATCAACTGTATCTTGTCTATGTTCTCCATCATTTATTGGATGAATAAGGAGTAAACATTGTTAATGAAGGGCCACAAAATTATTTTTGAAAATCTCTTTTATATGTTAATTTCCTTGCTTTGGCATGTGCTAATAACTTAATCCCAATGGAAATTGCTCTAAAGATTGCTAAAAAGATAAAAGCAAATGAGATATTTGCAGTGTATGTTGCTATTCCAATGTGGCCAAAAGGTGTTCCAACAAGGGCTGCCACACAAAGGATTCTATTTTGGCAAGTATTATTCAATACACAATGTTCTAACAGGGGCTGCCACACAAGGTGTTCCAACAGTTCATATTAACATTTCTAAATTATGATAAAAATTCATCAATTAAAAATGGACTTACTTACAACGATAGCTTGACCGGAGCGGCGAGAAGCGGTGCGAACCAGAGAGGAGTAGCGCGAGTCAGTGATGGTGGAGCAGTGTAGAGAAGCATGGAGCGGCGCGGATTCTCTCAGTCTCTCTGCACACACTCTCACTCTCAACCTCTAAAATAGATATTATATAAAAAAAATTATGTCCGCACATGCGGACATTTGCACCCCTGTGGGTCTACCCCTGCCAAGAAGATGATCAAACGAAGATAAAAATGTGAAGGGAAGTGAGAATGTCTCAATGGAGTCATTTTTTTAGGAACCATAATGGAGAGTGTGTGCGGTTACCAGCAGTTGAAGGTTGTATTAGGAGACTTCTTTGCAGTTACTTGTGGGAGAAAAATATGTGCAACATAATTTCAAAAGAGAACGTGCACCTTCTATATTAGTTTAACTTAACTTTTTGTATTCACAATTGTTCCCCTTCTATTCTTTCGCTAGCAAATAGTGAAATATATTGTCGTTGCAATTTAAAGAAAGTAGTATAATTGATGGGTAAAAGTATCTAAAGAAATGTATACACCAAAAAATCTTATTTTCTTTATATATTGTTATAAATTATAAATTATACATATACATACATACATACATATATATATATATATATATATATATATATATATATTATAATTATAGATTATAGATTTATATTATTCATTATAGATAGATCATAGATTATAGATTTGTTTATTTATTTTACTTGGAAGATGAGTATTGTTTTGAAGGGGAGTGAGAAATTGTTTGAGTAGTTGGATTTTATATATGATTTAAATATGTTTTTAGTCTTTCAAATTTAGATAATTATTTTTTTAATCCTTTAAAAATTTGTGTGTTATTAGTCCCTTAAAATTTAAAAAAATTACTTTTAGTCTCCTTCATTCTTTGTATTAATTGTGTCACAATTTGTGACGGTTTTGTTATTATCAATTTTTTAATTTAATTTCCTTAAAAATAATTTGTAATAGTTTAAAACATTTTGTAAAATATTGTGATAATTCTACATCTATTTTTTTAAAACCAACATAATATGTAAAAAAAATAGCTACCAAACCATATGAGTTAAATATTTTGACAATTTAAAATTGTTCAAAATAATTTTTCAAAAAATAAATTAAAAATAAATTTTAATCATTACAAATTATGAAATAAGGAATCTATTGAACAAAAAACTAAAAGTAACTTTCAAAAAATTTGAGAAACTAATAAAAATAAATAATTCTTTTAAGGACTAAAAAAATAATTACCTAAATTTAAAGAATTAAAGACATTTAACCCATTTATTTATTTTTAAATTGACAATATTTTTTTTCTTTTTCTTTTTCTATTTTTTTCCTTTATCCTTTCCTCCCCCTCCTTCCTCCGTTGAACACCACTATCTCAGCCGATCGCTGGCTACCACAACCTACGTCCTCCGTTGGGAGTTGGGCCTTAGCGTGGTCCTCCTTTTGTCCCTCTGGAAAATGCTTCATACACCATTCTTATTACTAATACACTATTCTCTTTTTTTAAATTCCAAAGTTGCCCTCGTGTGTTTCTTCTTTTTTTTGTTGCTCATGTTGTGTTCTTTGTCATTTATGCATTTTTTCTGCATTTTTTTTTGCCGGTTGTTTGCTTTTGGCTGTGCATTGGTGGTTTTGTTGTTGGAGGGGCTAGTTTTGGGTGGTGGTAACGCATTCACTGTTTGGGTTCGTCAGAGTCGCATTTGTGGTGGCACTAGGGTATGTATAGTTTTTTATTATTACATACGAATTAAGTAATCTGTATGGATGATACGGATTACACAATCTATATGTTTCATATAATCCATATAAAACATATGAATTAAGTAATCTGTATGTTTCAAACATAAATTTTTAAAAATTTTAAAATATAAATTAAAAATGATTTTAATTAATAAAAAAATAAGTTGGATAAATTGGATACATGTTGTCATTTTTGTGGATGAATTAGTATAGGTAAATTGGATATTTAGTGTTGTTATGATTTTTTTTATTATTTTCTTTTTGAAATTTGAATGTTTTATTAGTATATTTTATTATGTTTTTGATGAAAAAATTATTGTATTTATTCTGATTTTGTAATATTGATGCTGCCAAAAAAATTTAATGAATTTGTATTATATTATGACTTTAATGTTGTTAAATATTATTATTATGCGTATGTTTTGTCAATGAATAAATTTTATTTTGATTTGTTAAGATGGACAACGATGAGTGGATGTATGACAATATTATGTCTGAAGAAATTAATATGAATGAAGACATTGAAGAAGAATGTGATGCGTTTGAAAATATTAATTGTTCGGTTGATTGTTCTACATCCTCAATACGTATGATTTATTTATATGATTTTTAATTTAGTTAAAGTTGTTAAATGAATGAATTAAGAAGATTAAACATGTATTATCCATTTTTGTAGGTGTTCCTTTCCCGTGAAGACGTATTGAAATGGGCTCGTACTGTTTCATATGATAATGGTTTTGTAACTGTCATAATAAGGAGTGGCATGTCAACTGGAAAGAAAGGAAGGACGTCGTTTGTTTTATTTGGTTGTGAAAGAAGTGGAAAGTATATATTATTAAAAAAAAGATTTGGTACATACAACAACTAGCACTAAATATGTAATTGTCCTTTTAAGTTGCGAGCCAAAGTAGTTCCGGGAGGTGAAGGGTTGATGGTGAAGCTAATATGTTGCACATATAATCATGTTTTGGCTAAGTCATTATGTGAACACCCATATGTTGGTTGACTAATTAAGGAAGAGCAGATAATTGTTACTGATATGACAAGGTTGATGGTGAAATCAAAAAATATTCTTCTAACTTTGAAAGATCACAATGTCAATAATTATATAACTTTGAAGCAAGTATACAATGCAAAAGATGCATACCAAACACGTATAAGAGGCAGTAATACTGTAATGCAACAATTAATGAAACTTCTTGAACGCGACATGTATATTCATTGGCATTGATTAAAGGATGAAAATGTTGTATGTCACATATTTTGGACACATTCAGATACAGTCAAATTGAGCAATGCATATCATATGATCTTCTTGATAGACAGTATATATAAAACAAACAAGTAGAAACTTCATTTACTTGACATTGTTGGTGTGATAGTTACTGGGATAACATTTTCAGTTGCATTTCCATTTGCCTATTTAGAGGCCGAACATATAAATAATGTTGTGTGAGCCCTTGAACGCTTTAGAAAGATATTTATGAAAAGTGAATTTTTCCCCGAGGTCATTGTTACTGAAAGAGATTCAGTATTGATGAATACAGTGAAAACTGTTTTTCCTAAGTCAACCAATTTATTGTATCGGTTTCATATTGACAAGAATGTGAAGACAAAATGTAAAATTTTTATTCGACAGAAAAATGTATGGGACTATATCATGGAAGCATGTGAGAGTCTTATTGATTGTGGTATAGAGAAATAATATGATGATTATCTTATGAAATTTGAAATTGCTTATTTACCATGACCGACGTTTGTTGATTATGTGAAATTGCGTGTTGCCTGTTAACCATGTCCCTTTTCTGAAATGGGCCTCTTATCCAAACAGTAATGGGCCAGGCCCATCACGTTCACGCCCGCTTTCATTTACACACAGGAAATGCCAACTTGTATTGATTCTTTAATTCTGCTCTCTTCTTTCTGGAGTTCTCGCCACTCGTCTCTCACCACCCCCACCAATCTCCTCCTCCTCCGTACACATGGTTTGTTTCACTCCCATGCTATTTTTGCATGTGTTTCAATTTTAACATTTTCAATTTTCAATTTGGGGTTTCTTATTTATGTGAAAGTTTGATTCCAGGCCACGCTTGCCGATTCTTTTCTCGCCGACCTCGATGAACTCTCTGATAACGAGGCTGAAATTCCCGTCAGTATATATAATAAGCTTCTTAATTTTCCCCTCTTTTTTTAAATTTTATTTATTTAACCTGCAAAATTTGAAGGAAAAAAGGTTTTGTTACGAACAAGGTGGTTGGTTCCAATTTTGTTTTGTTTCAGGAGGATAACGATGTGGATGCCGCAGACATGGAAGAGGATGTCGATGGCGACCTTGCCGACCTAGAAAACCTCAACTATGATGACTTGGACAGTGTTTCCAAGTTGCAGAAAACCCAGAGGTACACTGATATTATCCAGGTTAGTTACTCATCACGTCCTTTTAAGCCGTTTTAAATTGTGGTCACATTCGTCGTTGTCGTTGCCGTTGCCATTTTTGTGTTATTTATTGACTTTGGTGGAATCTACAATCAGTCTGATTAAGCTGGGTAGTAGTTGCAACCAGAGATTTAAAATGAGGTCGCGGTTGCAGTTTCGATGTGATCCTCGATGTTGTGGGCAAATGTGGTCAATCTCATTGTGTGTGCGCAATTGCGGTGGCAGTGACTCCAAAAGCCTTGGTTTTGTGGATGAAATCAGGGTCTTATTTTTAAAACCTTGGTTGCAACAAGAGGTCCCTCCCATTGTTTTATGTTGTGACAATGTTGTTTTTTGTCTTTTGAGTTTCATTTTTTCTGATATTTAGAATGTTTTATTTATTCAGACATATATATAGACATGGGTGTGTTAATAAGGGCAAATGTTATTTTTTATGGCAGAAAGTGGAAGAGGCACTTAATAAAAAGGAGTCCGAGGTCTTGTTTCAGGTAGTGGATATAGAAGACGATCCTGAATACCAACTGATTGTGGATTGCAATGCACTGTCAGTTGATATTGAAAATGAAATTGTTATTATTCACAACTTTATTCGTGATAAGTATCGGTTGAAATTTCCGGAGCTTGAGTCACTGGTACATCACCCAATTGATTATGCACGTGTTGTTAAGAAGATAGGAAATGAAATGGATCTGACTCTTGTGGATTTAGAAGGGCTATTACCCTCGGCTATTATTATGGTTGTCTCTGTTACAGCATCAACTACAACTGGAAAGCCTCTTCCAGAAGAAGTGCTTAGTAAGACAGTTGAGGCCTGCGATCGAGCTCTTGAACTTGACTCAGCAAAGAAGAATGTTCTTGATTTCGTTGAGAGTAGAATGGGCTACATTGCACCTAATCTTTCTGCTATAGTTGGGAGTGCTGTTGCAGCTAAACTCATGGGGACAGCTGGTGGTCTAGCATCTCTTGCAAAGATGCCTGCTTGTAATGTTCAGCTTCTTGGTGCCAAGAAAAAGAATCTTGCTGGGTTCTCCACAGCAACATCTCAATTTCGTGTAGGTTACCTTGAGCAAACAGAGATATTTCAGACTACTCCCCCTTCTCTAAGGATGCGAGCATGCCGACTCCTGGCTGCAAAGTCTACACTTGCAGCACGAGTAGATTCAATACGTGGGGATCCATCTGGAAAGACTGGAAGGGCTTTCAAGGACGAGATCCACAAAAAAATTGAGAAGTGGCAGGAGCCCCCTCCTGCTAAGCAACCAAAACCGCTTCCAGTTCCTGATTCTGAGCCTAAAAAGAAGAGAGGTGGTCGTCGTCTTAGGAAGATGAAGGAAAGGTTAGCATACTTTAAACTTATTTATACTGTATTTTTGAGTTGCAGGGTTGAGGGTATGTTTTCTTTATGCCTTTTGCTTCTTTTTTTTTTTTCCATGACCTGATGATTCTTTTGTCAGGTATGCAATAACAGACATGAGGAAGTTAGCCAATAGGATGCAATTTGGAGTCCCAGAAGAGAGTTCATTAGGTAATTTTACCAGATTTCACTTGTCCTGGTCTGATTTACATTTTGCAATGCATTTTTTTGCTGCGTGCATTTATATTTATTATTGTGAATACACAGTAATAATAATTATTATTGTGATTTATATTTATTAAATTAAAAATATAGGGAATTAAGAATTGGATGGATGGGGAAAAAGAGAATATACAGTAGTGAGAATTTGAATAATTATGATGTTATGAGAGTGATACAAAACTATGTTATGAACCAATAAGCTGGACCACATGAGGAATGTGAAGGATTAGAGGGGTAAAAGGAACGTGATGTTCTGTTAGGATGTTAGTAAAGAAGAGGAGTGGAGAATCTTTGATATGTAATACAGCTAGTTATCTTCTGTGATGTGTTTTATCTGTCTTACACTTCAGATATTTGATTGATCTTTATATTTACTCTGATATTGAATCAGCACAGAAAATAACTAGCTGTTTCTATCACTATACTAATAATTGATGCACCAAATATACATGAGCGAAATTAACGATGCAAAGGTTAAGAAATTCTGATATTTTATATTCAAATGGAAATTATCAAAATGTTTAACGGGTGGAATGTAAAGGCAGCCAACCCCAGGTTGGGCTGCCTTTACAAATGAAAAATAGTGAAAAATAAGATGAAAATTAGAAACATGTTGAAATAGCAATTTTTGGTTTTGAAAGTACAAGTATAAAAAGTAGTACAATAGGACAATAGGTAGGATATTCTGCTTCTAAATTATAATAGTCCATGTCGATAATCCTGGTCAAATTACAAGGGTAGTAAGAGGGTAAAGCAATTACAAGCCTAGCCAAATTGCTCTTCTAACATAATAAGTTCCTTAAGTATGAAATCCTTTGGAAACTTAAATGTAAAAATGTCAATCTCCTTATTTTCTGATATTTTTATGCTTTCGAATTATAGGAGATGGTCTGGGTGAGGGCTATGGAATGCTTGGTCAGGCTGGCAGTGGCAAGCTTCGTGTGTCAGTTGGTCAAAGCAAACTTGCAGCAAAAGTTGCTAAAAAGTAAGTGCTTCTTGTTGCTTTTAGTTAATTAGTTCTATATATCTTATTGTTTTCTAGTTATTTGATTATGTTGCAAGATGATAAATTATCATTCTTGTCTATATTATGTTATTTATCTTACTGATCAGAATGAAAATTCTGATGGACTATTTTCATTTGTCAGATTCAAGGAAAAGAATTATGGTAGCAGTGGTGCTACCTCTGGTTTGACATCAAGTCTTGCATTCACACCAGTGCAGGTTAGTGTCACTTTGTTTCTGTAGATTTTCTCCTGCTCTTTAGGACCATAAATAGTATAAAAGCTGTCAATTTTGCACAAGATGGTTATGGGAAGCTGTGAATGGAACCATTGTAAAAGCATGAGAAGCTAAAAGGAAATTTAGTGACAGAAACCAGTGGGTTACTTCACTACTGCTATTGCTACAGATTTATAAGACAGCTACAATGTGGGCAAGAAGATATATAGGTGCTTGACTATTACTGGAGCTGGGAGAGAGGATTGTTATAAACTTTGCATTGACATGCATATTTCTAGTTTTCCTAGGTTGCATGAACACAATTTGTACCTCTTATGTATTTATCATCACTTCATTTATTTTTATTCCTCCCCATTTTTTTGGCAGCGTATTTTTAGCTGGATAACCTCTTAAATTTAATGGAAATCATCATTAATTTGATATGGTGAACTCCTGTCCTTTGCTCCTCTGTTTATCTTTCAGTAAGTCGGTGGGGATGTAGTTGAACCAAATTTTTCATATGGGATGTATCTGTGTGAGAACGGAGGATCATGTGTGGATGGGTAGATAACATTGTAAGTATGCTGATAGAAAAAGCTCTTTGATATGGCAGAAAATCAGACACTACAAAAACTGAAAATGGAAAATTGCAGAACCTGCTAGCTTCCTCCCAAATCCCACTCCTTAACTGAAATCTTGCATACCCCTCTCATCTCATTGCTCCTCTATTATACTCCCCTTTTCTCTAACAGAATGCCATTATCACTTTCTCCTCTCCCTTGCTGCTACAAGACTAGGAAGTTACAAGAAAATACCCAATGCATGTTCCTTTCTCATGTGAATCATTAACACCCTGTGTTTCTGTTCATTATCATTCATTCAATCAATGGAAACTGGGTTTGTTGCACTATATTATGGGTTAATTGAAAACAGTCCACATTGCCCTTGCTGCACCTCCATTGCGAGTATGACATATAGTAGTCAATAGTGTGCTATAGTGGTGTTGTGGAGTATAACAGAGTGGTTTTCAGTAATTTTCCGTAGTGGTTTTCAGTAGTTTCCATAGTGGCTGCAATTGTGGCACTATAGCAGCACAACTGTGATGGGTTTTAGAAACCTTGTTCAATTTTTTATTCATGCAACATGCATTGCTCTCTCACCTGTCTCAACACAGACCACCAACACTCAGTTCTTGCCAGTGCTGTTTCCAGCCAAGCCCAGGCACACACTATGTATTTTCCTGTCAATTGTTTGCACATCCTCTATTCTTTCAGTTCTCACAAAAGTCTTTAGATAGGCCTGTGCCCTTCCTCTGCTCCTGTTCTGTTGCTCTTCTGTTTCTTTTTTCTTTTGTGTGTGACTGTGACCTAAGTCCTCATTCTATTTCCCACCCCCTTAGCATGTTCTGTTTGGATTGTATTTTTTTTTTTAATAATTAACATCAATGGTCATCCTTGAAGCAGTTGTAGCTTCATTCACTTGGAGGCTTACACTTATTTAATTTCTTGAATTTTGTTGTTATTGACTAACGTGTTAAGCTTTAAGAATGTGATTTCTGATTATTTATGTAATTTTAGGAGAAGAAAACGATCTTTTTTTTGTAGATTGATTGTAATTACATGAGGGATTTATATAGACAGAGATGGCTAGGTGATATCCTAAACACCCTGATTACAAAATAAATACAAAGATAGAAAGAAAATAAAGGAGAATCAAATCAGATTTGCATAATCTGATCTTGATATCAACTAACTAAATCTCCAAGAGTAAAGGAGAACAAAATCAAATCATATTTGGATAATCTGATTTTGATTTTAACTGCCTAAATCTTCTAAGATCCTTATTTGAAATTTAAATTTACATACAGCTGTCAACAATTAACTTTAGATGTTATCAGAATTCCGAGATGGGATGCTTTGAGGAAAAAATACATGTCACACCAACATATTGTGGTCATACACTGTAGAGCTCAAAATAGAGAAGTGGAGTTCCTTAGAAAAACATTCTGTAATTGTCTGATTAAAAGATAATTAAAGATTACAAGATGCTCCTTATTCATACAAAACAATTCTGAATGATTCTAGCTAACTAACTCCATAAGTAAATCTCAACCCATATAATTTCCTAATTACTGTGTACCATTGATGACTGGGATAATCCGTGTGATGCTTAATAGATGTATCTTTCATTTTGTGTAATTTTTATTGAGCATTTATATATGTCTAATATAAATAATAAATAATTTAGCTTGTATCTATAGTCTTTGGATTAGCAGTCGTCCTGCTATCTCACTAATACCAGTGTTTTGGGGCTGGATGCTATCCAGGATTGATAGTATTATGACTTAAGTTCACCCCCATGGCTATTTTTAAGTTTCCTAGCACATGCTGAATTGAAGGCTTTTCATGATTACTTGATTAGTGAAAAGTAATTTGCCCATTTACCCAACTCCTTCGGTCTCCCCTTGAGTGTTTTGAATGAAACTTTGCCCATTTACCCAACTCCACAAACCTTGTGACCCTCTCCTTTTAAAAGCTAATTCGTAATGAAACTCTCATTTTGTGTGATTAGAGAAAAGAGATGTTGCGTGACAGATTGACTGCACAGTACACAATGATCAAGCAAATCTAGTGGTTTCCCTTCACCATTAACCTAAGGAATCTTATAACTCTGCAGGGCTCTGCTCAGTAAATGAATTTGAAATTGGAAATATCTGTTTTACTGAGATATAATTTAAACACGAGAAGCACCAAGTAATTCACAAGGCAAGAGAGTAATCTTAAACACACATTAGTTCTCTATGAAATCCTATTATAAAATAGTGACCAACATATATGGGGATAAGTGTTTGCTTTCTGGTAGAAGCAGACATTTCTTAACCTTGCTTTGGGGTAGCTTAGGTTCATGAGTAATCACAATATGCTATCTTATGGATGTTTGCATAATTATTTGCTATTTGTTGTTGTTACGGTGCAATGGTTTTGACTTTGACTAAAACTTACGACTTTTTGTGATTTTTTTTTTCCTGTATCTTTTTTAATCCCTGAAATGCGTTGTTATATTTCAATATGCTTTCACAGGATTTATATTGGATAGCATATAGATATGTTCTTTCTTATTTAATGCATATCATTCATTTAACTGATATTTATCATGGATGATGGAATATTTTATTTTGATAACACTTTTAGCACAATAACCATAATTAGTTTTTCTTTTGTTGTAGTTTTGCATTCTTGTTGAATTAGTTATATATTCTTTTTCAGGGGATTGAGCTGTCAAATCCACAGGCTCATGCACACCAACTTGGTAGTGGAACTCAAAGCACGTATTTCTCTGAAACAGGAACATTTTCAAAGATCAAGAGGACATGAAACCATGCATGAATGCAAATTCTTGATCAGTTCCCTGGATTATTCTTGGTGGACATGCCTAGAAATTGTTGATGCTGATGGATATTACTTGATAGTTTTATGGTAGATTTTTGAAGAATAGCCATGTTTGTTGTTGATTATGATGTTGATACCTTCCACTGTATATGACTTCTGCAGTGCCTTATACCAGGTTCCTTTCCGTAGTAACAAAGAAATGTTGATCAATATAGTGGCCATTTTCATGGCCTAGCTTGAGAACAAATTGTCAATGTAGAATTGTAGACCAAGCTTTTGTGTCAATTGAGACCAAGTTTCTTTGCGAGCCATTTTAAGAACTACTATTTTCATTGGCCATGTACATTCAGGGGAAATAATTCCCCCAAGTGTTGGGCTAATGATTGAACATGAATGGCACGCTACTTTAAGGACAACTAGACAAACCCCTTTGGTTAGTTAGTGCCATGTCTAATTAAGAATGTCAATAAGAGTATTTTTTTGAATTTGAGAGACTAAAAGTTGTACATTTTTATTTTGAAGGACTAAGAAAAATAGATTCGATAATTTGAGGGAATAAAAATTAATTAAGTCTAGAAATTCCTTTACAAAAATTGGGATATAATTTTAGCAAAATAAAACATATTTCCATCAGTATCATTATAAAATTTCATTCAAATTTAGAATGAAAATTCAAAGTATAGAAGTCATTCTTTCATTTAAAGTGCTGTATAGTATTTCGTAAGTAAAAAATAAATACATGAAAAAATTTTGGAAATTTGATGAGTTTTTTTTCCACAATTTATCAATCAATTAGAAATTATTTTAGGTATGACTTCTAAAATAGTTTTAAATTTATCATAATTTGTGATAGAATGATAAAGTCAAAAACATTTTTTATTTACAGTATATTTTAATTAAATTACTGTGATAATATAAAAATTTAATCAAATTGTAATTGTTCTTACAACCAAAAAAGAATTTGATAGCAACCCAACTTAACTTTGATCTTAACTAGATTAAAAATCAAATAAAAAACTTGAAAATGTTAAAATTCCAAAGAAAACACGAGATTAAATTATAGTGGCAGTGGAAGGTTTCTAAAAAAATATTGAATTGTGAAAATTGAGTTATACTATGTATAAAAACTCACTCCCTTTTCATATAAAAGCATTTTCTTTCATGGCTATGTTGTGGATCATAACTAATTATGAAAAAAAATAAGATATGATATATTTACATAAATTCTTACAACAATTTATATAACATCATTTTATGTGTTATCTCTCTTTATCTTATCATTTATTACATTTCAATTTTTTTTTATGTCCTCTCACTTTTTCCCTTTTTTCTTTGTTGAAAAATTTGTAGTACAAGTATCATTTTTTATATTTTTATATGTCACAGTCCGCTAACATTACCTAACATTAACTAATGGTAAATATGAAAGATTTAATTTTAATTAAAAGTAAATTAATTTTGGTTAAGAAAATATAAATAATTTTTTCCTAATGTGGAGAATAAAACATTACACATGAACGATTTCAAACAAACAAATAAGTAAACAACTACAACTAAAAATAGGATGTTGCTTAATGTACTTGCATTATTGCTTCTTGTTGTGCCCCATTGCATTTTGGAAAGTCCAATCCAGAATGCAATTGCCCCAATAGGAAGCATAGTAGGACTATAGGAAGTTTTAGCCCTAAAAATATCTTGATAACGATGTTCCAACCGTGATGTCTTTGCAAACTCAAAAGAGAGCATGCACATGTGTTGTCTTCACTTAATCTCTTGAAGGGCATTGCTATTGGCCCCTACCCTTTGCTATTGACTCCTACAACAATTATCTTCCTACCCTCCTCAGTTTCTTACACCTGCAACCCCTCCCCTTCCTTTCACAGAGTCATGATTATGTTTTCTTTGAGTTTTTGTGAACAACAACAGAATTGTAATTTCACTATTTGGTTTGTGTACATAACGAAATCAAGATTTTGTTACTGTCTGGATTTTGACACACAATGAAGTCATGTTTCCATTATTATGTTTAACAAAAACCCTTCTTTCGGCATGAGACTTGAAAAATTCCTTCAAAATCAATTTTTTGATTGAAGAAAAGGGTTTTTTTGTGGCAAATATGTTGGACCATGCTTTGACATTGTTAAATATTCTTTGACCTAAGAAATTATTCCAATTTAAATGTAAAGTAAAAAAAATTCTTAGTAAGAAATTAAGTTTAAGTTCTTCCTCCATCTTGTTCTTGTCTTTCTTTTTCTTTATACCTTTACTATTCTTTTCACTATCTGATCCTACATAATCATTTTCAATATCTTTTTCTTGGTTTGAGATAGATAATTCAAGATTTATTTCATCCGGGTATTATGCTTTTGCCTGATTTTGAGTCTTTAAGTCCCATTCAAAGTTGTATGAAATAGACAAATTATACGTTGAAATCGAACATATGAGTAAAAAGTTATACCCTTTTAAAATTGTAGGGTTCAAAACTTCAAAATTCAACACAAATATACAATGTTGGTTTGGATATGAGTGTTGCATTGTTATGGAGTGGTGGAGTCAGAGCTTGGTGGTGGTGTGTCGTGGTGTTGGTTGGTCGCTATGATGTGCATGCTAAAGAAAGGAGTTGTGGAAGATGGAGTACAAAGTGGAAAAAGGAGGGGAAAAAAAAGAAAAATTCTTGGCCTTTTGATTAAAAAAGTAACATATCTAGTTATTTAGAAAATTTGTGTTGTGTGATTTTGTTTTTACTTTCGTACAATAGAATCTGTCTAGTTCTAGAGGTGAGCAAAGGACACATTGGGATAAGTTTATGTTTGTCCTTATTTGGTCCAAATGTTTTTTTTTGGGCCATTTACTTAAACTTAAACCTAATCTAATTGAGACACAAAATATATAGAATAAGATAAGTTAGCTGACTTTAAAACATGATATATCAATTTTAGGATTATATATGTTGAATTATAGAATAAAAGAAACTAGTGTGTAAACCCCATGCGATGCACGAAATGAATTTTTGATGAAAAATGTAATAATTTTTTAATTTGTATGTAACAATATAAAAACAAATTTATATCCATAGTGTAAAAATATTTAATATATGAATCATATTTTAAGAAATTGATTATTAATAATAATATTTATAATTACTAATTTAATTCCAACTATTCTTTGTTTCACATAATATTATAATATTGTTAAAAATTTAAAATTCCAAGAAGTCGGATATCAAAATTTTTAATTAATTAAAATTAGTAAATATAAATTTAATTATTTAACCCCAAATATTATCACTTTCAAAAAAGAATTTATGAGATTTAAATTTTTTTAAGAATACATTTATAATAATTAAAATTAGTACACTTGAAATTCAAATTATTAATTTAACCCAAATAAGAACTTTTATTTTTTTTTAAATGTTTACCATTTCAAGAAAATACTTATAATAAATTTAAATAATCACAAGATGAAAGCTTTATGTATTAACATAAACATCTATGCATATATTTTATAAACTCAAACTCACAAAGAACATACTTTTAAATATCAAATCAACCATAAAAAAAGCCCAAGAAGTAGCATACCAAGAAAATAAAAGAGTTTTAGGGTACACATGCCTTACACTTGAAGCATTCTAAAAAGAAGAAAAAGAGTAACTTGAGAATGTTTGAATCTTTTAATACCCAAAAATTCTTTCTTCTTGAGCAAATCACCACAAACACTTCTTGGACCAAAGAATTGTGGAAGAAAATGAGAAAAAATGATGAGAAGATGGAAAAGTGCAATAACTTACCAACTATTTGAGACAATGGTGAAGAGAATAGATAAAGTCTTGGTCTTGCAAGTGAGTAGCACTAAGGAGCTTGAGGAATGTGGTATCATAGTAGGAAGCGTATGGGGATTGAAATATATCATAAAGTATAGATTGAAATACACTTGAAAAACTCTTTATTAGTTATACAATATATGATTAATTGAACAAAGATTAAATCATACATATAACATGAAGCACTAATGGAGATTAGGAAAGAAAGATTAATGACAAAAGCGATTTATACTGGTTCAATCATTTTTGACCTACATCTAGTTAGATTTGACAACCCTAGTCAAATATTTCCACTAATATCCTTTAGTTTACAAACACAATTCACACACAAAAATCAAACTAAACCCATTGTTGAACCCTACAACAATGTGAGAGAAAACCATTTGTGGAAGCCTACAACAAAGCCCTGAAAAATCCTTTTTCAGAATTCAACCACTAATATAAAAAAAGAGTATAAGGAAAGAGATAATCAAATCCTAAAGATTGAAATCTTTTTAGCACGTGATTGAACACGAGCCATAGCCTTGTCTTCGATCTTTTTTTAATAAAGATGTGAATCTTGTTGATCTCTATCACTTCAACAGAAAAACCCTATTTATAACTTCCAACACAATTTTAAAATAATTTGGAAGCTTAAAGACTTAATGATGGGTCAATCATTTATAAAGGTTTTGTTAAATAGCAATTTTAATTGATTAAATCGAGTGAGTAATCGATTAAACTATTCTTATCATACTTGGGTTCTCAATGAAGAACAAATTAATCGATTAACAAGATTTGTGATCAATTAAATCAATCTTACAAAGTCATAAGTGGAATTTTGGAAACAATGTAATCGATTATCATAAGCCTGTAATTAATCAAAATGACATTATAGTGTCTTCCTTCTAAAAGAGCAAACATTGTAATCAATTACGAGAAACTTGTAAGTATTCAAATTAATTCCTCACTTGTATATATGTAATTGCATGGAATGCACAAAAAATGTTACTTTCAGGCCTTATTTGGGGTAATTTTTAGATTTATGTTAGGTTTTAAAAATTAAAACAAGTTTCTGTTTTTAATTTATAATTTTTAGTTTTCTTCTCGATTTTAAAAAATTGTTGCCAATTTTATCATTTTCCTTTTAACTTTATAGTCCTGGCACCTCTAAAACCCTTTTTCTCATCCGTCTCATAGCAACTACAATTCAGCTCTCCTCTACCACCATGTTAAACTTCAACTCTAGCACCAGAACAACATGTCATTCCCTTTAAAACCTCACAAATTATGCATAAATAAATCAAACCCAGAAATGTAACTTTGTTTGTTTTCCCTTTTCTGAGAAAGGGGTAGAAAAGGGGAAAAGGAAAAACTCCTTTTTATGGTATTGTTTATTTGTTCTTTTGAAAATTTGATTCATCAACATGGAGTTAGAAAACGTAAAAATCATTTTTTGAGGCGGGACTTGGATACCCAATTGGCATTTCATGAAATGTGCGAAGGGGGTGAGAGGAATTTCTAGTGTTGTAGGTATATTGGAATCAGATTCACGCATTTGTTGCAATGCACTAAGGCAAATCTCAAAGAACAATCCGGTGTTGTCGATATTGAAGTGAAAGAGGAGGGCAAGAGCAAAAACAATGGTGTTTTTCTCCATGCCTGGAAATGCTAGTGGCTTCATCGGAGGAGGGAAAGGAGAAGTCTTCACGGATTACAAAAGGGATGAGGGGCGCACTCAGAACAATTATAAAAATATCACAACTTTGTATAAAAAATATATTTTTCTGGTTTTTAAAACTAACATAAAAACGTTTGAAATTGGATTAAAAATAATTTCAACATCAATTTTGTCGAACACATTTTATTTTCAAAATTATATTTTAAAACTCAAAACTGGAAATCACCTTAAACGTGGTCTCAATTTTGGTGCATGTTTTCAAATTTATTTAGATTAATATATCTAATGGTCTAATTAATATGTTTATGACATGGAATGACTAATTAGTTTGTAGTTTCAATATTTTTTCCCAATTTTAAAAACTTGTTAATTTTATAACTGCTTTCCACTTACATATGAAATAATACTTGATTGATAAAAAGGTGGAGATTGAGAGCTAAGGATGGGGATAGTGCAATTGTATTATTAGTGGGAGTATGGCGGCCAACAAGAGAAAGTGTAAGGGCATTATTGGTGGGAGTGTGGTGGTCAACAGGGGAGACTGAATGGGTAAAGGGGAAAACTATCGGTGGAAAAATGCACTACTTGATCTGATGAAGGTTACAAGTTATAGCATGTTGGATAAAAAAGTCTGATTCAATTCGTGTTTCTAAAACGATACTTACTCTTAGTGAAAGCTAGATATTTATGGATTTTTACTGATTTAATCATTATTGGATCAGACTAAAAAGATCAAATTTTACTTAGACTTAAAAAATTTTAAGTTCAAGCTCTACATTTTCTGTAATTAGAAAGGTCTATATTTTATTAGTTTAGGTTTGACTGGGTTAGGCATTTAGTCACTTCTAGAGAAAATTAAACATGTGAAAAAAAAACTAAATGATAAGTTAAAAAGATTGGTTAAAAGTAAAAAATTACTGAAATAAAATATAAAAGGACAATTTTTAAAAAGTTATAACTAAAATATGACTTTTTTATTTTATTTTTAAAAGTAATTAAAATAATTCAAAAAATATTTTAGCCCATTTCAATCAAATAAATTGTTTTCAAATTTGTTTTTTTTTTTTAAATTAAACATACTACTACCACAAAATGGGATATAATTTTATTATTATTTTGATTGCGATCTTAAAAAATAATTTGAATGAATATCACTGGAATTTAGGATCTGGCTTACATATAAATTTAATTAGGTTAGTGCCTCGTCTTGCACGAATATTACATTCACATTTTATAATTTATAAGAGTAATCTTTATATTATTTTATATTTTAATATATTATGAATTATTTAGTTTAAATTTTAATACATGTATGTTAATAGATATATAAAAATAATTTAAATATATTTTTCTATGCATGCTCCATTTTTTTATATTGGTGATATTATCCTAAGTAGGATTTTCTTCACTCTGATAATGTTTTGCATGTTCTCTTTTAACTTTCTTTTAACAAAAGATGATTTAGTTTAGTTTGTTTTATTTTGTAATTGGGTTGTTGATACAAAGTAATTAGTAACTTTGCAAATGACTAAATTTTGTTAAAAAGTGACATGTTTATGTGAAAAAATATTATTTTATAATAGATTTTAAATTTATTTAATTAATTAAATATGTTAAAACTATCACATATAAAAAATACTATAGGAAGTATGATCAATTTATTAAAAATAATGATAAAATTAATAGAATCATTTGGATATATTATAGGTATGATACAATTAATTTTTTTGTGTGTGATTTAAGTATTAATAATATAACTAGTAATTTGTAAATTTATTAAAATCAATGTTTATTCAATTTTTTAATAATAATAATAATAATAATAATATATTATTTAGAATTACTTAAATTAAAGTTGTTAAAAATTTAAAAATATATTTTCAGAAAAAAATGTATCAAGTTAAAAAATTGTATACGGAAATAATTATATATCAGTGTTAGAAAAAATTATCAAATTTTTAAATAATAATTTATAACTTTATTACATCAATTTATTAAATACTAATTGGATAATTATATTAAATATTGAAAAATAATTATATCCGTGCATCAGAAAAAAGGTATCAAACTAAAAAAATTGTATACCGAAATAATTATATATATGTGTTAGAAAAAATGTATCAAAATTTTTAAATGATAATATAAAATTTTATTACATTAAATACTAACAAGATAATTATATTAAATATTGATAAATACTTATATACCCGTGTTAGAAAAATATATCAAATTAGAAAATTTTGTATATGGGAATAATTATATACCTGTGTTAGAAAAAATATATCAAAATTTTTAAATAATAATATATACTTTTATTACATAAATACTTATGGAAGAATTATATTAAATATTGATAAATAATATATACGGGAACCCATAAAATATCGCAAAAAAATTGTACCGCATAAAAAAAGAAAGTTATAATCGGTAAATTAATTATACATGTAAATTATAGAAAATCATGATAATTAATGAAAAATTACCGTAATTATAATATATTAAATATCATATTATATAAAATATTCAAAATCAATTTAAAATGTAATAATTCAGTCATAAATTATTTTTTAATTATTAATTTTTAATCTCATACATTATTTAAATTAATGGTATTATGATCAATGAAATATGTATCCTTAAAATGAATCCAATTTGAATAATATTATTTAATAATTTTGAAAGAAATAAATATGAAATTTTCATGTAATATTACTATGTAAAATTAAACCTTCTTTTATATATTATATATTATATAATATATAATATAATAGATATAAAACAAAACTAGGTTAGAACGTGCGAGCATCACTTGCAATTCTTACCTTGAATATAGGTGTGTTTATGGTGTAATTTGGTTGAATTTTTAGATAAAGTATTATCATACTAAATATAAAATTAAGATACGGTTCAATTTAATTCAATTAAATATAACATTAAATTTAAATCAAATCAAATCAATTTTTTAGTTTGATTTATATTTTTAATCTATTATTATAATTTGAATTTATTAACTAAACTAACATAATTATTATATATGTTATATAATTTAAAAATGAATTTATTTTTATTAAATTTTATTTAATGTATTTTAGTTAAAAATTATTATCTTCATTTCTATTCAGCATTAATAAAAAATAATATTGTCAATTCTTTTTTTAACATAATAATAATATGTATCACTTGATATTTAACATTATTTTTTTAATAATATTAATCTATCTTTTTTAACATATGAAAGTAAAATATACATTTTAATTATAAAATAAATGTTTGATTTTTTATAACAAGATTCAAAAGATTTTTATTGATTGATTTTACTGTTTATAAATAATTTGGTTTAATTTCGAATACTTCTTATAGCTTGAAGATAAAGAATATCAAAATTATAAAACTGTAAAAAAAAATTTAAATCATTATCCAACGAGAGTAGCATAAAAGGTAGAGTAAATTACATTTGTACATATTTTTTATCAAATTGCACCCAATATCCTTCTCTTTTTATATATTATTTTTACCCACTTCTGTCATTGTTAACTAATGTCAATTGAAATATTTGAGTGAACATAATTGTCCGTTAGTGTAAATTATATATTTACACTCGCACCTCCTCTTTTTCTTCAAATTGCATCCGATATCTCTCCCTTTTTATACATTACTTTTACTCATTTTCGTTAACATTATTGAATAACGTCAATTGAAATATTTGAGCAGACAAAATTATCCATTAGTGTAAATTACACTCACACCTGTGTTTTTTTTCAAATTGCATCTAATATCCCTCATTTTTTATACATTTTTTTACCCTATGAAGAAGCCAGTATATAGGGAACTAGACGCAAAGGTGATAATGGTCAAAGTTACAACTGGAGATGAGAAGGTGGTAAAGGTGGATATGACGGTGGCTATGGTGGTGTTGGTTGCTCCGATGAGAATAGACGTGCCTGGATGCTGTGTTGGCGAGCAAGAATGACGATTAGAAGAAAGAAGTGATGTTGCCGTGGGAGAGGGACGAGGAGAAGGAGATGATGATGGTAACTGAAGATGATTTATTGAAGAAGAAAAGAATTTGTAATACTTAAGATATGATTTTGAAAAAGAAGATGTAAATATAAAATTTTATTAAAAGTTATGTAACCAATATATTCTTATTTTTAAAGTATTAAATTATGTTTAGAAGGGAATACGCCTGAGGATAATATAAGCTAAATAATTAACATGTTTTTTTGCGGGATATAAAAAGGAGGAATAATATATACAATTTGAAAAAATCACGGAGTCTGAGTCTAGTTTAATCTAAAAGCTATTGTGTGTGAGAGTGAAACAGCCCAAAGAAAGATACAAAAATTGATACGAGACTGAACAAAATTAAGAGTGTTTCGTTTCTCTTCTGATGGTCGTGAGTGGTTCCTTCCCACTAACTTCGAAGAGGAGAAGGGTCACCAGCTTTTGTTCCACCGACATGGATGCTGAAACTGCAAAGGTTTCTGGTTTCTGTCTTCTGGCACTACACTAATTCTTGTTCTTTTTTCTTGTTTTAATATTTTGTTATTAGTGCGATTTCTGGGTCTTTTGATTTATTTCCATCCCTTTGTTAATCTTTTCATCTTCGTTTCCGATCTGGGTTTGGTTTATGTTTGCCTTTTCTCTTGATTATTTGAAGATTCCTGTTGTGGGTTTCTTACAAGTTTCTTTTTTTATTATTGGGTTTTTGACTTCCTTGGAAAGCAAAGAATTTTTGTTCTTGGCGTCGTCTTTATGTTTTCCCAGTGTTTTTTAATTGACATTGATATGTACTAACTGGGTACCCAATAAAAAAGAAAATATTCAAATTTTAAGGATGAAAAACACAAGAACTAAACTATTAATTTGCGGTACTCAAAAGGGGGAAGAAAGTGCATTATATATATACCCATTCAATGTGCAATATGATTTGTCATTGACATGGGTGTTGTAAAGTTTTAATTTTGTGGTGCTAGCAACTGGTTTAATATAGAACTATTCTGTTAATGATGTTTAGCTCATCTAATTCATCTCAAATTATCATTTAGATATTGTTTGAGACAACTCTCATCTTGAATGACTATATTATGATTTAGAGCATCTAGTTCTGTTCTTCATGTTGTGGGCAAATTGGAAAATATTAGTTGTGTTTCTTTTGCTACCCTTTTCTCAGAATTTTATTGTTAGTATGGTAGATTAATCCACAACCTTTTCTAGATTCCTTCACTGTCCAATCAACCTTGTCTTAGAATTATTTTACTCTTAATTGCAAGAAGGTATTCCAGGGGTTACTAATTAGACTATGCACATTCAACACTCTTTGATATTTTGTGCTCATTAACAACAGAAACAATCCCACTAGGCAGGGTTGGCTACATGGATCTATAAAAGTCACTGGGTCCTATCAAATACTACCTTCATTCCTATATATAAGAAACAAATAGCCAGTTCATCAAGACCAATAAAAGTTGTTAATTTGGTTAACTTTAATTAATAATATCATAAATTTGAATTTTATTCCAAAAGTACCCATTGAATCAAATGGTTTAAGTAGTGGTTGCATTTAATGACACTACTCATTTTTTAAGGGATAACTTTTTCCACCAATGAGTATGACTTATCTCATTAGTAGTCTTTACAATAAATAAGGGTATAGAAGGAAATTAGCAATTGATGTATTTAAAAGTGGTCTTATGTTTCTTATATTTAGGAACAAATAAATGTTCCCATTTGTTTCTTATATATAGGAACAGAGGTAGTACTGAAGTTTCTGTAAAAACCATTTAAATCAAGGTCTTCATTGAAGTTTCACATAGTGTTTTCAGTGGTCTTTCTCTATCCCTTTTAACAAGACTGACTATCTTCCATTTGTTCAACTTTTCGTTAAGGGTTTTCCTCTCCCCCTTTTAAATCTATGTTTGACATTCTCATCAATCTTCCCATCACTTTGTAATATGGGTTGCAAGATACCTAAGCTGTGTAAGTGTAACTTGTGATATGGCGTGATCTCCTGTTATCACCTATGAGATGTTGTTACCTCGTGTCTTAGTGAATTTGTACTTTGTATATGCTGTCTTATTCCTACACAACGAGAAATCAGTTGATTCCAAAACCTCTCCCCACAACTAACTTTAAAATTTACTCCTTTTCTTGATTGATCGGTGATGAGTGAGGGCTATCTCATCCATAATTTGATTCATGCTTAAATAATAAGCGCTGGAATTCAAACTGGCTCTTTTCAAATGATGCCTATGAGTGGCATTGTGTAGTTAAATTTACTTAGATTTCCTCTGAATGCAGAATGTGCATTATTGTTATCATGATTCTCATTATCAGTGTTATCAAAATTGCAACCTAGACTGTGTGAGATTGCATGATTTCATGATTTTTGCAGCCATCTCTGCGCTGGATTGGAGTTAAGATTGTGATTTGGTCTAACAGCACTGAGATAGTCGATCTTACAAGATCGTGAGATCTGCAATTTCATGAGTCAAACACAGTTGTTGCAACTGGGTTCTAAGTCAGGTTTTGTGATCCGAGTTAAGAAAAAAAAACCCGAAGCCTTCTCTCATGCGACACCATTTGAATCCAATTCTTCCAACTTTTCGATCTTGTTCAAACTCATCTCTTCTATCTGTTCGTGTTCTCTGTTCTGATTTTGATGCAACTTCTTTGTTATCTGTATTGGGGCTTTCTCATGGAGTTCTTTGGTCTGGCTGAAGCTTGTTTTTAATTTGTGTCATGCTCAGCTTTCTGTTCTTGGAGCTAGGGTTGACTGAACAAGCTCTGCTTATCTTTTCCTTTTGTTTTTGGTTTTTGAAATGATGGTTTTCAAACCGGGAATCAAATAGTGAATCAGAAGACTGATAGGAGTAGGAGGTGGGGAAAAGTGTATAATAGGAGGGTTTAATTAGCAATTAACAGTGAGTGGAAGTTATAAATAGAGAGAGTAGTAGGTGAGAGGGGACCTGAAAGTAAATGGAGGTGGTGATTCTCGAAAATCACACTGTAACTCAGGAGATATTCTTCAGATTTCAATAAAATTCTCACTTTCTTCATTCTGTTTGGTCCAGTTCTATCAACTGGTATCAGAGCTCCGATCTTGGGGCTATGAAGAAGTTAATGGTGTCAAAAACAAGCAATAAAATGGATACAAGGATGGATGCAATCGAGCGAGCCGTGGAGGAAAACCGTGAGGCCGTAGATGCACGATTGGGTTCCATTGAAGCCATGCTTCAGAGGCTCGCAGCAGCCTGGGAGAAGCAGATTCCGGAGGAGACTGTGCCGCGGAGCGTGACGCTGCAGGAGCCACTCGTTGGAGGAACATTGAAATGCCCATATTCATGGGAGATGATCCTTTGGGATGGTTGTCAAAAATTGAAAGGTATTTTCGAATCCAATCTATGAGGGAGGAAGATAAGCTAGAAGCCATAATGGTGGCAATGGAGGGGGAAGCATTAGCTTGGTTTCAATGGTGGGAGTCTTGGAATTCAAACCATTCGTGGGAAGGATTCAAGACTGCCCTAGCACAAAGAATTCAAGGGTCGAATGTGGGAAGTCCGTTCCAAGCATTATTAGCACTGAAGCAAGAAGATACAGTGCAATGCTATATTGGGCAGTTTGAGAAGCATGTAGGGACTGTGAAGGGGCTGGAGAATCCTTCTTAATGGAGGTATTTCTTAAGGGGTTGAAGGAGGAGATTGGGACTGAGGTGAGGTTGCACGAGCCCAAGAATCTGATGGAAACTATGCTCAAGGCTAGACAATTGGAGGAAAAAAATAGAGTGCTGGGAAATTTGCCTAGAATTAGTAAAGGGGCTCAACCCTTTCAGCATTCTTGGTTCTCGGGTCAGAGAGCTGGAAGGGAATGGCAGCAGGGCAGTAGCAAGGTGCTGGAACCTCAATTAGCTGCTAAGACAGGGAGGGATCCTTGGAGGGGAAAGAGGAATTTCCACAGATTATCACCTGTGGAGGTTAATGAAAAAATGAGAAAAGGTGAGTGCTTCACTTGTGAGGAGAAATATCATCCCATACATTTTTGTAAAAACAAACAGCTGAAGTTGATGATCATGGAGGAAGAGGATTTTAAGAGGAATCAAGAGGAGGATAAAGATGATGACGAGGAGGGTCTACATCAACTGTCTTTGCATAGTATTGAGAGGTTTACTATCAAGAAATCACTCAAACTATGGGGGAGGATAAAAGACAGGAAGGTGGTGGTGTTAATTGATCATAATTTCATTTGTATGAGATTAGTGAAGGAGCTGGAATTAAGGGTAACTCCTACCAACCCTTGTTTTGTGTGGAAATTCATTTCTATGAGATTAATGGTTGTGGAGCAACTCCTCAACCATTACCAGCAACTTTGAATGAAATTGGGAGCTTCAAATGCAACTTGAGAAGATTATGCAGCAGAGGTTGACAGAGGCTGGAAGACATGAGGTCCTTATCAAATGGAAGGACTTACCACATCATGAGGACAGTTGGGAATTTGCTGAAGACATGAAGGCTGTTTTTTCTAACCTGGACCTTGGGGACAAGGTCCATCTTGAATGGGAGGGTATTGATAAGAGTAGGAGGTGGGGAAAAGTGTATAATAGGAGGGTTTAATTAGCAATTAACAGTTAGTTCAGTTAGTTATAACTAACTAAGTGTTAGTTAGTTATAACCAACTAGGAGTGAGTGGAAGTTATAAATAGAGAGTAGTAGCTGAGAGGGGACCTGAAAGTATTAGGAGGTGGTGATCCTCGAAAATCACACTGTAACTCAGGAGATATTCTCTAGATTTCAATAAAATTCTCACTTTCTTCATTCTGTTTGGTCCAGTTCTATCAAAGACCTACTTTTTCAATTGCAAAATGTACCATATTGTCAATTGTAAGATTCATGATCAGTAATTAAAAATAATATATACATGCTATCAAAGTCATATAAAAGCACCAATTCATGATAAATAACTAAAATACATAAATATGAGAGCATTTTAACATGGAAGAAACATATCGAAACATCTATGTATTAGCATTATGAAGTCAAATTGCTCACTATATAGCTAATAAAGTAATATTAGTCTCTTTCTTTTTTGTGTGTGACCCATTTTTCACACAAGATGCCTAACTGCACAAAGCCCAACATGAGTATAAAGACAGCAACAAAGAGGAGAAACAAGAAGTATAGAAATACCAAAACAGAGGTAAGAAACCACAACTAGCAAGACCTCCGATATTGAATGCTACCAGAAATGAAATAGTCAGAGACAGAATATATGAAGCACATGTAGCACTGTAGTGTGTGGGGACTGGGGAGATGCAGAGGACAAAAGAAAAATAGGGTTTCTTTCTAAAATGTTTCGTGTGGATCATATTGGAGGGTTTAGAGTGGCTATTTCCCTCCCTTTTGGCCCAATTGTTTTAAATGTATTTTTAGTGTTTTTCAGAAACAGGTTATGCATGACCTGGCCTGGTTACATGTCTGACCCAGTTGCGAACTGAGTTGTGTGATGCAGAAATTTATTGCGATTCAAGGTTCAATTCAGCACATTGCTGGGAGAATTGCATGTATGATGTATCAAATTGTGATTTTTACAATTTTAATAATAGTCTGAAACTACAAATGGGCTTGTTGAGCCTTTCATTTGAGATGCAAACACTCTTGGATATTTGGACCTGTTAAATCGAAATAATGACAAGGAAGTTGATAAGAATAGAGAAGATGGAATAGGATAGAAAAGATGAACTAGAAATTTTATATAAGTAAATTGAGATATTTTTATATAACATAGGTTTTCGAGAGCCTGCCTCTCCACAATTCAGACTTGTCCTTCTTGGTTTTTCCCCCCTTCTTAATCTGGTTTACTTCTATTTATACTGCATCTAACATCTATTCCTAATAGACACAATTGTTCAGAATGGTTGTGACTCTTCACCAAGGGTCATGTCCTCTTGATTCACATCTCTTGACCTTGTGCCCCTTGGGTGGATCGTGTCTGTTGGGTGATCACTAAGGGTCATGTCCCCTTGATTCGCATCTCTTGACCTTGCTCCCCTTGGGTGGATCGTGTCTGTTGGGTGGTTAGCACTCCTTGGGTGGTCCAGAACTGTTGCTTCTCTTACTCGCTGCTTGTGGGTGTACACCCTAGTGATGGGTGGCTTACGCTTATTAGAAGTCCTCTCTCTGTCCTCTGAAATGATTGTTATCTTTGATCTTCCATGAGACATTGGATTTTTCTCTGATGCATATGTATTATTTATTTATTTATTTATACTGCTACCAACTTTTCCTAATTCAGGTTTACTGATTCTGCACTTCAATGAACTTATTTATTCAATGATCTTCCGTTTACCATTATATTTTGTTGAACCAGGCCAAGCTTGCTGCTGTGAAAGAAAGATTTGGACGAGAGATCCATGTTTTTGAAACATCAGTTGTTTCTTCATCTTCAAAGGCTGCATTATCCAATGGTAATAGCACCTTATCTTAGACAATTCCAAGTCCCTTGAAAATGTTTGCTTGTAAAATTTCAATTGTTGATATTGTTTCTCATATATCTTGATTAAACTTATATTTCTTGTTGATATGTAGGAGAGGAGACTGATGACTTCTATGAGTTTACTGCTGAAGATTATTACAGGCTTTTGGCTACTAAAAAGCAAGGTAATGATGATACCAATCATTCCATGAGCGAAGGAGTAAAATTTATTAACCACATTGTTACCTATTTTCAGGCCCTGTTTCATATGAGGAATATGCCAAATTTTCTAATTTGAACAATTACCTAAATAAGATTACAAGTCATATAAGCTTATGCATCTGCATTGATGTGCACTTCTCCATTTTACTCTTTGTTTGGATTTTTTTTGGTTTATGGAACAAACATAACAAGAGGGGATAGGCTTGGATGGGAAGTGTAGGAATGGGACAAAGTTACCATTCTGCTTGTTTGGAAGATTAATAAAGCAACAAAACCGAATTCCATTGTCCTTGTGTGTTCCCCCCATTCCACCCCAATTGTGGGGAAGCGATATTTTTATCTTTGGGGGGGAAATTATGGAGAATCATTCCGTTTCTGTTCTTTTGCCCTCCGATCTATTTTAAACTCTCAAACAGGGGGATTATATCCTCTTTCCCTCATTTCCTTTCCGTTCCACTCATTACCTGTCATAAAAATAGGATGTTATTTTTTATTTATTTTAAAACCTGATAATCTAATGAGGTTGAGAAAACAAAAAGTTAAATAATGAGGAAAAAAATGATTAAATGGTCAATGTCAATTAGCCATTTGTTTGCAGCATTTAGAAGTGCCATATCATACTCTATGCTGTTTATACTGTCCTCTACTAAATATATTATTTTCTCCCACTTTTTGGCTTTTTAAATGCACTTGTATATGTGTTTTATTTATTTATTTACAACTGATGGGTGATAATACTCACTGAAAGGGTGATGCTAAACAGAATTAGTTTTTTTTTTTTTTTAAACTGTTAGAATGCTTCGAGAAAATTATCACTCCATGACATTGAAATTTAAATGTATTCAATTTACTTAGATAAATTCTTGAAGACTCGAAAAATCCGAGAAGCAGAAGAGGCAGCTCGTAGGTCAAGAATAACCAAAGTAATGTCTAGCTCCTTCTTTGTTGTTGTTCTTAATATTATTATTATAGTTGCAGTTGAGACTGAAAGTAGTGAATAATGTCGGTTGTTGTATTTCCATGATAACATTACAATATTTAATTATTTATATACAAGGATGAGATAATCAGTCTCATGAATAGGGACTAGAAATTTAGAATCAACCTGTTTATGAAAATAATTAGGAAACAATCAGAAAACAAGTCAACCTAAATATGGACAGTATTTCGCTAATTATATACTATTATTGCTTGCAGGCTGTAATTAGAGTTCGCTTCCCCGATAATCACACGATGGAGGCTACCTTCCACCCATCTGAAACAATCCTGAGTTTAATTGATCTCCTCACTAAAGTTATTGCACAGCCAGAGCAACCATTTTATATATGTAAGCATGTTATGGTGTTTAGAATTTGTACTGACTTTTTATAGTTTCATTCAAATTCCCTTAACTTATACATTAGTTTAGTATGGTCCATGATGAATCTCAACATGTCTTGAGAAGGATTATAAATTGCTAACCAAGAGAGTTGTTTGGGTATTATTTGAAAAATAAATCACATGTACTTTTATAATGCAGACACTACCCCGCCTAAGAAGGTGCTCAATGACATGTCTCGGGATTTTTACACTGCTGGCTTTTGTCCTGGTGCCATTGTGTACTTCTCATACAATGTCCCAAAAGGTAAGTTCTGTCATAAGAATCCTCTTTGCAGAAGTAAATACCTAAATCCTGCAAAGATTAGTGCCAGAATTGTTTCCAAATTAGTCCGTTACCTATCTAAAATGTCTTCATATTTGTTCTAATGGAGACTGAAGTAGCAATTAAAAAGGACATACTTCGCAACTGTTTTATATCTTCACATAAGTAATTTGATGACAAAAATATTTGGAATGTTGTGACATACTAATCTTTGGAGGATCAGTTTAGGGGGTTGTTTAATATTTTATCATGTGATTATAATATCAGCACTACATGATCTTGAGTATGACTTATTCCCACTTTGTGAGTTTGTAGGATAGTAGTTTTCCAAAATATTCCCCCCTCCCAATTTTTCATGTTATGTGATACAATCCCGCCTATGTGTGTTTGCATGCATGGTCTGTCTCAAGCCAGGATAAAGGAAGAGGGTTGGCGTTAGGGGGTTGCAAACCGGCCGTAAAAAATCAACTATTTTTATATGATGAACCTTTATGATATTTCCTTGGGGCGTACCTTTTATAGTGACGCGTTACATCGGGTCTCGGGTGTAGCAAAAAATGAGTTAGGGTCTTTGCCACAAGGCAATGTGCTACATCGATTCCGGGATGTAGTGATAAGTGAGCTAGGGTCCATGCCGAAAGGCAAGGCACCAGGTCTTCACCTGGATTTGATGACAAATAGGCAAGGGTCCCAACACACAGATGGGTGAGCATGGTGGACAAACACCGCCTAGGGGTTTAGGATGAAATTGGGAAGCTGGAACATAGGAACATTAATGGGTAAACTGAGGGAGTTAGTAGATGTTTTTGCCAGAAGGAAAGTGAATATTGTTTGCTTGCAAAATACTAAGTGGGTTGGAGAAAAGGCCAAGGAAGTGGAGGGCACCGGTTTCAAGTTGTGGTATACAGGTACAACCAAGAGTCAAAATAGGATTGGAATTATGATCGATAGATGTTTCAGAGATAAAATGGTTGATGTCAAAAGGAAATGTGGCAGGATTATGATGATTAAGCTTTTAGTGGGGATCTAATTTTAAATATCCTTAGTGTGTATGCACCCCAAGTTAGATTACAATCAAATGAAAAGAACCAATTTTGGAAAGACTTGGAGGAGGTCCTGAGAGAGATACCATGAGAGGAGAAGATTTTCTTAAGAGGAGATCTAAATGGTCATGTTGGTAAAAATAATGGAGTTTTGATAGAATTCATGGTGGTTTTGGCTATGGGACGAGAAATGAGATTGGAGAAGATGTCTTGAACATTGCAATAGCTTATGATTTGATGCTAGCGAACACTTTTTTCCGAAAAAGGAAGTCTCATCTTATCCCTTATCATAGTGGCCAAAATTGTAGCCAAATTGATTCTTTATGGCTAGAAGGGAAGATAGAAATTCGTGTATTGACTGCAAGGTTTATGTTGGAGAATGTGTGGCGACACAACATAAGTTGGTAGTTCTAGAGATTCGGTTCAACAAAGTTCTTAATTTGATGAAGAAGGCTCAAAATCCAAGGATAAGATAGTGGAAGCTAAAGGAGGAGAAACAAATAGAGTTTAAGGAAAACATGTTGCGCGAAGGATCGTGGGAGTTTATTGGAGAAACTAATGAAATATGGAATAAGATTATTATGGGTGTTCAAAATGTGGGAAAGAGAATGCTAGGTGAAAGCGAAGGAAACAAAGTTCTTACAAAGGAAACACAGTGGTGGAATGGAGAGGTGTAGGAGACTATTAAACAGAAGAAGGAATGCTTTAGATTTTTGCATAAATGTTCCAATGATGAGAATTTGCAAAAGTTTAGAGTAGCGAGAAAAATGCAAAGAAAGCAGTGCGGGAAGCTAGAGACAAAATTTTTGACAATTTGTATAAAAATCTTGGGAGCAAGGATGGTGAAAAATGTATTTACAAACTTACAAAAATGAGGGATAAGAAGAGTAAAAACCTCACCCAAGTTAGATGTATCAATGATGAAAATAAAAAATTTTTGGTAAGGGATGAAGATATAAGTGAAAGATGATTAAACTACTTTAACAAACTTTTTAATGGAAATGACGACAAGAGTGAGGTAAATTTGGATGACGTTTTTGATGATTTGAATAGAAGATTTGTGTGCAGAATTAATACACATGAAGTTAATGAGACTTTAAAGAGGATGAAGAATAATAAAGCTTTAGGACCCGATGATGTCTCTATTGAAGTGTGGAGAGGCTTGGAAGATGTGTCAATAAAATGGTGGATCAATCTTTTCAATAAGATTCTTCAAACAAATAAGATGTCTGATGCTTAGAGGAAAAATATGCTTATGTATATTTACAAAAACAAGATAGATATCCAGAATTGTTCTAACTATAAAAGCATCAAGCTCATGAGCCATACTATGAAGTTGTGGGAGAGAGTTATTGAACATCGTCTTAGGAGGGAGACCAGAGTTTTCGTAAATCAATTTGGATTTATGCCAGGAAGATGTACCATGGAAACTATTTTCTTGATGCGACAATTAATGAAAAGGTATATGTAAAAGAAGAAAGACGTACATATAGTGTTCATAGATCTTAAGAAAGCATATGATAGGGTCCCAAAAAAAGTCTTATGGTGGACTCTTGAAAAGAAAAATGTAGTATTAAAGTATGTTAATGCAATTAAGGATATGTATGATGGGGCTACCACATGTGTGAAAGCTTGTAATGGAACATCAAGACATTTCCCTATCACAGTAGGTGTTTACTAAGGTTTAATTCTTAGTCCTTATCTTCTTGCCTTAGTGACGGATGAACTAACGAAAGATATTCAAGAAGAAGTGTTGTGGTGTATGCTTTTTGCAGATGATATTGTGCTTATTGATGAGACCAAATATAATGTTAATAGGAAACTGGAATTGTGAAGAAACACTTTGGAGTCTAAAGAATTCACGATAAGCAAGAGCAAGACGAAGTATATGAAGTGTGAATTTTCACGGGTAAGAGATGGTGATCAAGACATAGTGCATCTATTTGATCAAGAGGTACCCAAGAAAGATGTTTTTAGATACTTGAAATCAATTTTGCAAAAAGGTGGTGAGATTGATGAGGATGTAAATCATAGAATCAGCGCAGGGTGGATGAAATGGCTGAGTGCATCGGGGTTTGTGTGACTGAAAGTTCCCATTAAGCTAAAAGGAAAATTCTATAGAACAACTGTAAGACCGGCAATGTTGTATGGAGCAGAATGCTGACCAGCACATAAGCAACATGAACATAAAATAGGGGTAGCAGAAATGAGGATGTTAAGGTAGATATGTGGTTATACGAAGATGGATAAGATAAGAAATGAAGATATTCGATGAAGGGTAGTAGTGGTATTGGTGTGTGAAAAGATAAGGGAGCATAGATTGAGGTGGTTTGGGCATGTTATGAGACGATCACTGGATGTCCCTGTAAGAAAAAAAGTTTGTTATTAAGAGCTTGACACAAAGAGAGGTAGAGGTTGACCTAATGGAGTGAGATATAGATTGGCAAACGGTATGTCTTAGGACGGAGTGGAGAAAAACTATAAGCTTGGTGGAGGTTAAACCCATTAGTATTTCTATGTTCCAGTTGTTCCACTTTTTTAATTCTTTTCCTCTTCATTTCTCCCTTCCTCCTTTCACCCGTATTTTATTTTAGCTTATTTTTCTTCTCTGTTGTCTTATTTCCATTTTTTCTTTCCCTCTCCCTTTCTCTTTCTTTGTCTTATTCCGATCTATCATTGGGTTCATCTACCACTGACTTCAATTAACTTAGGTTAAAAGTGTTGTTGATGTAATACAGTCAAATTGACCTGCTTGATATTTATATAATTTCCACTATTTCTCCATGAGACTTTTTCTTGCAAGACTTTTTTGAGTATTTGTATGGCAGTTTTGAAGCCCATTTAATGTTCAAATCCTTCAAGTTTGCAGTTGTACTCTTGTTTATTTTATTTTGCAACCGATCTGCAGAATTTCAGTTTTTATATTTATATGCTCTCTTTAGGCACTGTTGATGCATCTATATTGTTGTGAACATGTGTATCCCTTCAAATCTATCGTTAACATGCTATTACTTCATCAAGCAAATGCAGTTACGTGTATAGCATTGATCAATATATAAATGAGAGTAGCTTCACTTATTTTTCACATAATATAATACAATACCATTGATGTGTATTTCTAATTAATTAGACACTGTTAAAAGAGATTGTCATAACTTATGTCTCACCTTGTTTGGGATTTAGTGACGACCAGCTCTCGTATATTTTCCGGTCTCATGTAATGTGTTGTGTAGGTGATAGCACTGTGGGTGACCATACTAGTCCTTACCTCCAAGAAGAGATCTTGTCTTTGAAGGATTTGCACGTTGCAATTGATCAAGGCCAGCAATCTGAGCCTGTAGTAGAGTCAGAACCAGAACCTGCTGTGGCAACTCATTCCCATCCTGTTGAAGAACGCAAACCTGCTGAGAAAAAGGTTGTTAAACCAAAGTGGCTAAAAATGTGATTTTACTTTCTTAGAGGTCCAGTGATCATATTGTTGCAGCAAAGGAGCTTCACTTGGGCTCTCTCTACATTCATACATATAAATGGCTCATTGAGGTCACTATTCTTGTGGGTTGACATTACATCTTAGTTCAATGTATCATGGCAAAGTCCACAAGAACACATCATAGTTGCCTTTTCTCTTCCTCACCCTTGCTTCCTTTTCTTCCTTCTGCTTTACATGAATTTGTAGATAATGTTTGCAAATGTTGGATAAGATTCTCTTGGTGAATGCAACCGTCTCAGCGGTTGTATGTGTTGTTTCTATGTTATATCATACTTGTAGATAATTTCTTTGATGCAAGCATCGCGGTAGTGTTTGCTTATTAATATTTTTGTGTCTTTTTATTTTTTAAACCATAGATTGCATTTACAAGTTATATACTAGAATGGTAGAGTGGTTCAGAGAGAAACAACTAGAAGAAAAAAGAAACTTGTTTATTGTGAGAATGAGAATTTTACAACAATAAACACTGGTATTCCAGAGACCTGTACACTCCTATTTTTCCACTAATTTTCTAATTACCCCCATTTCCTATACAGTTTCCCTTTTTATTCCCTCTGCCCCCAACCAACTGGCTGTTGTTTCCTGCGCCTTCAAATCTGGAATCTAAATTTTATTCTGGATTGATTACAGATTTTGGCTTCTGGAATGACCAAATTTGGAAGGTAAAAAAAATATTTTAGAAAGGGTGTAGGTAGCAACTTGGAGGTGATGGAAGCAATAGTGCCAACCAATGTATACATTCATCACAATAGAAGGTCCAAGCCCAACTCCAACTTCAATTCCCCGGCCCATTTTCTACCATTTTCGTATTCCTCCTTGCACATACCTTCTTATTCCTTCTTGCAT
Organism: Glycine latifolia; assembly: GCA_013407115.1. Lineage (NCBI taxonomy): Eukaryota > Viridiplantae > Streptophyta > Magnoliopsida > Fabales > Fabaceae > Glycine > Glycine latifolia. Next base: position 16,291,595 of record CM023959.1, on the reverse strand, counting down.
ATACCTTCTTAAACTCCAAAGAATAAAAAACAACTTCAATCATTATTAGGTAAGGTGAATTTTATTAGAAGATTAATTTCTAATATGTTTGAAAAAACTAAAGTGTTTTCACTTTTACCCTGATTAAAGAATAAAGTTGAATTTGATGGTATAAAGAACACCAAAAAGCTTCTGATGATATTAAGAGATATCTTGCGAATTTACTAGTTTTAGTGCCTTTCGTGAAAGGAAAAGACTTGAGATTGTACAATGTAGCATTAGATTCAACTATTGCAAGCATGCTAGTGCAAGAGGATGATAATGACATAGAATATGTTGTTTATTATCTAAGTCGAATTTTTAATGATTTCAAAATTAGATACATTGCACTTATGCTTGTATTATTCTTGTACTAAACTCAAGTATTATATAAAACCTTTCAATGTTCAAGTACTTTCTCATAACAATGTTATTAAGTTGATGTCTAAATATATTTTGCAAAATAGAATATGAAAATGAACCCTTTCATTAACTAAATATCCCTTACTTTTGTGCCATTAAAAGCTATTAAAGGCCAAATTGTAATAGATTTCTTGGTTGATCATTCGAATGTTGAAATATTGGAATGCTATATAAGAATTAAACCTTGGGTATTATATTTAGATGGATCGAAACAAGTAAATAGGGTAGGAATTAGTGTTGTTTTGATTTCTCCAAGTAATACACCTGTGAAGATCCTTTTCGAAATACAACCTATGTGTTCCAACAATGAAGGAGAATATGAGGCTTTAATAGTTGGTTTGGAAACATTACTGAATTTAGGTGCAAAAAATGTTCTGATTAGAGGAGATTTTGAGTTAGTCATCAATCAATTAACTTATAAATTTAAATGCATCAAAAGTAATTTACTGAAGTATTTTTCATATGCATCTAAGTTATTGGCTCGATTCAAAGAAGTTGAATTCGAACATGTAGTTCGTGAACAAAATAAAGAGGATAATGATTTAGCTCAAATTGCATCTGGTTATAAGTTGAGTAAATTAAATATTGAATTATTGATAATTGTCAAAGAAAAATTACAGGAAGAAGTTTGAATATTGATTTGATGACAACTCATGATTGGAAAAAACCTTTGTTAGAATATGTTCGAAATCCCAATCTATTTGTTGATCAAAAGACAAAATATAAAGTCGTCAATTATGTCATACTTGGGGATGAGTTTTATAAAAAAAAGTTTGGGGAAATCAGAAGCTTATATAACTTTAGTTGAAATCCCATGAAGGAATTTATGGTTCTCACTAAGATGGTGAAAAGATGAAGTGGATGCTATTTTGACAAAGTTATTATTGGCCAACTATTTTGAAGGATTGCATTAATTATGCAAAATCATGTGAAGAGTGCCAAAAACACGGTCCCATACAACATGTTCTAGCAAGTGAGTTACATTTGATAACAAAACCTTGTCCTTTTCGAGGATGAGCATTAGATTTGATAGGTCAAATCCATTCACCTTCTTGGAAAGTGCATAAGTACATTTTAATTGCTATTGATTATTTTACCAAGTAGGTAGAGATAATTCCCTTAAAAAATGTTGATCAAGGGGATATAATTAATTTCATAGAATAAAGCATTATTTTTCGATTTGATATCCCAAAAACACTTACAACAGATCAAAGTTCCATTTTTATTGATAGAAAAGTGGTTCAATATGCCAATTCTTGAAATATTATGTTAGTAACCTCTATCCTTTATTATGCTTAAGCCAATAGCCAAGTCAAAGCAGTAAATAAGATTTTAATAAGCTTAATTAAAAAACATGTTGGCGAAAAACCTAGAAGTTGGGATGAAAGTTTAGACCAAGTTCTTTGGGCTTATCGAAATTCACCAAAAGGGGCTATTGGTGTTACCCTGTTTAAGTTAGTTTAGGGCATGACACAGTTTTGCCTATCAATATAAATTAGAACTCGATTCGAATTCAGAGACAGAATGAGATTCCTGTCCAAGACTATTGGGATATGATACATGAAGAGTTGAATGTTTTAGAAAAGAACATTTAATTGCTTTAGAAAAATATTATTCGTCAAAAAGAAAAGGTGGCGAAGCATTATACCAAAAAGGTTAAGAAAAAATCTTTTTGAAATGGAGATTTAGTTTGAAAAGTTATATTACCTATGGACAAGAAATCAAAAGTTCTTGGTATGGGTCACCAAATCGGGATGGACCCTATTGTTATCAAAAAGGTTTTATTTGGAAACACTTATGCAATTCGAGAAGTAAACATAGACAATTTTATTTGTTTGATAAATGGAAAATACTTAAAAATATATAGACTAAGGATAACTGAAATAAACATTCTCATAACTTAGATAATTAAAGTGCAAATTATTTGAAAGGAAATTACATGAATGCCAAAAATATCAACAAATTGAAAATCTGTTCAAGAATATACAATAGAAGAACATTTGGTGGATTGAATAAAATGACTTTTTTCAATTCATTGAACGCTATGATACATGTAGACATTGCATTCATCGACTCCTTTTGAGAATGCTCGACTTGCCTGGACTTCGTGAGAGGGCCTTTCGGCTCTTGCACTATTTCTTTAGCAGTTGAATATAAAGAATCTTTTTTTTGGTCATTAATCTCCTTGCTGGATCAAAGCTCTTGAAGCTTGAGGTGAGTAGAATGTTCTTCTTTAATCGGCCTAAGGAGCACCATAAGTTCTTCTTTTTTCATTAGCTCCGCCTCAGCTTTTTCAATTTTCTTGATTGGCCTTTGAATCAACATAATCACTTTTTTGGCCTTTTGGAAGCCTGCTCGGGCCTAGATCATCTTGTTTTGATCCTATTCTGTTGAAGATTCTACCTTAGCAATATCAATAATATGCTGACTATGTAGTTAATGAGCCAAAAAGGCATTGTTGAAGATATTAAGGAAATATTCTATTTTCTTACGAATCTCATAAACCACTAAGTTATTAAATTTAAAAACTTCATTTATGGATTGCTGAAGTCGAGGACTTATAATATGGATTAGAGAGGGAATCTTAGAGAGATTGATCAAATGCTAGTCTTCGAAACTTTGCCACAACTTAATTGAAATGTGTGAATAATCTGTTGTGGCTAGATTTAGAAGCTTTTGATGGCATTGAATCAAAAGACCAGACGTCAATAAAAGAGAAAGGGTTAGCATCTAATGGATTTGTTTCCCTTTGAAGATCCTTTGCATCCACCATGGGTGATTCTTTGACAATGTCTGCAATTAAAGAAAAATAATTAAGCTTCACTGTTGAAATAAATTAAAGAAAATGAGGGATCTTTGTTATTATATACTTTGTTCAAGTATAGGTTAATTTGTTTCGACAACTGGAATTGGAGCATAAATATCAGCAGAAACTTTGAACCCAACTTACTCTGTAGCTAGAAATTTCTATTCAGTTTCAATATCCAGAAGTTGGTCAAGAGTCAAATCCACCTTGATGGCATTTTCCTCGATTATGGGCTCTGGAATTGAAATTGCCTTCGAGGGGGAAGACACATTATGACTTTGAGCATCTTGTCCTTTTGAGCCTTCTATTTCTCCAACATCGTGAGCATCAATTGTCGAAACTGGTATATTTGAATCTATTAGGATAGAAATACATGTATTAATTTTGATTCTTGAAATTCAAATTGAAAGAGTTAGAACAATTTGAGTTTGAAACGTTTACCAATTGTTTCCTTGTTTACACTCTTAGCACTTAAACTAACGGCATAGGAATCTTGATTTTATTTTTCCTGTTGAAAGGTAACGAGTTCAATCTTATAATTCTCAAAAGAACTTAGCACTAGAAAGAATTTATGAATCCATAGAAATTTACCCCGTCATCACCAGTTTGAGAGGGATCTTGAGATGATGAAAGATCCGCTATTTTGTCAGCCTACAAGGTAGAAAACAAAGATCTATCCCTCAATATTCCCTTCGAAAGATATGTCTCAAGAAACTCTCTAGATTGAGATCTTGTGACATAAATTTTCTTAAAAGTTTATTGGAATACCTTTTGCTTTGTTGTAGTTGAAGACATCACTTTGAAGGACGAACTGACAGGCATGCCTTCATCAGAATCATCCAATCCCTGGAGACATTAGTCTTTGATGGTTGAGAGGTAGTAGACTAAAAGGACAAGGAAATTAGTTAAATTATGAAAATCATGGAAATAAATTAATTTAGACAGAAAGTCTCAAACCTTGGATGGATGTTGAAATTTGGGTGGTTTTGGTGGAATTCTAACTTGGTCATCAGTCTTGGCTTTACTGGTTTTCTTTTATCCTTACAACAGGTTCAATCATGTTTAGAAAAATCATAAAAAATAAAGCCAAGAGTACTAAATAATTCAAAATACTTGTTGTCCTATGTTGCTCGAAGAGGGAGTTTTTCTCTTTTGAGAAGATTTCTTCGAGGTATTCATTGTCCCAATCTTCATTTTCTCCTTGATGGGGAATCTTGATGGGAATAGTTGAGAATTCAAATAAAAAATATTAAAATATTCAATAAAGGGTGTTTCAAGTGCCTTAACATAGTAAAATACAAAATTTACCATTTAATTGTTTAGTTTCAATTTCTACACATTGTGGTGATAGAATTCCTTTTGGGTAGTGAAGGTAATCTCCAAGGTAAATTTTAGCAAAGGTCACTTTTCGAGAAGGGGGACTATTTTCAAGTCTATATATAACTGAGAATGGTAATAGTTCTCGAACCCAAGGAGGATTTAGAAGACTCTTAGACCAAAACAAGATTTTGGGAAGATATGAAGGTTTTTTGTCTCCTTTTTGTTAATAATTCTACTACTGGCTTTGTTTCTCTCTATTTTATCTCTAAGGGAAAATACAACTTCTCGATAAGTATGTGTGGGACGATTTAGGTGATAAAAAATACGATTAAAATTTTCAAAGTGAGTAATTTCAACAGATAATTTGTGTTTACCTTTACTCTGTTTGCTTGTGTCCTGCATAGAACCACGAGATTTAATTAGTTTATTTAAGCAAATTGCATTCGAAATGGGTCAATTAGAATAATAATTTGTCCACCATGAGTAGAAATCTTGTGTGCTTAGATAACAATTCTCGAAAGAAGAGGGTTGAAAATGCAGCTTCACTTTTGGGATCCGATATCTGATGACTTTAGGGATTGATGATTCTTCTCCTGAAAGTTGATTAGGCCTATTCCTTTTCTTGTATATGGGCACTGGAGGAAGTTGGAACAAACCAAAGTCTTGTAAAAATATGAGGTTCATATGGATATAATCTGATGTCTTTCGAAGTGGTTTCGATAAAAATGATGTCCCAAGTGAGAAAATTACTCCAGATTTTGACTATTCAACTTGCTGGCCAGGAGTGTCACAAGGGAATCTTAAGTTTATCCATTTGGGGCCTACCATATTTGCAGTCGAAAATAGAGCCAAGGTGTTATCAAGCTGATCAAAATTCTGGAAAGATTGGATATACTTGGTGTGGCATTCATATGTACAAAATTCTTTTCTTGGAGTTAAATAAGTTAGTCAAGCCCCTGCGATTTTAAGTTTGAAGTGAGTAGGAATATCTATTTTAGGGGTTATGTGATTGGCTAAGATGACATTTAACCATAATTGCATAATCCATAAAGGTCTAGCTATAGGCGTCATTTTTCCAGGAGTGTCCATAATTTTGACAGCTTCTTCCATAACCTTATAAACTAAGGCTAATAGAAATTTACTAAGGTAGATATCCTCTCAAAAGTGAAGAGCATGTGCCAAGTTATAACTATACATGGGGATTTGAAGAGAACAGGTATAGAGAACGTGTGAAGACACCCAATACATCAGAAAGGCTATATGCTGTGCATAAGAAATTTCTTCAGGATCTTTCATATTATTCTCAATAAAAGCCCCATAAGACTTAGCACTAAAATCTATGTCTATTTCACTTCTTTCGATATGATCTTTGAATAGACCTAGAGCATAAGTTTTGTCTAAGGGTTTAAAGGCCATTAATTGCAGCTATATCTAACAAAGTTAAACTAATTGGACCACAAGGGAGTTCCAATGCATGTAAACTGTGATTCCAGAAAAGGAATGAGGCAATCAACATAGGCATATTTGGAGTTACAATATCATATTTGCTTAGTTAGATTAATTTGTAGATGCTTATGTTCTTCCAATGTTGGGATTTTTCGGCTTCTACTTGAGCAAGTTAGCTAAAGAAGGTCTTCCTATCCTTTGGAGGAGAGGCCCTGAAAATACCACTTTTCTTCTTTAAGAAATCACTCCTAATGGTCTCCTTATGAACTATAGGGTACTCATCTTCTTAATGAGGAACCAAGAGATGAGGACTTCATAATCTAACTCGGGGCGGTATGGACTTGCAAAGAAAATTTCTTTAGAGTTCAAGAAAGCTGTAAGTAGTACCTAAGTTTCCCATACGTTCTTGTATTCTTCTTCATGCCTAGGAATTGAGAGTAACTCAAGGCCCTTGGTTTGATTTCATTGAAGACACTATTGGTCTTGGCAGTGGTCTGGTTCTCCAGTGTTAGCATAAGCTCCTTGCTTTGTGAGGTTGGTGCATTGAGAGGAAGCAACCATTGTTGATAGGAAAATGAAGGAAAATGGAAGATCAATCACAAGGGAGGAGAGCTCAAGTTTGCAAATTAGGGATAGCAAGGAAGTAGTGGAAGTGCAACTGACGTTTGTGTTATATATATAGAGTTTAAAAGATTGGAAAATTTCAAAATTTGAATAAAATAAATATCTTTTAAACTAATGATATGGTCTTATGACACATTAATAGGATAGGAAATTATAGTTGTAAAATACCAATCATCTTCTATCGGTTAGTGTAAAAATCGCAACCATGATTAGATGATGTTCCCAACACATTAAATGCTGATTAGACAAGATATTAAAGTAATATTTGAGTATTTGTTACATAAATATTGCATTCTTGAAAGATATTACTTGAATACATTATTTTGGGGGACATCTGTTACCTCTGCTATGTAAAATTTAATTAAGTTATGAAAATCAAATTTCGATATACTTGGCTCGTAATGAGTAAGAAAATCTCTTCAAAAGTGATTGGAATATGGGCAAAAGTTTGTGAAACGAGACTGTGTAATCGAAGTGAATAATTTTGATTGAGACTGCTAATTTTGATAATTTCATTCATGCACGTGTGATTTGAAAGCGTTGGAGAGTAAAATATTTTTTGACAAATTAAAGTATCAGTTGGCATGGTTGCAGAGAAGTTATGCGAAGACAATTATTAGTATCAGATCAATGTATTTAGGATTATCTTTGTACACGTGTTGAAATCATGTAATTTGACCGTTAGTATTAGAAGTTTATAAATAAAACTGTTGTTGTCAATTTTTGGGAGATAGAAACACAATCACTTAATTCCTCAAACACCAATAACTCCTACCATCGAAAATTGACTCAAGGTTCAGCAATTCATCATGTATATATTCAATTCCTATCTTTTATGAATTTATGCCTATTTATTTCATTGCACATTTCTAAACTTTTGACTTTTTCCAATCTCCATTTCTTCTCAAGACTTTACTCTTCCAATCCCTACTTCTTATTATTATCGAAATCATTTAAAAAAACTAATCACTGAATTGAAAACAATTTTATCAAAATTGCCTTATTACTAATCCTATGAGCTATTATACTATTGTAACAAAAATGGATATGTTTATCAAAATTATAATCGTAATTTGCATTAAATATTAGACAATTATCTGATAAGTTGAAAACTATGAACTTGTTTGTTTAACCCAAAGGAACTAATAATCGAAAATGGATTCTATGTCTCATTTTTAAACATTTATTTGTTAATAAAATCATTTAGTGAAAATTCTTTTGCTATTTTGAAAATATTTTCCTTTTGAGGAATAGATACAATTTTCATGATTAACAATTCATAAGTTCACTTTTGCATTTTATATTTTTGACAAAACTAGCTGAAAAATTAATTAACAGCTGAAAAACTAGTTTATTAAATTATATATAAGTGTTTGATAAAACTATACGTTGAAGTAGTTAAAAAATGTAAAATGACAAAATAATAAAATCATAAGTTATTTTAAAAGAATAACTAAAAAATTGGATAAATATATTGAAGATAAAAATAGAAGAAAATATAAAAGCTAGAAGCTAGCGTTAAAAAATGTTATTTCAAGTATTTAAAATACTAGAAGGTATTAAAAAAATTGATTTACTAAATAGTCAAATAAGTTTTTTAGCTAGTAAAAAATGTTACAAACCAAATGAAATGTCTTTTTTAACATGAGCTTAATTTTGTAACCTTGAAATATCTTAGTGTTGGAATAATTTCCTGTAATTTTTATGAATGAAATCTTAATTATTAATATATATATTGCAAGTTTATACTAATAATATTATACATTATACTAATAGAAAATGTTTTTAGTATAGAAATTAACGTAATATAATATAATTCAAATGTTAGTATAATATATCATGCGATTAGTGGATCTATAATATTTATTGTTTCGATTTTTGTTAGACATAAATTATATTAATAAAGACAATCTTAAAGCTTAATTTTTTCCATTAAATCATGTTTTTGTCGTAGTGATTTAAGCTGCTTTCAAGTTTTACTAATCAATTACATATATGTTATCCGTTTTACTCAAAGAGTCCAAAAGCTTTATAATATGGAATCTGAAATCTACATGTATGTACGTATGGGATCACAATTTTGGTCTTTCTTTTGCCCAAGAAAACTTTATATAGGTACAAGTGTAAGTAATTTTGCTTTCAGCATCTTAAGCTGAGTTTGTTTACACAATCTTTGATATTTGATCAAAATATAATTAGAAATAGTCTCCAATTTGATATATTGCTGTCAAAAAATTTCTTTAATAAATTCTAATTTTTGCCCCAGTACCTGCAGTATTGAATGTTGAATTATTGCTAAGGGTTAGGTCATGGTGTGGTGTGGTTAAGGAATGGATGTTGTCGACTGTCGATGCAACTGCCAACTGCATCTTTTTTCTTTCTTTCTTGGAAATATCTTTAAAACTGGAAATTTTATTGGAGAAGGTAAAATGAGAAGCAAGACATCTTTGCCATTGTTGAAATTTTAAGCGGTAGGCATGTGATAGTTTTCTGTTCAAGTTAACATTGTTGTAGTCTCAAGAAATTGAAATGAGTTTATTTTGGAATTTGACTAAAATTATATAAAAATTAACGTTTATTGGATACAAAACTAGAAAGATTAATGAGGGTTTTTTTTTATCCTTTTCATCAACTGTGGATCCCGTATACCTCTATAATTGCTTGCTATGACACTTATAGGTGAAGCATATGTCATAACCTGAAAATTGAATAGAGCCAACCCGGAGTTTAATTATGAATGACAATTGTTTAATAGGTCCTCGCACAATTCATTTTTTCAAATCTCAAATAAGTTTCTTTGCAATAAATACAAGTTTGCGCCCATTGCATTTTAGTCTTTTTTGTAGTTAAGCATTAAATTAAGATATATAGGAGTAAACATTGTCGATCGGAGAATATATTTTCTCCAAATTGTCAAACTTGGCATGCCAAAGTGATGTATATGATGTGATATATGATGATTGAATATACAATTTTTTTAAGAAAACAAAATATTTTTAAAAGGAACCTAAATTGGAATAGGTCCTTCTTTAGCAACATTAGAATGTATTTCTAATAGACCATCACAGAGCTGCTCATAATTTGATCATCAGAATAGAAACATCAGAATAAAATGATAAAAAAAGAGTTAACAACTGTAAAGTTAAAAGTAGTTAGTCTACTTTAAAAAGAAATCACCCAACTGTCATAACAACTAGATAACGACTAGTTTAACATGTAAGGACTATAAAAGGATAGAAGACAACTGGAAAACATAAGAGAGAAGGTAGGAGACAACCTATATTGTGTAGAAACAAGATTCATTTTCTCTCCCCACTCTAGATGCGTTCTGATTTTAGAATGGTTGCAGCAAGAGTGCATACAGCTTAGAGCTTCAAAGAAGATTCACCCCAATAAGTGTTGTAAAGCTTAAAAATTTCTCAAACACCTTTTCCTAGTTTGTAATTTGTATGTATCCCAAATTAAACATGTGGGTTAAGTTTGGTTGTGAGAGAAGTGATAAGGAGAATCCATGGAATATGGGTAGCTTAGAGAGAGTATTTAAGAGTGTAGCCTAAAAAAGTTAGAATGAAATAATACTTATATAGCTTGAAGTGGTGAAGGTAAATACTTGTATTATTTTTCCCATGACTAGGTGTAGTGTTGTGGTTGAGATGGGTTGCTTCCCAAGAGTGAGTAAAGTTTTGTGGAGAGGAACACCTAGTGAGAGGTGAAGGTTGCGTACCAAGAACAAGTGTGGTTTTGTGGTGAGATGCCTTCATTTTTAGGAACTAAATCATTTTATGGGTTAAGCACACTTGAATAGGTGAAGAATACTTGGTTTGTCTTTCCCAAGGTGTTGTGGTTGAGATTGTGTTGTAAAGGCTCCCAAACCAAGACCATGGTGTGGTGTTGTGGTGAAGGATAAAATGGTTGTTGTTGTTGTATTTCAGCATGTTGTTGGTTGTATTAGTGGAAATCTCATCAGTTTGGGTGAAGACTAGATGTAACCCAAGGTTGGGGTGAACCAATATAAAAATATCTATGTTTAATCTCCTATTCCCTTCCTCTTTACATTATGCTATTTGTTGTCTTATTTATTGCATTTGCATCAAAATGTTCTGAGCATCAGAAGGACATATATCGAAATGCATATATAAGAAGGTTTTCATAACAAGCCTAATTATTTTGTAAAATGACATATTTGAACTAAATCATGTTTATGATAGCAAGATCTATTTTGAACATGTTCAATTATATGCATCAAAGTATGAAACCTTTCATAAAACAAGAAAGTAGTTTTGTGCATGAAAAATTGGAAACAACATTCTAAATAGTAACTTTCTAAACACAACATTTTGAGTACTACATCTACATAACATAAATTGAGTTTTTCATAATAATAGTATTTTGAGAAATATTTTCCTTTAAGTAATGAACTTATGAACATGAGCAAATGTGCATGGACATTAGGTCCACATAATCATATCAAACCTTTAATAATGAGTGTTGTGACAAATCATTTAGAGAACTTAGTTGTCTAAGTGTTTGAACCTCAATGTCAAGACTTTCTGGACACCAAGGTAATCTTGAGTAAAAGTGCATAAAGGTTAAAGTTTCAGGAAAAGTTTACAAGGTCATAATTCAATCCCCTTCTTGTGACATTTTGATCACTTTAATTGGTATAAGAGCCTTACCTCTAAGGATGAACACACTTAGTAGTGTGGGAGGAAAAACTCTTGGAAAAAGTGGTGACCAATCTGAAAACAGAAAAAGAAAGCTTAAAATATAGAAGACATAATGCATGCAGAAAGCCTCGTGGGAGATTTATCATCAAAGGAGAAAAGGTATATCATGATCAACCATAACTCAGGAAGAAAATGTATATTTTTGAACCATCTTATAGGATGTTTTGATATTTATCTACACCTTTTAGACATTAGTTTCATGAGAAATTCATTTTGTAAGAACGTTTTTTTACTGTCTTTGAAAAAAATGTACATAAGAAAGATATTTACCTTTAAGAATTTCTATTGATTTTATTATGATGTTAAAATCAAAAGCTTCAAAAGCCAACTCATTTATATCTTATAGGATGAAAAGGAAAACATTTTGTTACCAAAAAGGGTTTAAATGAGTTATATGCTAGATAAAAATGAAAAAGAAAATGCTTCTTGAAGATTTGTTGGTGAAAAAATCATAATCTAAAATTGCAACAACTTCCAACTCATCTTCTAGAATGATGGTGAAATTTCACTTGGGACAACATGCAAAAAGGTATTAAAAAATAGTGAAATGCATGTATTTTGAAAAATAAACTTCAAAGATCTCAAACTGCAACAAAATGGATGAGTCTTTACATATGATGAAGAGGATAATGAGAGAAAAAGAACCCCTTATAACAAAATAACTTCAGATGTTAATTTTGAACCTATTGATGAAAAGAAAGATGTTGAACAAGCTTCCAAGAGGTTGTGTCAGAAATAATTTTTAACAAGAAAGGGAAGAAATCATTTTTAAGGAAAGCTCTTATACATCGTGCATCAACTAAGAGTCATTTGAACAAAAACTTACTTCCACTACAAAGATGATGAGGAAGACATAAAGATGATTAGAAGCTCATTCCTGCTAAGCTAAAGCTGTTGCAAACTTCTATTAATAACTACATGGAAAAACTTCTATATTTTGAAGAATGGGTCATTATGAATGTGAGACTCACTCTCTGTCCTTAAGAAGATCATCTAGAAGAGCCAAGTAAGATCTCACGCTCCTACACTGAAAGATAAACATGCCACTTGAGTGGGAAGATCCTTCAAAATCACATTGAACTAAAAGTTACAGTATACTACTGAAATCAATTCTTTCCTTGGCTGCTCATAAAGGCATCAAGCTCCTCCATTTGAAGATCAAGAATGCTTTCATGTATAGCCATACAAATGAAATAATCTCTGTGTGTCAGCCACATAAGTTCATTTAAATGCATTCACATCATGTGCTTAAGGAGAAAAAAATTGTCATTGTATTGTTGAAAAAGGTTCAGAAGAAAGATCTTCTACCTTGAAATCCTATATGCATGACATCATATTTTGAGGCATCAATAAGAAGATGTGAAAATCTTCATCCAAGAAAATTAAAAGGAGAAGTTAAGACAAAAAGCATGGCTGTAAGTTGCAGAGGCTCATGGAGATTCTACAAGAAAGTTATGAACGCACACCCAAACTTCAACAGCTGAACATAAATTATTTATAGTCGACTGCTCATAAATGGCATGGATATGATCAATACTCAATAAGGTACCCTATAAACTTAACATCTCTTGAAATTTACTTGCTTGATGAGAGTTGGGTGCTCAATACAGTTTATCTTTTGATAAATATGATGCTTCTCTAACTGCTAAATATTTTGATTTGCTAGTATTTGAATATGCTATTTTAACTTGATTCTAAAAGTGCATATTCATATAGCTTGTTTTAGGCCTAGAAAGAAGAAAGGGTTTCAAAAACTGTTTGGTGAGATCATTCTCCTTGAGCAACTAAAACTCGATTGGATTTCAAGACTTATTTATGTCAAAAGCATACTTCAAGGGTGTTTTTATTTGTTGCATACTCATAACCCTTGATTCTATTCTTTGTAAAGCTAATAAGAGAAGTTATGAAATGTTTTCAAGTTACTTGTTTTCAAACTTGTTTGTGAAAGTACATCTAAAGCTTGAAGTCCTTTTTGAAAAGAACAAACCAAACCTTGCATTTTGTGTGGACCATTAATTGCAAGATTGGCAACTTTGATGTGTTTGTGAAAACATAATACATGCAAACCAAGATTTTGCATTACTTGTTTTTGTTGTTGTCATATGGATTTTAAATGCTATTTCTACATATCTTTTAAACTTGAAAAGGTTTTTAAAAGAGAGATTTTCCTTTGAAACTTTTTGTACATGACTTGTGTGAATGTATTTCTAATTAGAAAGAAGTTTGAGAAAAAACGTTTTCATCCTTTTTCATCCACACTATTTTAAATAGGCAAAATCTTTTAGATGTGCGCATCATGTTTTGGTCCCAAAGTCTCTCTCCATGACTTGTGCACATATATTCTGAACTGACACTTTTTTTGGATATTTGACCATATCATACAAGATTGCACTAAGATGTTCCATTGCTGTTTTCCATGTCTATCATTTGAGTTTGGAATAATCTCGACTATATTGTGCATATGTTGTAGAACATGTCTATGGGTCTATTTGGATGCACTAGTGTAGAAGATCTTATAGAAAAAGAACTTATTCAAGAAGCTCTTATCTGAAAAGTTACTTTTACATAAGTTAATTTGATGTTTGGATGATACATTCTTAAGTGATTATTTAAAATAATATGAAGTTTGGATGAAATTGTAAAATGTCTTTTACATAATTAAAATTACCAAAAAGGGTATTATATACAGCTTAACATAATTTCTCAAAATTTTTATAAAAAATAATTATTTATAGAAATTTTGGTAATAATTGAAGGTCTTTTTCATTATTTCTAGAAATTTTGGTAAAAAATAATTATTTTTATAAAAAAATGTATCACATAAAAATATAATTATACATCTTAACATAATTAATTTTTATATTTCAAATGTAATTAATATATTATTGTTTTAGTAATGCAATCACTTATACTCTAATTTATATTTTAATTATTATCTATGTAATTATAATTTATAACATAAAATATAAAATGTCATTAACCTCATAATAATATCATCAATAATGTCATTTAATATAAAATTGTTCAAATGTACTCATACCATAAACATACAACCTTATATTCTTATAAAACAAAGAAATTAAATATATGTTGGAAACATATTTTTTAGAGATTCTCTATATCATTCCATTTGTAAAGTACTTTGAGCATTTGGTTCTTCCCATGTTGTAGTACTAGGGCCAACTTCATTTTCCTCATCACTATTTGTATATTCGTTATCTTCATCTAGTGAATCAAATTCTCCATCACTCTTGTCATTTCTTTGAATGAAGTTATGTACAGTCATGCAAGCAATAATGATTTGGTTTTGTGTCTTCAAAGCAAAAGGTGACATATTACTCAATATCTTTCATCTCGCTTTACACAAACCAAATGCACATTCAATTGTACTTCGAAGACTATAATGATAATAATTAAAAACTTCAACTCTCCCCCTGATTCTAGGCCCAATTCTAAATTGTGGGAGATGATACCTAGTTTTCTTGTACAATCCTAGAAAATCCGTAAAAGTAGGTAACCAGAATCAACAAGATAATATTTACCTAAAAAATAAAATAATAGTGCATGTTAGAATACAAACTTATAATGATATATATATATATATATATATATATATATATATATATATTTATAATATATAAATGTTAAGTACCTTAAGGAGGATGTGAAAAATGCCATGCAGGCTTACGTAAAGCTTCCATAAATATCTTAGTATCATCTGCAGAACCTTCCCAACCTGCCCAAACAAATGTGAAACACATGCTAAAGTCACAAACAACCATGACATTAGTGGTAGTGTAGCCTTTTCGACCAATATAGACTCCTTGTAGATGAGAGGGAACACAAACTTGTATATGAGTACCATTTATTGCACCAAGACAATCCCTAAAATAAGGGCGATATCTAGCATCTTTCAAAATCTCATCAGGGGTATCTCTAAATGATGGATCAACAGGTTTAATTATGTCCTTTGCAAACAAACACAAAGCTTCTAAGACACTATGGAAATGTCTAGATATTGTTTCACCTGAATGTTGAAATCTTTCCTCATAATTACGAATAGAACCTGGTTGACTCAACATGTACAAAAACAAGCCAACTTGCTCATAAATTCTAGCATTTCGAGTTTTCTTTAAGTTGTACTTGGTTTCCAAGATTTCACATAATTCAAAAAAGACAAGTTTCTTCATTCTAAACATTTGATAACAACGTATTGGATGACCATTTAGAATTTAAGATATCCAACGATGGCCTATCAGGCTTGAATCTCTACATGGATTTTTCACAACATAATCCATGAAGTAATTAGTAACATTAGCTATAGCAAGCATTAACACTTTGTTCTTCGTAATGTGATCACCATCATTAGATGAAGAGTCATTTGATGATAATGATGAAGACATCCTGTAGAAGGAAAAAAAAGTCATAACACAACTAAAAATAAAAATCAAGAGTCAAACCATAATCAAGATCCATAGCATAACCAAAATTAAAAACAAAGATCCATGACATAACTAAGGTTGATAACCAAGCAAAACTAATAAGTGTTAATGATATCAAATAGAGGAGAAACTAAGGAACTTGTGCTCAATTGTCAAACTTGATCCATCCAAGTTGTAGTTTAGGATCTTCCAAAGCAACAAAGGTAATCTTGTTTACCCTTTTTTTCATAAGTCTAGTGGCTTTGTAAAATAGTTCACTCCCACGCTCAAGTCCTAGTAGATCTTTCAACTTTGCTACACATGCAGTAATGCTAGTTGGGTCTTGAGCAAATACACTAGATTCAAATGTTTGAATAACACGATCTAATTGTGAGGAAAGCTTGGTAGCAACCCCAATTCTTTTGTCACCCTCTCTTCCTCTGTCCACTTTCCTTTGCTGAAGACGTTGGTTGAGTTGTCGTGTCTATCTCAGGCTCATTCACTTCAATCTCAGTGTTATCATCAATGTTAATGCTATCACTTGTCTCTTTTATTATTGTGTTGAATCCTTCATTTTGTCTTGAATCTTCAGATGATGCATATGCTGCAAAATCAGTAGCAATAATACCCTTAAAGAGAAATTCCATCTCAGGTAAGAATTTGAGGCCTTGCTCTCTAAACTTTGCTATTTCAGATACTCCTATAAAATCAAAAAAATAAGAATTATCATATATATTTGGCACATGAATTGCAATATTATTGAAATATGTACGAACTATATGACCTAAACATCAGTAAAAAGAATTACGAATTATTAGACCTCTATCGGTCTTCCCTTCCATATATAAATAGAAAAAACATATGTTATTTAATGATAAAAAGAAAAAAATAAGCAATATACTACTGTATATGAAAAACCATGGGGTTTAAAATTTCAATGCATGACATATTTAATGATTAATTATTTCTTATGATTTTGCAAATTTTAATAAATTTCAATCAATAATAAAAAACATAAATAGTTATTTTAATAATTAGACAATGTATTCTTCTAGGTGAAATTTCCACCAAGTTATCTCGCTGGCCTCTTTTTTTGTAGTTAATCCCTGTTACTTCTAATGAAGAGGTCTTTGCTGTTACAATTAAGAGTCTAAGTTGCTGTTACAGTCTGTTATTATAAGTTAGGAGTTTAAATTGTTTGTTTTTAATATCTAGGATTCTGTTGCTTTTGAATTTTCTATTGTTGAGAATCACATAGTTGAACGTGAGCTATTTTCTAGCATTCTCTTAGGAGTTATAAAGGCTATATAGCAGCCACTTTGAATTCAATAAAGTAGCAATGAATTTGCAAGTTACATATACACTTTTCATTCTATTTTCAAGACTGTGAAAATACATATGATGCTTAATATTATAGTCAACTGAAAATCTCATATTTCTAAAAATAGAAAACTAAATTTGAATTTTAATCCTACCCAATTCCCCGATTTTCCTGAAAATGATTTCAATAAAGCTAAAAAAGAAGAAAAAAGAGTATCTTTCCTCTGCTTGTTCCTCCACTTTCCCAGCAAGCAAACAAATAACAAAATCAATTTAAAAGAAGAAGAAAAAAACAAGAGTGCCACTTTTACAACTAACTAAGCAACCAATTCACATCAAACAAAAAAAGATTGCAATTTTAATTCCATATTTTCTGAGGTACCAAGAATCTGAGCTTGATAGTATGTGTGAATACCATAACTCTAAATGTTTTGCAGTTGCCATTAACTTAACAAGAACTGTGATTATAAACAGTTTATACTATTTCAAATTAGGATGAATACATGACTGGTAGAAATAGAATACTTTATCTAAAAGTTATGCAAATTTCCTTATTTTCTAGCGTGTTATAGCAATAATAAATTCCAAACAATATGTATCTCATATTGTTAAATATGTAGATAATTAAGACACAAAGTTATAGAATCTTGACTTTCCCTAAATCTGTCGTATCTCAATCCTATCAGAGTTTTGTATATTCTAAGTGTCCATCAATTAATCGCATATGCAATAATAGGCTATATATGTATATCACGACCCAGTTTACTGCATGAGGTTAAAGTAAATGGCAACTGAAAGATTTATAATGTAGTACCCAAAACTTGTCCACTTTTGTTGCTAAAGTTCCTATTCTTTCCACAAAGCCTAGCACACAAGTTTGTGACCATATTGAAGCCAAGTGCAACTCCATAAAAAATAAAGGAAATGAATGAAAAATTAGTTGTAATTGTAACATTTGTGACTTTTTAAATTTGCAAAGCAATGGCATTGTTAAAGTGATTTAACAGGGTCCTTTCCATGAGTGGCAAGACCAATTGTCCCAAGAAAAGGGACAGGTAAAATTTGCACAAGTTGTTACTGGTGAAAATAGTTGAAATTCTATTCAAAATAATACTTGCTGTGATTGTGTTGCCATTCATAAACTTGCTCTATATTTTGTTCAGCAAAACCCTCCTAGGTGTGAGTTTCATTCCAGGTTAAATAATAATGCCTACTGCAGTTGCATCTGTGGCTATGATAATTCTTGAATTCTGTTGTCATTGGCATGCTAATGTAAGTACATAATCTAACTATACACACTTACACAGCCTTTTTCACTCTAGCTATCTAGCAATTCACGTTATTGTGTAGAATTCTTTCATTCCATATAGTCTCCTGTTGTACCTATATAGTATGTTAAATATCAGCAAGCATTGGATTGTCCTAGTTGCCATTGAACTTGCCAGCATGGGCTGTTGAGAAATAATTGTGTTTGTGACCATCCAAATAAGGCATAGCATCTAACAGATCGTATATCAGTAATGATTTATTAATAATATACACAATTTATGAATATATTTTTTAATAAACATAAAACAGTAAGGTAATATCATTCCATTTCTACAAATTTATCACAAGTTCCTTATTGAACACATTTTTTTTTTTACTTTTGTACATCAAAATCCCTGTATAGGGAATGGTTCCTATGGAGAGTTAATGTATCACTCAAATATGCCACTTTGCTCTCTATTTTCCTCTTCTCATTCTTCTCCCACACCTTGTCCATAAGGTTCATAAACCAAGTCAACATCCTAATCAACACCCCACAGGACCCCATCATGTCTTTGGTCATCCCTGAATATGTGAATGAGATTTTGGAGAAAGGCTTCCTTCTAAATACTGTTGGAAACAGACTCTTCTATGCGGCACTTCCTCTGCTGCTTTGGATATTTGGCCCATCTATAACCACCACTTTCGAAATCTGATACAAGTCATCCCTTCAAGCCTCCAGTAGCTCGTCCATCAGAGCCCGCAACTCTATCCACAACCTTCTGGAACAAGGGTGGCAATGAAATTTAAATGTATGATTTCAAGCAATCTATTCATACCCCCCACCACTAGCCTAACCTTAGTGGCTTTAAGAATAAGAACAGCCTACACGTCATACCAGCCCTCCATACAGTCATACACTAGACTACTTAGACATTGAATTCAAAAACCAAAAATAAAAATGAAGATTTACTTCATTTAATCAATGAAGGTCAATGCATAAATATCCCCATTTCCGCAGCCTATTAAAATGCCTTCTAAAAAAGTCGTGTTTAAAGTGGCAAAAAGAGTGTCAATTTTGAAGTCTTGCTTTCCTTGTCCTTCAAATTTGAATAGGAAGTTAGAAAAATGAAATGCTAAGGAAAATGACACAGGAACCAAACTCAACCAGCCTATATCAGTGCTGAAGAAGTACTTCTGCAAATTCCTAAAATCATATTGAAGATTTTCACAGCCAATAATGTACCTATTTACAGAATATCATTTTACTTTCACTTTGATTCTATTTTCAAACATCAACATAAGCTCCCCATACAAGTCTATGACAACAAGAAACAAAGTTCCGGCATTGATTAATCTCCCAATGAAACATTATTACACAAACCATAAGTATCAGAACTAAAAAATAAGATTTCAAATTACCTATGTGGACACATAGTTTGTAGTTCCATGTTCTTCTAAAATAGATAATTAGAACACAATACATCTAAAATTTAAAACAGTTACAATTTTCAGAATATTAGTTGAATAGTACACACCTGAATTTTGGCTTCCCACCATTCATCACTAGCAACAATGGTTTTCTTCTGTCCATCCTAGCCAAGACTAGTGCCCTTCCCAATAATCTTAACCCATAATTGCCATTCGTTTTTTAAAGAATCCCACCTATTTCTGAATTGCTTATATTCACATGTCAAATTTGTTGCCTTATTGAACTTTTCTACAATATTTTTCCAACCAAGCTTAGTGAAGTGGTTGTGAGGTTTATTTCCAGCATTCACCTCTTCTATGCACACTTTCAGCAGAATTTCAATCTTTTTATCACACCATTATGCTTTCTTTCTTTTCACAGGAACTTGATTGAGAGACATTTCACAAGCTTAAGAAATAGAAACAATGATAAACATTTGAGAATATTTAAGGAACACCTCACAATCTCCACAAGAATATGTTCAACGGATTAAAATTCATAATAATTAATGAGACAAACAAAAGCATAACCCTAATCCATAATAATTCAAAATTTAAACAAGAAAAAGAAATTGATGAAGAAATTGTTAACTTGTGATGTTAACAAACAAAGACAAAGAGATGAAGAAGGATGATCTGAAGAGAAGTCAAAAAACAAAAGAGAGATTGAGGAACAAAGGAGCAAGGAAGACGCAAAACCTTCGAGAAAGGAAGCGCAGAACCACCTTCGAGAGAGGAAAGCACAGAACCTTCAAAGGAGCAAGTGAGAGAAACGATTTGCAGGTTCAGAAATGTGAAGGGCATCCTTTGTCATTTTGAAATTTTTTGAGGACATTATTGTCGAAGCATAATTTATGGAACAGCTTCCCGAAAAGTTCCACTCCATAAGTTGAAAATTTCAACTTTTAATAAAGGTCTGATAACAACTTTTACTTTTATAAAAGCCAAAAAAACTTATTAACCAAACACTCTTAAAAAATAAAATAAAAAAGACCTTTTTCTAATAGATAAGATGTTAAACGATCTTTTGGGCTGCATCCAAACGGGCCCATATCCTTTACTTTGTTCAAGATTATTTACATATACTTATAGCATGTGAAACTATTCTCATGCATGACCTCTAGAACAAAATACCCATATATGCTCATTTGCTTAGATGTTCAGAAAATATGTTATTCAAACCGAACCAATATAGAAGCAATTTCTGAAACTTAGAAAACTAAGAGAAATATGCAATTTTCCATAAAAAAAACTCACGGGGGAGTGATATAAGTTTGTAGAAATACTCATAAAAGTGAAACTTCTCACTAAGAGTGATCAAGAAACATAAAAGCATGAAATTCAAAGTTTTTCAGCTTGCACTTATAGCTTCTAAACAAGTATGGAGTTATGTCTCATTTCTTGCTTCAAAATGAAAGGGAGTTTATTGATAAGGATGTGAACATTGTTCTATCTCTACTATGAGATGCTAAGAAATTCTTAGTTCACACATTCCTTACTCATTCATGAAGGGTCTTTATGCAAAGCCTCATATGTTTAAATGTCCTTTATTTCCTACAAATGTTTGGGTTAGAATAATTCAAGAAAACTGCATAAATTCCTAAGATATGTCCCTCAGATGGAATCCTTGTGATTCTTAACAAGAAAAAAGCTCATGTGCACTGAGTATCTCTTGTTTTGAGAAAACTCATTTGCTGCACTATGCTTAGTTCATTTAAGAAGGAAGAAAGAAATCTTGAGGATCATAGGTAATAAACATTTTGTTTATACATGTCCAAACCCCTAGATTGTATTATTCTTTCCTTTCTTAGGAAGTCTTCTAAGATGCAAAGATATATGGTAATCCATGGACTAAACAAGGGAGTGTGTCATTTGAAATTCTTTTAACTCTTACATCCTTTTTTTTTATCGATGTCAAAAAGGGGAGAGAGAAATATATGATATGATATGTTTGTGCCTTATTCCTTTATATGCTTTATTCATTCATATCTTTTCTTAAACAAAAATGTCTTCATATATGCTCCTTGTGCTTCATAAATATCTTTGAAATAATATTGAAATGGTTGCATATATTGAGGGGGAGTTGATTATAATTTTTTATATGCTGAGAAACACCTCAAAAGACTTAGATTTTTTCAAAGGTTTGTCATAAAATAGGAAGATTGTTGAGTCCAAAACCCTTTGTGTTTTAATTATTACAAACCTTTTGAACACAAATCATCAACCTTCTGAGGTCATGCTTATTGATGAGTTTGCTTAAGAGTATTCAGAAAATACAAGTTCTATATAGAACACCAATTAAAGTAAACTTAGAGCTATCACGAGTCACTCAAAAAGGTTGATAAGCTTGAAAGCTCAAAAGAAGACTCAAAGTGTCATTGATTGTGTATTACAATGAAGAAGTCAACAAGCTCATGGGATAAAGAGAAAAACCTCAAGCTATGAGAAGTAATAAGCAACTAAAGGACAAGAAGAATGTTGCATACATGAAGATCTGCACAATGAATATGACATGAAGAACAACATTGTTGCAACACACTAAAAATGGAATTTCATCAACAGAATTAGTTCATTCTAGAAACTGTATCTGGAGTTTCAAAAATGCAATTGAGCTTTTCTTGGTGGCTATGGAAAGCTTTAAGAAAGATCTTCAACTTTCATGAAAAATTTGTAGTCTGATACAACCTAGATCATGAACAAAATTAAGCCTAAAGTTGCAGATGTCGATTTTCCTGAACAAGTTAATATGTGTGTAGTAATTTGAAGACTAGTTGAGCTATAGAAGTGAATTTGAGATGATCTTAGTGTTTGATGAGTTCAGAAAAAGCTTAGATTAAATGTCTTAACTATACTTTCATGTAGGAAGCTTAAGAAGATTTGAAAGAAGCCCATATGTTGATGAAATCAATGCTTCCCTCTTTGTATATTCTAAAGAAGCTAACCAAAATCAAGACTAGAGTTGACCTCAAAATGGGATACAAAGCAACATCATGTCTTCCATATGCTACCACACATATAGAGGGCACAAAAAAAGACTAAGGTTGATAGCATCTCACATTTCATATGTTGCCACAAATACTGAGGGCACATAAAAAAGTGACTACTAGTTACATTAGAAGTTGCACAAGTGGAAAGCTAAGAATGTCCTTGAGAAGATCTGGTGTGCAACATTAGAAGAAATATTGAAGAGACTTTGTGAAGTTCGAACCAAGGACATAACATTAACATAACAGCAACAACCTTTACATGTTACCTATGTTGAAGCATGCTAGTTAGGAATGATTTATGTTGTGATGAAGTGTTTGGATTCTCAAAGTTGACCTTGCTAAGGCCTATGATATGATGAGATAGTCCGTTATTGGTCAAATCCTTCAAGAAATGAGGTTGCCCCCTATTTTGATCAACTTTCTTATGCACTGTCTGAGTGTTGTGTAGACCAATGTTATGGGTATGAATCTCATTTTTTTGCTCATGAGCGTGGGCTTCGCCAAGGGGACTTGTTATCTCCATACCTTTTTGTCATGGTTATGGATAAGTTGTTACATTTGATCATGGAAGTCATGGATTCTGTTTCTTGGATTCCTTTGAAGATGGGAAGGAATCCCCCCATTTCCCATTTAATGTTTGTAAATGATCTCCTTTTATGTGGCCAAGCAACCATTCCTCAAATGTTGTCTTCAAGATACCATGAAGATCTTTTGTGATATGTCTAGCCAAGAGATTAGTAAGGGAAAAACTCATACTTACTTCTCCAAAATGTTGTTGAACATTCTAAAAGATCCCTTGTGCAATTCTCAGAGTATACTGAAGCAACAAGCTTAGGAAATTATCTGGGAGTGCCTCTGTTGGGACAGACTCCTAGAAAGAGAAACTTTCAACATCTTTTGGATAAAGTCTCTAGTAGGCTTTTTGGTTGGAAAGCAAAAAATCTCTTTTTCTTGGAAGATCCACCCTTGTTAAATCTGTCATTTAAGCTCTCCTTATTTATTCTTTGATGACTACTCTTATTCCCAGGGGTGTCCTAGATGATATTCAAAAAATTCAAAGACAGTTTTTCTGGGAAGATCAACCTAATAGGAGGAAGTCTCATGCTATTAACTGGCAGACTAAGTTGTTTCGAAAGTTGTTGGGGCCATGTGCAAATTGAGAGAAATGAACCAAGTCTACATTGTCAAGTTGGGGTGGGCTATTAGAAGTGATTTTGATAATCTTCTAGTGTAGGGTCATGAGGAGTAAATATGATAGTCAACGATTGTCGAATACTTTCCAAGCTAAGAATTTTGATTCATGCCTTTGGGAAGCCATTGCGGATGTTTGGAATCATATAGTTAATGGTGAATTCTAGGCTCTAGGGGATGTTTCCCAAGTCAATGTTTGGACAAACAAAATGGGTGACTAAAGATATTAAGTTGGTGGATTTGGTGTAGATGATCCTAGATCAATGTAAAGATATGAAAGTCAAGGACTTGGTGAATGAGGAAGGGAGTTGGAACAGGTATGTAATTAGTCAGATCCTACCAATTGACATTATTCAATACATTTTAGCTATTTTGCCTCCTAGGAAAGATGTAGGTTTAGAGATAGGTTGGGTCAATTCAATGTGGCTTTGGCGCATAAGCGTACTCTCCAGTTTGATCAAATGTCAAAAGATAGGGATTGGAGGAAAGTATGGAAAATCAAAACTTTGCAACGTGTGAGAGCCTCTATTTGGAAAATGCAACATGGTAGAATTAACACCAATCACATGATAGCTAGGATGGAGTGTGAGATCTCCTTATTGTCATAACGGCCCGTTAAGTGAAAATCAATAGTGCATGTCATGTAGGGTTGTCCTTTATCTAGAAAATTTTGAACTCACTTGGTTGATGCATAGTTCACGGGGTCTTTCTTAATTACCTCCTTTCAATATTGGATTCATCTTAATATTAGTCAATCAATGGCCTTTTCTAATCAATACAATTGGACAACATTATGGGCTACTGCTTGTCACTCCATTTGGTCGTCGAGGAACAAGCATGTGCATGAGCTAGAATTTGTGACGCCTTTGAAATCGTGGGATTTTATTTGTAATGTTTTCAAAGACTATCAATCTCATGAAGGTCATGTTTCGATTACTATATTAGAAGGAAAACTGAAGTGCTTACGTTGGATTCCTTCGGATAAAAGTTGTCTCATGCTAAGCACTGATGGTTTAGTTAGAGGGTTAGATAAGCTTTGGGGGTGTTGTGGTCTTCTTAGGACTCAAGATGGTAAATAGGTTGTTGGTTATGTGAAGAAGCTTGGTAAGTGTTCATCTTTCATAACTGAGTTATGTGGGTTGTTTTTGGGCTGAGGTTGGCGAGGAAAAGTAGTTTGTGGGTTGTGGAAGTTCAGGTTGATTCACATACAGTTTGCATAAGTATATGTTCTTCTAAAGAGGGATGTGCCTCTAGTTGAAGTTTTGTTTTTGCCATTCATTCTCTTATTAATATGGATTGGCAGGTTCATATTATTGGTATTTATAGGGAAGCCAATTGTTGTGTTGATGCTTTGGCTAGCACGGCTGGTGACATGGGGGAAGTTTTTGTGATTTTTTAGCATAATTTTGATGTTTTGGACACTTTGCTCTTGGTTGATCGGGTGGGAGTTGATCTCGTTGTAGTTCCTTTCCTTTGGGCTTTTTAGCCCATTCCATTACCAAAAAAAGAGAGTCTAAAACCAATTAAAATTGTAACTAATAAAACTAGTAAATTCAATTATACGACTTAATATATATATTGTGTTTCTTGACTAGGCGTCTAGTGTAACGACCTAATTTTCTAAGTTGATTTTATTACTAGTATTTTTACTTAGAATAAAATTTTTTCAAGAAACGTGTATTTGTAAAAAAATTTGAGTCATTAAAATTTACAAAATATGTAAAGACTAATTCATTATTCAATGTCTCTGTTACAAAAGTTTATACAAGTACAAAACTCTTTGCAAAATCCAGCTTAGTACATGGCTCCTTCAATATATCAATACTACTCCAGAGCTTCAAGGAACCTGTCCAGGGCTGCCTTCTAAGAAAAACATGAAACAAATCTTGTGAGAAATAAATTTCTCAGTAGGCAAAGCTAAATCCCAAACTTATTAGTAGGTTAGTAAATTCATTCAAATAATCAAACACATCCACAAGAAATATGCAACTATATGAATGCATGAGATGAGCTATCCCAGGGCAAATGGCCTCCACATATCGTACTGTATGTGGCCACACTGAGTGTGGACGCTGCTATAGTCTTACGCAAACATGCATGAATTTTGCCATATATCCTTGCACCTGGGTACTACATATCGTACTGTATGTAGCATCAGATTCTGTTTCCCCAAAGCCTCGTACTGGACTTGGAAACAGTAATCCACCTATCTTATTACATCAATATTCATCCATAATATAATCAAATCCATAAGTGAAACACATATACCTTATGGAAAAATATTTTCATCATATCATCATATGGATTATAAATATGGTTACACCACCATATTTTAATCAAGTAAGATTATTACCATCTTTTATGCATAACCAGAGAATAGTTTTAACTATAGAGAAATTATGTTAGTAATCTAACTAATGATCCTCAATATAAATAATATCTAATTCCCTTGAAACCTTCACAAGAAAAGATTCAAACCTAGTATGAAATCTTGATTCTTCTTTCACTTACTTCCTCACTAATTAATCCTCAAAAGTGAATCAGTCAATAGTTAAACCATTAAACTATATACCATTCAACCTCTACTTCTAAATTTAAATCAAAATAGTTTCATAAAAATATCAACAGACAGTCCAAAATATCATTAAAATCACCTTCAAAAGTTCATCAAATGGGCTTCCATACATCACTAATATTGATGGATATAAATCATCACCTATCTTATGGCTTAAATTAACATATTCTCATTAAAGAATAACCTTCAAACATCACGAAATTCAAGCCTAAATAATAACCATAATTCAGCCTACTAAAGCATGTAAATTAATCCAAACCATGGCTTAACTAGAGATTTAAGCTTTGCCTACCTCAAGTGAGTTTGAGTCTTGAATTTGAATGGATAAATGGCTTCCTTCCTTCCTTCCTTTCTTGGGAAATCCTCTTTGAGATGAAGCCTTGATATCCTTCTACTAAACTTGACAAGAACTCTTCCTAAGGTTGCTAGGTTTCTCACGAAAATTTTCTCAAAGAGATGGGTTTGCTTTTCTTTCTTGATTCGAGTTTTAAAAGAGAAAGATGAAATGAAATGAAGGTGATATGAGGGGAGAGGGAGCACGAAATTGAGGTAGAGGAAGTGCCTTGAGAATGGTTTGCACCAAAGGTTCCCCCCCTCCCTTTATATAGTGTTTAGAAAATATAACTTTTTCTTAAAAATCTTCCAAGTTGATTTTGTGCCATACAAGTGTCCTAACACTTGTCTTGGTCATAATGAATGCCTTTCCAAGTGTCCACCTAGTTGGCATGCCTTTACAAGTGTCCCTACATGTGTCCAATTTCATGAAGCTTCTCCTTGCTTCATCAAAGTTCATGTGAAGGCTAGATGGAGGTGGAGAAATCTTGGCTTGATTTTTATGTTATCTTGCATCCATGCCATACAAGTGTCATACCACTTGTTTCTATCATGTGGCTTGCTTTCTAAGTGGCTTATCATGAATTTTCTTGCCTCTTCTACACCCTTCTTCACGTGCTCTTCATACCTAGGGGTGGGAACATAAATTTTTCTTCCTTTTATGCCATACAAATGTCCTTCCACTTTTTATCACAAAACCTGTTTTAGTAGAAGCCTTATTTTGGATTCGTTAACCGTTCGATCTCCTTAAAATTTTACAGGTACACTAATATCCCACATATGTAACTTTTGACCGTTGGGATTGATGAAATAATCTCTAGAGCTTTCCACTTGATCTACCAAAGGAGACAAGAGAAGATTTTTCTTCTTATCTTGTTTTTGATTGACCTATACTTCTGCTGATTATCAAAAATTACTAAACCATTTTATTAAATTGGTTTATATATTCTATAATTAAGAGAAAATTCCTTAGATTATATGTATCATCTTTCCATGTTTTTCTTATGCTTGAATTTTCTTAAATAAAGTCTCAAAGTTGTTATCTTGAAAAATTCCTAGAAATTTTATTCTAAAGTTTTGTGTCTCAAAATATTTTGATACTTAGTTAGCTAAGTGTATGCTATAATTCCATTAGGTTTCTACAGAATTTTTAAAGTTATTTGAGCATTTTTGTCCTAGGGGCATATTGGTAATTTTGTCATGCTTCCTAGGGGCATTTTGGTCATTTTTCAAAAATATACAAGGGTATTTTTGTAATTTTCATCCTAAGGGTATTCTAGTAATTTATACTTCATGGAAAGAGTGATTTAGTCATTTCTCTTCAAATATACTTGTATCCAAATCATCATCACATTTCCACAAGTGTTTAATAAAAATTTTAGGATGTTACATCTAGCCCAATTGGTTGGGTATGTAAATTGTAAACTCCTAGTACTTGTCTTTGATTCTTATGATAAAAATATTGTCTTGGCTGAGATATGCTTTTGGTCTTTGAAATTTGGGTTTCTTTTGATTTTGGTCATTCAAATTTAAATTTACTTTGTTTAGTCTTCAATTATCAAAAATACTCTTTTTAATCCCTCGTATAGTCAAAAAGCACCACAAACTATGCATCTAAACCACAAAAAAATAAGTCAAAATGGACTAAAAAGAGTATTTTTAAAAATAAAGGGACTAAAAAAATTAAATTTGAAGGACCAAAATCAAAAGTGACTCAAATTTAAGGAACCAAAAATATATTTAAGCCTATTGTATTGATGATATATTGGAATAAATTTTTTGGTAAATGACCATTTTGGTCCTTGAATGTGTAAGCCAATGACAATTTAGTCCTTGAAAAGAACAACAATTATATTGAGATTGTTTTATCATTAAGTTGTAATGTTGAATGAGTAATTTATCATTAAGATAAAATGTTCAAATACCAATTTGGCATTAAATTGTACACATGACATAATTGTCACACTTTTTACATAGGGACTGATTTAGAATTTTTTATCTTTCAAGGATTAAATTTTCATTACACTTTCAAGGACCAAAATGGTCATTTATCCTAAAATTTTATTGTTGAAGAAAATAAGAAGATTAAATGCATTTAGTTTTCATATAAGTTAAAAATCGATTTTGTACCTTACTTTTGGAGTAGTTTTGTAAAAAAAATGTTGGTGTATTTAATTAAATACAAAAACTTATAAAACATCCAAATGCATAAATTAATTTTAGCTTAATTATGAGAAATTTAATTTATTTTACCTTCTCTTGAAATACTAATGAAAATATTTATACAAATAGGATCATTATCCTAGCCCCACTAATCACAATGTGGCACATGCATTGTCCAACACAACATTCTTAATATCACCTCATCCAGGTTAACAATTTCACATTATCAATTCTTGTTTACAATTACCTTTTAAATTTCATTTATATGATTGTTGTTGTTGCAGGTAGCTATTGAACTAGGTTTGGCAATAGGGCAAGGGCGGTTTTTCCTTTCTTACCAATGATTCCATTAGTTATCACCGAGACACTAACTCTGACCCCATCCTCGTGGACAATAGAAAATGGATACTCAACCCTTGCCTTGGTGGAGGTCGAGTTGCCTCACCTTGTCTTTATCCTCATCCTTATTCTAATATTTAACCCTATATTTTATACCTGTTTTTCCAATCACATGCACACGACTTGCTCAGAAAATTAAAGAAGTGAAGACATGAATTAAAAGTTTGGACACAAAATCAAAATATAAATGAGAAGGTGATTAGGATGAATGTCACAATATACAACCAGACATGACAAAATACTTAGTATATAGGGTTAGTTTGTTTAAATTAAAAAAAAAGTAATTTTAAAATAAGCACATTTAAAAAAATACTTTTAAATAAGCATATAGGATTTGTTTATCAAAATAACTAGAAAATAGCTTTTTTTAAGTAGAAATAATTTAGACAAATACACTAAGAAAATAAAAAAGTTGTTTATTGTTATTAAAATAAGTGTTTTTTTTTCAAGAAATAAGTTTAAGCAAACTCACCTATAATTAGACACAATAAAATGCTTATTATATTACCTATTTATGGTGTAAATTCATTTGGATGTTCGACTTGAAATTTTATTAATTTTCCATTCTTGATTTTAATCAATTACACAATTATTTTATTTAGTGAGATAGAATTGCAATTATGATTTTTTTGTTAATTTAACAGTGTAATAACTTTTAACTTAGAGAAAATATGAGATTTCCATTGAGTTAGTTAGAAGAGTTATTTGAATAAAAAATAATTTTCTATTTAATCAACAAGTATAAAAACTTACATTTACATCATTGAACATCAATTTGAGACAAAATTTACTCGAACAAATAATCAATGCATTTAAAATGCTATGCATAAAATCAAATATCTTCTAAGATATACATATGATCAATTATAAGTTCGAAAAATAAACCCTTTGAAGTTAAAATGAAATGAAATGTGAATGAAATGCAAAATCAATAGAATATAAAATGAAAAAAAAATCAAAAGTAATGATTCAAAGAATAAATAGGGATTGAAAAAAGTTGAGTTTGGAGAAGGTAGAAGAAGAGAATAACAGTAAAGTAAATTGATCAATGAAGTAAATGAAAAAAATATAAATTGCGTTAAACATGGGTTCAAACATACACATTATCCTTGGAATCAATAGTCATTTCCTAGTGCGACGTGTTGGTGTATACAGACTTGGCAATCTTTGTAACAAGGGAAAAATGACTAGTGTTGTGCCTATTTATAGGTTTATCGGTGTAACAATCAATTTACAAGAAAAATACACATGTATAGCTTTTCGAATAAACTATCTACAATGTTGCTATCTGTCTTATTCATCACTTCTATCATAAAATTGTTGATAATTGTCTTTAGATGCATGTTTGGAAGCCATGTCCTCATA
This sequence comes from Glycine latifolia, assembly GCA_013407115.1. NCBI lineage: Eukaryota > Viridiplantae > Streptophyta > Magnoliopsida > Fabales > Fabaceae > Glycine > Glycine latifolia. The sequence continues at coordinate 16,260,759 of CM023959.1, read as the reverse complement.
ATGAGTTCACCAACACCTTTAAACACTTTATATCTTCAAAGAATGTTCCTCAACAGTCAAATCCATCTTCGAACAACAATACTTATAAATTCTTGTAAGTTCTTTATCTCCAAATCTCTTATTCAATTCCAACACTTCGACTATGCATTCAAAGAGAATAATACACTTCCAATAAACTTATTTCATGTGTGAATTAATTCCTCATTCGAACATGCTTTCGAGTGACTTCCAAATCCCTCCAAACAACATTCACACTTGATCTTAGCATCAATATTCAATCACCCAATCATAGTATAAATAATCACTTTCAATTTAATTATAATCATGTCTCTTATTAAACCACTAATTGAAAAGTAATTTTTCATTCTAATGAATTATGCCTCATAGATTGAATGATATTCAAAATCATAATCATAAGCATTTCTAGACTTGAAAAGATTTACTCACACCCTTAACATTATCTACATCACCTTGTCAAGGCTTTCACCAATACACAACAAGATAAAAAGGTTTAATGTATTATTAAAAACAACTAAACAAATGTCTCACACAAAAGAAAACAAATGATAAATGAGAAGGTGATTGAAATGATGAGAAGTAAAAAACGCTACCTTGCATTCATAATACCAAAAGTTAGAATATTAAAACAAATGCAGGGGATGGAGTAAAGAAAGAGGAATCATTATAAAGAGAGATGTGCATGATTCACTAATTTGTGAAAGTGAAGTAAAATTCATACACATGTTGGATATGGTTCATTCAAATCTCATAACATTTTTTTATATTATATGTGAGGGTAGTTTTGTAATTTTCCAGTTGGCAAGGTGGGTTTGGGGTGGGTATCAACATGCCTTTTCCCTTTTCTGACCTTGAGAGTTAAGGAAAACCTGACCTTGATCCTAACCCTTGTCAAAGTGATCATTTTTCAACAAAGTCAAGATGGATTCAAGCAAATATCCACAAGAACAAGTTTTCTTGTTGTGCCTATATTGGACTCATTACACAATCAAAGTATCAAAAAAGTTAGTGTCAATAAGCCATTATCTATAAAAAAAAAGAATATTTAATATATACTAGTTCTTGAAGTTTAATTAATGATCCTTTGGTTTTAGACAATAACTTATTGAATCCAAATCCTTGTTTTTTAATAATGACAAACCTTCTGGAAACAAATTCAAGTATATTATTAGGTGCACATTAGAAAGGGCGCACGCCATTAGAAGGGTGTACATCATTCGAAAGTACACATTAGGAAACTACATGAGACAAACCACAATAAGAGATATGTCATATGATATTTAGTTTTAGAAGAATCTCTTGTTGAAGACATTAGAAAGGGTTCACCAAACAATGATCAACATGGTTCACATGAACAACATATTTGTCATAACTAGTTGTCCTTATCAGTAACCCCACAAGACCTAATTGCACACAATGTGTCCCATCTACAACATCTTTATTATTTATTTAAGAAATGAAGTAGTCTCAATTGTGCAAGAAGCCAAGCAAAGAGAAAACTACAAGAAGTTTTCCACTGAAAGAATCCCTCTATTTTTTCTGAAAGTCTTAGCAAACATCCAAGAAGAAAGTGTGGTTTTTGCATAACTTAAAGACCTCTGTGTAAGTATCCACGTCCATTCATGTAAAGGAAAATATCACAAGAAAGGGGGTTGAATTGTGATTTTAATAATTTTCTAAACTTTTTGATAAACATAAGGTTATCGTCTAAAAATGACTTTGAAAACATAACAAAATTTTGTAATAATAGACTCAGACGATAGAAATAGGTTTTGTAAAACAGATAATACTTTTCATCAAAAAAACAAATTCAAGCCCTAGATAAGTTTAAAACATAAAGAGAACAAAAGAATCAACAAACACAGAGATTTGTATTGGTTCGTCTCAACCACTGAAATTACATCCAGTTCTTGGTAAATCACTAAGTTCTACTAACTTTGCAAAGTTAAAAGTATTTGTCAGTGTCACTTCTAGCTCTATAAACCAAGCTTTCAAAAATCTCAATCTTCTTTTTCCTACCAAGTCACTCTTGGCTCTAATACAAATCAAAAGATTTGTAATTGATGGGCACACTCACTAGTTCTTAATTGTCTTACAGTCAGATTTACAAGCTAAGCACTTAGTCTTTTCTATCAGGATACTCTAAGTGTTGAGAGCTTTTGAACTTTACAAGAATATACAAAAAAAATTTTACATAAAGAATTGAATGATAGCGCATAGGTTCATATCTTGGTTCTTCAAAACTTCTGGTATTTATAGGCCTTCTTCATCATGTGTCCATTGTCTCTAAACAAATAGATTTCTTCGCTTGAGTATGTGTCTGAAGATTGTGGTCATTAGAGTATTTAATGCTTGCATTAAATGCACGTCTTTCTTCATGCTACAAAACCACTCTTGTTAGCTTTCATGTAGAACACTTCAGCAAAAAACCACTTCCTTTGCGCCAGAGGAGGTCTGTCCTAGCAGAGTGCATCTTTTGATGCTTTTTGGTAAGTCCAAGAAGCTTGAACTTCATTTATTCTTCATGGAATTCGACAGATCCTAGGAGAATTTCTTATAAGACAATTTTTGCAAAAACAAATTTCAGACATAGAATATTAAATGAAGTCTTAAATGCATTCATTAATGTTGTATCAAATCATGAGATACATTTGCTTTTGTTTGGAACCTTAGAAGCCGAGTATGATTCATAGTCTGATATTGCATAAGTTTTATTTTTTAACCTTTGTATTTATTTGCATCTTATCAAAATAATTAAGGATCATGATTCGTCTTAAGACAAAAATATCTTTTAACTTAACAATTTATATATCAAGAGTGTGTGGGAGAGTTAAATGGGTGTCCTTACTATGTAAAAACCCATCTTTAGTGAGTTTGTAAAGAAACAATGATTTGTGTTGTGTTCACATATATTTCTTTTTATTTTGTATTTTGTGAAATCTCTCAAGTCCAAGTGACTAATGCTTGATTAAGGTAATGCTCTTTTTGTGTATTTTATCTCTAGTTTGTTCTATTCAAGAGTTGTGTTATCTACTTTACCGAGGCTAGTTTTAAGTAGATATCTTTGAATTTAACTCTTGTAAAGAAAAAATAATACTATGGAAGATAAAGTATGCTAATAATAATTAAATAAAAAATTAGTAGTTGATATGGCAATTAATTTAAATTTTTTTATTATATATAGAAAGAATGTAGAGCAACACAAGCATAGTCTTTTATTGAAAGTCACAAATGTTATAGGTCTCACCTCTTATTTAATGACACTAGTACAATTAAGCATTTTAAAGACAGTTATTGAATACATTCCACTACGATTTTGAATTGTTTTTGAAGTTGACATCGTAGAAAATTAATACTTTCCATGACAATTTGTAAACTGTCTTAAATTTTAAGCTTCTACGTCGATTTTTCACGAAACCATCTTAGATTTTTTTAATAAAAGTTAAAAAAATTATGTTTCTAAGATAGTTGTTCAAAAAATTGTCTTAAAAAGTTCACTTTCTAAGATAATTTTTTTGACAACCGTCTTAAAAAGCATGTGTGTGTGTTTTTTCTAACAAATCCAATAGTAACAACAACCAAGATCCTAACAGTGTTTCTCTTTTTCCTCAATAACTTCTTTGAAGAACAAGGGGTTATTATGCTCATTGAAACTACACCTATACAATTACAACTTAAGGAAAACGCAAAAAGAAATTCAGATCCAACAATTAACCCCACTAATTTTTTTTTGATTTTTCGGTATGTACTCTGATAGTAAATGCTCTCAAATTAACATTCTTTTCTTATTTTAAATTAAAATTACTTTAACTTGAGAAAAATAGTCATACGTGTCACAATTTTAATATTAGTCCCTTTATGTTTTGGCTACTTACTGCTATATTGCTTTTCATTTATAGGCACTAGATGAAGTGGACTCCATTCATGTGAATGTGCAGGTACAACCAGAATAGACCTCAAGTATAAAATAAATATCTATTCTGTAGTATATATATATATATATATATATATATATATATATATATTAATATAATAGTTAATTAATAATACAAAAAAAATAGCTAATTAATTAGTGTAAAGCACATACATACCATCAAGAGGTCTAGAAACACCAGCTGTAATCTTATCCTGAACTTTCGATGAAGGAAATGTCTGAATATTTGAATCTACAAAGTAAACACATTTTTCTTATTCTTAACCTACTTGTTTCTTTGTTTTCTCGGGCACTCAAAAGTACATGCAACCTCTTTATAATTCTACCTAAAGAACTTGCTTGAAGTTTGCTAGATAGCATTTTTAGGTCTTTCCCTTGTAGTGTCTGGCAAAGCTTCTCATTTTCCCCCACAAGTTCATCAATGACTTGTCGCTGCTTCATAACCTAAATCCATAATAATAATGCTGATAATTGAAGTGACTAAACCATTCGAAAAGTTTAAAAAGAAGAGTACACCATGGTTTACTAAGGTTGAGATCGAATAGATCAGATCATACATTATAAAATGTGATCATGTTGACTACAAAATCAACAGTAATCAGACAAAATGAAAAATTACGGTCTGTAGTAGTTTGTTCTCTGGCTGCATGAATCCAGCCTACAATGTATCTTATTTTCATATAATATTTGATTAACTCAGAAAAAACTCACAAAAAAGAAAATGACGGGAAAATGTAAAAAAAAAAAAGAAAAAAAACTAATATATTCTATTATTCGCATGCATATTGATTAGGAAAATCAAGATAATTTTATCCCGTACACTTAGAGTTTGAGACTGCAAGTACACTTTCCACACAAGAACCTTAACCCAAGTAGTACAGGTACCTTAAAGACTACTCAACTTTAGCCTAATAATACTTTTCTTTCGACAATCAGTATATACACATGCAGAATGCAAATTCTATCATTTCATCCACTTGCATCAAACATATAGTGTAAAAATCTATTTAGTGATAAACATATGTAAACACTTATAAGAGAACAAAACTGTACAGTCCAAAATAGTAAAATGACACGTGATCATTATTGTGGAATCATTGTACACGTGGACACCCTCCACATCAATACTGTCACATTAAATAGTGTTTATTCACTCTCTAAGTGTCAACTCGGACACACTTGTCCGGGTTCCTTGTCAACCCTGTTACAGGAGCGCGGACACGGACTGCTACAGGAAAGATAAAATCTACTGTGCATATCTTTATATTAACAGCATATCAAATATGCCTATATATTCAAATTGGTGCAACCACCATATCTTATCATATCTTCACAAGTTATCTACATGCTATTACTTATCTACAAGTAACAGTATATCAATAAGGTACACATTATCTTATATTTAAATTAGATAACTGCCTGCTATTATCTGATATTATGTTATCTACAGATTACTAACAAACAAAGGCCCAAAGCCCATATACAACCTTACAGGTTCTCTCTAACTCACGTAATTCTCACTCCATACACATCCCATTAAGACTTGAAGGCATTACTCAAGTTACTTATTCTCTACATCTTATGCTGAGTTCTCACACTCAGTTATTCTCTTATAAATTGATGTACTTACTTGAGCGTCATAGTGCTTTTCCTTTGTTTTGCAGGTTTCTCCCTTAAGCAAAGCCTACACATCATCCAACTTGCAGAATTTGGAGTCCACATTGGCCACGCTTACCTCACACGTGGAATTTCCAGATTTTGGTAAAAACATTTGGCGTCCACCGTGGGGCCCAGATAAAACTTACCTTACGGCCTCTTATTCCAATCACTCAACTGTACGTGTTCATGGTTAGCAGTCGATCCAGCGTTAGACGCGACACCCCTGTCGATGGGTCTAACCCCCCAAAGACTACCATGACGAATGCTGACACCATTCAGCAACTCCAGAACCGCATGACAGAGATGGAACGTAAGTACCAGGAAGATATCGAAAAACTGAAGGCTGACCACGATCAGCACAAAGCCCGGGTGAGACAATTCGAGAGTGATGAACACTCCCCGATCACCCGAGAAAAACAGACGCAAGGCAAGTCGCATCCTCGGCAACCTGTCAACCTTCCGCCTATTCGTAGTTCGACGCAGGGCTATCGCATGGAGAGGCATAACACGCGACATAGTCCATTTGTCGATCTTATCATGGAAGTTGACATCCCGTTCGGCTGGAAACCTCTGCACTTAGAGAGGTATGACGGCACTACCGGCCCAGACGAACATCTCGATGCCTTCCTATCACAGGAGAATCTTTACACAAACAATGACTCCATATTATGCTGAGTGTTCTCTACATCTTTAAAGGGAGCCGCATTGGCATGGTATGGTGACCTCCCTAGGCAGTCCATCGACAGTTTTGACACCCTTGTCAAAAAATTCAGCGCACAGTATGCTACTAGCCGAACTCTATAACAGCCCGTATGCATCTAGGTTGTAACATTCCATTATGATCGTTAAGCGCAGTAGTTAATATAACAAAATTAATTAAGGAAGTAACTAATAAAATGACATCATCACACATCCACAAAGATAAAAGCTTTCCATTATGTATGGTAAAAATTCATGAGTTTACAAACTTATAAGATCCCGGGTACAATACCCTCCAGGGCCAGGTTACAAACATGCAAAAATACAGAGTCCCATGCTCCAAAATAGACTAAGGTTCACTAAGAACTCGTCCCAGCTCGGTCTCTCGTCCAGAATCCCTCGAACTGCCTCGCTACCCGGGTCTCTTGCCCTGGGATCTGTCGTCCTCCTTGTGCTCATCACCTACAATAACAATATAATCCCTAACCGGGGTGAGATAATAATCTCAGTAAACTCCAGGTTCTAGAGGGCTTCTCCTTTCCCGGGTTCACTTCCACGACACAAAACATCAAAACAGCATTACACAAGCTAGCCATCCCGACTTACAAAAGAACACATCACATGTATATAACCACACGGATATAACAAGAGAGATCATCCAACTTAATGGGCACATTCCCTCTTGGTTTCGCGTGGACGTCTATGGCTCTAAGTCCATATTTGTCCATTCTACTGGCCAGAGAATCTCAAATATCACAACAAAGCAATCATAGTGCAATTCATATGCATGTTCTCAATTAGAAAGCAGCAACACGCTATCTCAATACATGCATCATGACATATAACAACCATCACTCTCTCGGAGTATGGTGGAACGCGGTCCAGAGAAGGACTCTCAAGAATAGGGAGCTTACTTGTCTGGCGTTCCTACTGGTTCATCCACCCTAGTGATTTCGAACACCACAATCTTCAGCGTTGCACCCTACATACATGCATGCAAGAAGTCAACAATGGTTTTCACCTATTGCATGTAAAGGGACTCGATACATTACTAGGTTACCATCATTAGTCACTGTTGCGACACGGCAAGTGCACCAATCGTTCCAAGTAATAAAGTGATAAGAAAGTATCGTCTCCACGAGGATTGAGGCACTAATGTCAATTGTAATTTAAGATTCTTAATATTGGAAAAGGAATGAAATTATTGAAAGAGTTGGATTGTAGTTTGAATTTAATTATTGTAAATAACAGAATATCAAAAACAATGTAATTTAAATGTTGATCAAGACTTAAGAATAATTATGGCAAAGCACAATCACCGCAGTTCACTCTATGTAATTGAATTGCTAATTTAACTCTATTTAATGTAATTATTCAGATTTATGCTTTTCTAATATAGTTAAACCCTGATTCCTCAGTCATTTAACCCTTTAACCTAAGTTAAGAATCCTAATCCCTTAGTAATTCCCTTTAGATTAAGCATGAAGCTAGCATAACAAGAATCTGCAATCCTCTATCCCTATCCCTAGGTAATATCGCAACTGTCACTCTACTGCGTTCAGAAACTAAAACCCCAATATTCCTATTGTGAATTATAGCCCTAAATAACCTAATAGATTGATCAAGTCTAATTAGATATAATAATGAAAGAATAAAGTAGAGTGAAACAATTATAAGAAACTTTATTAAACTCAATTCAAGAAACACAGAGTTCACATTGGCTTTTGGCTAAACCATAATTACAAAGGATTTAGCCAGACATAATGATGTCTGGCCTAATATAATGGGAAGAAAGGAGAAAAGGAAGAAGCTAAGGTATGCAGAGTTACAAACCCCTCAATCTTGCCTCCTTCTTGTTGTTCTTCTTCTTCTTAGCCTTGAATCTTTTCCTTTGATCTTTCCTTCTCTTCTCTGTTTTTCAGTGTCTATCTGCTCTTCTATGCATCCTATTAATGTTATATTTATATCTAAGTCCTAAAACCCTAAAAGCCCATCAATCTTATGTTATCTTTAAGCTAATTCAGAAATCTCGTACTCGTCCGCGCGAATGGCGTGAGTTTGGCGCGACTGGTGCGAGGCTCCAGTGTCTCTAGCACGACTGGCGCGAGGTTGGCGCGACTAGCGTGAACCTCCAGTGCTTCTGGCGCGGTTAGCGTGAGATCTCAGCTTCAGTTGGCTCTTTCTTTTGCTTCTTTTCTTGCTTTTCTTGACCTTAAACATCAAAATAGCATAGAATCACCAATAAACATAAAACTAATGACTTTTACACTTATTCTAACATTTATTCCCTATATTCTTTCTATTTTCCTAATAAAACTAACCTAAAAACTATATATGCTAACAGCATATCAGTCACCCACAGGCAACATGCAGAAACCCAAAAGGGTTCATCAAAACTAACCCAAAATCCCTAACAGTTAGATTTCAAGGTTTGTACCTGCGTATCTTATTTCTAGAGTATTGGCGAAAATAACGAACAGCTTTTCCCCAGTTTGAACGTTCTACAATCGCCTTCTCTTCTCTAGGCTCGAAGCTTCCCTTCGTTCGTTAATGGAGGAAGCGGAAGGAAGAAGAAAGAAGGAACGCCTTTTTGGTGAAGGGACAGAGGAAGAAAATGAGTCATTCACGAAATAACCCACACGCATGCTATTTAAATACCCAGGGAGTTAACGCACGTCGTACACGTCACTAAGTCAACACGTGTCACTCCAGCGACCTGATAGTCAGTGTGGATCACGTGCATAGGTTAAGATTGTGAAAGGACCAACTACCAGGCTGGCGAGTCAAGCGCATATGACTTCTCATTGGTAAGTGTAGTCCAGACAACCCTCTGCAGGGTCTCGCCCTGACCATCACTACCTAACCTCGTTCAGGTTCCTTTCTTTTTAGCGCTTATTCCCAAGATACATACAGAATAACCCGATCACACTCTAACCCGGTTTCCTTGTAAATATTATCACACTCAGTACGAACCCGGCTTTAAAAGGTTCTATTTATACCCCTCCCTTATCCGAGTTCCAAATTTGCACCCCCCTTGTATGACACCCCGGTTACACGAATCCAGATTAGTAGCAGGGTCATAACCATAATTATTATTACTACTACGTAATAACAACATTAAAACGTTAAAGTGTCACGTGGACACCCGAGACCTTACAAACTCACAAGATGACATCCGCTGCACTAGCAACATTACGCCAAGCTGATAATGAACCCCTCCACAGGTTCATGGAACGATTCGCACATGTCACTTCTCAGATTAGAAACCTCAACCCTAAGGTAGCACTGCATTCCATGATGTTGGCCCTACGACCTGGTAAATTCATGGACAATCTATGCAAGAAACCTCCTTCTAGCATAGACGAAATACACGAAAGAGCCAAAGGTTACATTCAGATGGAAGAAATGTCAAAATTCTGCAACGAAGTCCGACAAGTTGGACAAAAGCGCGAAAAACATGAGGTTTCAATTGGCAAGCAGCAAAGGTCGCATAAGTCGCATCTTCTTCCCAAAGGACCCAGGTTCGAGAGATACACTCCCCTGATGGTTAATCAAGCCATGATCATGGATGAAGCCTTCAACACGGAGGTATAGGTGACATTGCCAACTCCCTCGAAACAGGAGGGCAACCCTAACAGGTATTGTCGCTACCATCGCGGAACTGGTCATAATACCGAGGACTGCATTGCATTGAAGGATAAGATAGAAGAACTTATCGAAGTGGGGCATTTATCATGGTTTATAAAAAGACCTGATAATCCCCCACTGGCAAATAGGAAAGAGGAACGATGAGGGGATCGGTTCAGAAACAATGACAGACGCGGAGATAGTGCAAAAGACCAAGGGAGGCAAAGAGAACCGCAACCCAGACGCGAACGTCAACCTCCTTGCCAACAGGAAGAGGAGCCCGTCCAACACATTCGAGGTGTGATTCATTCCATCGCGGGCGACTTCTCATATGGAGGATCGTCGAGTCAATCTCGCAAGAGACACTTGCACTCCATCCGAGATATTGACATAAATGAAAATACAATGAATACCTAATCCAATAAACCAAGAGGGGGGGGGTGAATTGGTTTTTGATCCTTTTTTTAACTTTTCTTGAAAATCAAAACACAGCGAAAGAATTAATTTGGATCGTATCTTAAATCAAAAACAAATTTAGTAAAAAAAATTTTCTTCTCCAATCAATTAACTGTTGTGTTGAATCAAAGTTTGAGTTGATACACAAAATAATATCTCAAGCAATTAATGAAATGTAAATCAAGACTTAAATGCACACAATTTTATACTGGTTCACCTCCAACCATTGAGGCTACATCCAGTTTACCTTCTAATCCAAATCAGATTAGAGTTCCACTAACAGATTTTAATTCTTTACAAGCAATCAACAAGGTCTCTTTTACCCACCCTAGGCAAAACTCTAAATCTACTCCCTAGATTTATGAAAAGACCTAGAACTAGAGAACCCTTCTCAGTTCTACCCACTAGAAAACACTTTCTAGTAATGCTTTAAAGAAACCCAACTGTTACATGCAAAGATTCAACACAAATTCCAGAAAACAAAAGAAAAACTACAAAGAACAAAACTTAATGTTCAAGAAGGATATCACCTTATATTCCTTTGCAGCATAAAGGATATACACGAAATTTATAACCTGAGGTGATGAATGATATGCTTTCTTGATTGATCTTGATACAGCTCAATACATGAATGATCACACAAATACCTCCTTCTCTTAAGCAAGCATGATGATTCTAACTCTTATGAACCATACTATCAAAATGAATTTTTTTAACTCTTTGGAGCACTCAGAGATTATTAAAACTTTGGTATGAGTGAAAGCTCTCGAAATCACTCTCTTATTTTCTGAGACAATGCTTGCCTATTTATAAAAAAACAGATTTAACAGACAGTAATCGATTATTTCGTTTATGTAATCGATTATTTTAACATGTGTAATCGATTATTCCGTCTAATTAATCGATTAAGTTGTTCATGATATTTTTGGAGATCTTGAACGAACAAAGTAATCGATTATTTGACCATGTAATCGATTACGCCAGAAATACAAGTATGAATCACAAGCATAGGTAATTGATTATAATGTATTTTAATCGATTACGCCAGAAGTATACATAATACTCTATAGCATATTTAATCGATTACAATTATTTGGTAATCGATTAAACCAGTTCATAGGCTAAACAGATTTATGCAGATGCCTTATATAATCGATTATATGACTTGTGCAATCGATTACATCAGTAAGAAAACATTTTATGCTAGTTTAGACTTATCAATGTATTTCTAATCAATTGCATATACTAATATGATTCTTATCCTAAGAATGAATGCATGCTTGTCTGATTTCTTTAATGACTGCAAAGGATTATTGGATTTTAACCTTAATGAACCAAGCTTAACCAAAAGGAAAAATTACAAATGCCATCATCACATGAGTGGGCATGAAACAAATATCAAAACACCACTTGTCTTCTGATTCTTCTGATACTTGAATCTAACAATCTCCCCCTTTTTTATGTTTGAGCATGCCAAATACTTTATTAATGAAACATACTCCTTGATGTCCATGAGGAATTGTTTGTCCTGAAAAATTTCTCAGCTTTTGCAAAGATCAAGTGTTATCATACCTTGATTCATGATAGATCACTCAATTACGCATTTACTTTAATCATACTCCCCCTGTATTTAATCAGTACTACTCCCCCTTGCTTATATATGTATTTCCTCAATATACTTACCTTATCTAGTTTACTCATTTTCATTTTCTATTTTCATTTTTCATTTTCTACTCCCCCTATTTGGTATGTCAAATTCAAAATAATAGGCATTAAGAACACTCAAATAGAAAAGAAATAGACATTACTTCATTAATCAAACGATAGGACCTAGTATAATATAGCATATTTCATTATAAGCAATCATAAACTCAATCAAACTAAACAAAACAACTTAAGCATAAAGCAAATCAAAGCAAACAAGCATCATAAACTAGTCCTAAGAACCTAAACTACTCTCTAGATTCATCTCTAAATATCTTGTCTTCCATGTTTTTTCATTCTTGTCTTGAGCTCATCCAATGAGGAATTAACTTCATCTCTATGTTCATGATGTAATGAAAACAAAGCATCCATCTTTTGAATCATAAGTGACTAAAATGGTGAGTATTGAGGCACAGATGGTGCAGGTTCTTCTTGGATATCTTCAGCTTCTCCAAGTTGTTGGCCTTCTCCTTCCTCACCTTCTTCTTCAGCCAAGGGAATAGGTTGGCCAGCCATTTGCCATCCATAGGGTGTCTTGGTCATCCCTAGCTTTGTGAGGTGCTTTTCCTTGATTTGGCTATTGTTTGCATTTGTGTTGTCTGCTACTTCATTGGACACATCAACTTGAAAGTAATCAATAAAGCGCGAAATCAAAACAACATATGGAAAAGGGTAGTTTACCAATCTCTTGGACTTTTGCATAATCTCTTGAATGATATGAATCCAATTAAGTTGGATTTCATTCTTCAAAGCATAGACAATTTGAAGATCATCATCCGTTGCTTGAGCATGATTTGTCGAGCGAGGAGTAAGAATATAGGTTATGATGTAGTGAATGAGCCTATCCTCATGAGTCATAGGTCCGGTGCTCAACCTAAGCCTTAAGTTCATGTGGGGATCAATTAACATACCTCTATATGTTTCCATTTTGTTATATCCATCAGCCTCTTCATCAATCCTTCTTTCACCATTGAAAGAAATTCCAGCCACTTCTTGCCATATTTCTGGTGTTATCTCCATGGCAACACCATTGACTTGTGAGAGGATGGTTCCATGCATAGTGATCTTTGAGCAAGTGTAAAATACTTTCACCAAATCAGGATAGAAAGTTCCTTGCATTTCTACAAACTTTGTCAACCCTTGTTGTATGAGAAGTTGAGGAAATTGGAAACCTTCACCCATGAACCAGCCTAAACTTAGAAACTTTGGGGGACAAATGAGTTTAGTGGCATTAAACTGGATATAATTCATTCTATCAGCCTCATTTGTGAACCAATGGTCAATTCTATTGGTTGTAGGGTTTGAGGATTGGCCTTGGGCTTGAGCTTTTCTTTTGGAAGTTTTGACTCTTTTAGAGGTAGACATGTTTAAGAAGGTAGTGATTCACGAATTTGGAAGAGGAAAGGAATAGGTTTCAAAACTTGGAAAATGAAACTCAGAAGTAGAATAGAAAGATAGAATAGAAGAAGTGTTGGTGTGCTTTTCTCAAGTGATAGAAAGCTCTATTTATAGGCAAATTTCACCAAGTGAGCAGTTTTAATTCAAGGAATATAACTGTTGTACTCCATAATTGCACTTTAATGGGATTTGATGGCTAATAATCGTGCTTGATAGCAGTTGGGCAGTTTCAAAACTGTCAGATTTTTTGCAGTAACAATCAAAATAATCGATTAATTCGTTGTGTAATCGATTATTTTATTCAAATTTTCAATTTCTTGAATATACAGTAATCGATTAAAATATAGAGTAATCGATTATGACTGCACAGGTTTTATTTAGAAGAAGCAATGTAATCGATTACAGTTTGAACGTAATCGATTATATCAGTATGAACAAGAATTCTCAGAAATAGATGAACCAAATAATCGATTATTTCGATGAAGTAATCGATTATTCCAGCTTTGATTAAGATTTGCCAAGTTACAGAGGTTTAGGTAATCGATTGAAGGATAGTTTTAATCGATTATTTCAATGAGAAACAATTTTCTTTTGAACTTGAGTAAGGAATAATCTATTAAACCGATATGGTAATCGATTACAACAACTTGTATCAGTTATTTAGAAGCACCAGATAGGTAAAATAATCGATTAGCTTTTTATGGTAATCGATTATTGCAGGCTTTTTTTTATCATTTTATAACAGCTTAATGCAACAGAGAACAGTATGGAATCATTCAATAATTTGATTGATATATGTCAACCAAATTTGCATCATTCAATCACACAATAAACAACATGACAATATATTTCAACATACACTAGATTCATCCAAGATACCAAGCATATTTCTCAATGTAAAGAACCTATCTCTATCCAAAGGCTTTGTGAAAATATCAGCTAGTTGTTTATTGCTTTCTACAAATTCAATTTTTATGTTACCTTTCTGAACATGATCTCTGATAAAATGGTGTCTGATTTCAATATGCTTTGTTCTAGAATGCATGATTGGATTCTTTGAGATGTTTATTGCACTAGTGTTGTCACACATGAGAGGAATTTGTTGAAGCTTTATACCGAAATCATGGAGCTGCTGTTTTAGCCACAAACTTTGTGCACAACAACTTCCTGTTGATATATATTCTGCCTCAGCTGTTGACAATGCTACACATGATTGTTTCTTGCAATGCCAAGAGATTAAGGAGCTTCCCAACAAATGACAAGTTCCACTTGTGCTTTTACGATCCAACTTGCATCCTGCGAAATCAGAATCAGAAAATCCAATTAAGCTAATATTTGTACCTTTTGGATACCAAAGTCCCACTTTTGGTGTAGCCTTTAGGTACTTGAAGATTCTTTTCACCGCTGTTAAGTGAGACTCCTTAGGATTTGCTTGATATCTAGCACATAAACAAGTACTAAGCATAATATCTGGTCTGCTTGCTGTGAGATAAAGTAGTGATCCTATCATTCCTCTATATTTGGATTCTTCAACACTTTTCCCACTTTCATCTGAATCTAAGTATGTAGATGTAGCCATTGGTGTAGCTGCTGCCTTGCAATTTTCTAAGTCAAATTTCTTTAGCATTTCAATACAATACTTTGATTGACTAACAAATGTTCCACTTCTCAATTGCTTGACCTGCAACCCTAGAAAGAAAGTGAGTTCTCCCATCATAGACATCTCAAATTCATTCTGCATATTTGCTGAAAATTCCTTGCACAAAAAATGGTTAGTAGAACCGAAAATGATATCATCAACATAAATTTGAACTATAAGGAAATCTTTATCTTTTCTTTTGATGAACAATGTCTTATCAACTTCTCCTCTTGTAAATGATTGATCAAGCAAAAACTTACTTAACCTCTCATACCAAGATCTTGGAGCTTGTTTCAGTCCATATAACGTTTTTCTCAACCTATACACATGGTTAGGATATTGATGATCTACAAAACCGGGAGGTTGGTCAACATATATTTCTTCATCAATAAAACCATTGAGAAATGCACTTTTAACATCCATTTGAAACAATTTAAAATCTAATATACATGCATATGCAAGAAGTAATCTAATTGCTTCTAACCTAGCAACCGGAGCATAAGTCTCATCATAATCAATGCCTTCCTCTTGGTTGTAACCTTTAGCAACCAATCTAGCCTTGTTTCTTATTATGATGCTACTTTCATCCAACTTGTTTCTAAACACCCATTTAGTGCCAATAGGTGTGTGAGTGGATGGTCTAGGTACTAATTCCCAAACATTGTTTCTTTTAAATTGATTTAGTTCTTCATGCATTGCATTTAACCAATGTTCATCTAAAAGTGCTTGTTCAATGTTAGTAGGTTCTATTTGTGATACAAAAGTCATTGAACAACAAAGATTTCTTAAGGAAGATCTTGTAGACACTCCCTTTGATACTTCACCGATGATGTTATCTAATGATAGGTCTCTTGTGGTTCTCCAATTCTTGTGCCTTGGTGTAATTGCTTCTTCATTCATTTCTAGTTGAGGTTCATCTTCCTCTTGCTTGTTCTCTTGAGTGGATTGCTGTCTTTCTTCATTATATACTGCATCATTATCACTTAAAGCTTCTTCCAAAGAAGGGTTAGTTTCATCACAGACAATATGCACAGATTCTTCAACACACATGGTTCTTTTATTAAACACTCTATAAGCCTTACTTTGCAAGGAATAACCTAGAAAGATGGCTTCATCAGCTTTTGAGTCAAATTTGCAAAGGTTATCTTTTCCATTATTTAAAACAAAGCACTTGCAACCAAATGTTCTAAAGTGAGATATGTTTGGCTTTCTTCCTTTATAGATTTCATAAGGAGTTTTCTTTAAAAAAGGCCTTATGAGAATCCTATTCAAAGTATAGCAAACGGTACTCACCGCATCGGCCCAAAAATGCTTTGGTAACTTTGTTTCATTTAGTAGAGTCCTTGCTCCTTCTTCTAGTGATCTATTTTTCCTCTCCACAACACCATTTTGTTGAGGTGTTCTTGGAGCTGAAAAGTTATGGTTAATTCCAAATTCTTCACAAAATTTTTCAAAATACTCATTTTGGAATTCACAACCATGGTCACTCCTAATTGAAACAATGTTACTTCCTTTTTCATTTTGAATAACTTTGGCAAGTTTTCTAAAAGCTGTGAAAGCTTGGCTTTTTGTTTTAATGAATAAAGTCCATGTGTATCTAGAATAATCATCAATAATTACAAGTCCATAATAGTTTCCCCCAAAGCTCATAGTTCTAGATGGTCCAAATAGATCCATGTGTAGCAACTCAAGAGGTCTAGAAGTAGAAATTATATTCTTACTTTGAAAAGAGTTTTTAGTTTGTTTTCCTCTTTGACAAGCTTCACACAATCTATCCTTTTCAAACTTGAGCTTAGGTAAACCTATTACTAGATCCTTCCTAACTAGTTTATTGAGATGATGCATGTTTATATGTGATGTTCTCCTATGCCATAGCCATGATTCATTCACTTTACTCATCAAGCAATTTGTCTTATGTATGAATGCATGATCAATGGATAAAGTATAAATGTTACCCTTCCTTTGACCTACATGTGCAATCTTCCCTGTTTTTCCTTCATGAATTAAACAAGTTTCATTGTTGAAGTTGACATTGAAGCCTTTGTCACATAATTGGCTAATGCTAAGCAGATTATGCTTCAGTCCTTCAACATATAACACATCTTTGATTTTTGTTTCTTTGCTATCCTTGGCTATCACCTGCAATAAATATAATCCCCAACCGGGGTGAGATACAAATCTCAGTAAACTCAGGGTTCTTGGAGACTCACCTCCCTCTGGTTCACTTCCACAATACATAGCATTTAAATAGGCATTACAATAACATAGCCAACCCAGCCTTTTAATAAAAACATAGTCATCCCAGCTTTTATAAACATCACATGTATATAATCACACCCACGTGCCATTTCAGAACAGATATACAAGTTCACTAGTGCACATCTCATGCACAAATGTATATCTTGATATACAAGTTCACCAGTGCACATCTCATGCACAAATGTATATCAACCGTGCACATCTCATGCACTCGAACATATATGAATTTCTGAGAAGCTCATCTCGGCCCCTTCCCTGGCCAGAGGGCTTCCTTAACCACAATACAAACATCACAGTGCAAATCATTTACATGTATGTTTCAATCAAAAAGCAGTAACACACAATTTAAATACACGCACTGCATCATACAATAGCCATAACTCCCCAGGAGTATGGTGGAACACAATCAAGGGATACAAACTCCCCAAGAACAGAGAGCTTACCTTCTCTGATCACCACACCGGCTCTCTCAGCCTCGTGCCCCCAATCACCGATATCTCCTTTATCACACCCTACACTAGGCAAGAAAGATATTAAGAACGATTTTCAACCGTTTCATGAAAAGAACCCAGTTCTTTTCTAGATCTCAAGCATAACCAACTAACCATTGACTTGTAAACCCCACAAATATCTATCTGAGCATAACAAAATACCCAAAACCCAGAAAAGTTAGCTTTCAAGGTTGAACCTTCATCACAACAACCTCCTAAGCATACTTTTCCAAAGAAACATCACTCAAAACCAACCCTAACTCATATGGGTCATTTTTCCTCTCAAAACCCAAACTCAAAAGATACTATGAAAGTTACATATCTTACCTTAAAAACCACAAGGAAGGCTAGAGGACAACTTCTCCAAGCTTAGATGTCCTTAACATGTCTTCTAATTCTTAAAGGTTGAAACTTTAACTTTCTTTTATAGAAATGATCTCTTCGCCTGATGATATTCACAACTAACAAAGGTTGGAAACTAGTTTGTATGGTGATACTCTTTAATTCTTACGTTGGAGGTGAAGGTGTTTAGATTAGGGAATGGTTATCTAGGAAGCTTTTTTTCTTACTTTAACAATGGAGGAAGTATGGAATAAGAGAGAGAAAGTATTTTAGCAAAGACGATGAAAATAAAGTTTCTACTGAAATATCTCACTCATGCATATCTTAAATATCCTGAAAATTGACACGCGTCAGATCGTAATATGAGGATCTTCCCACGTCAAAACAACTAGCAAAGAGTGAACACATTTCACTTGTGTAAAGTGAATATGTAGAGATATTTGACTGCTGGGTTGGGTCTACTGTTTGGCAAGTCAATTTATTATACCTCATACAGGTTACATGTGACTTTCAGAGTTCTCTAAACCCTACTGACGTTGCCGAGTTCTCTCCATATCACTAATGCTGCCGGGTTGGATTTATATATATATATATATAGAGTGCAACTTCACTACCATACCCCGAGTTCCTGAGCACTCATTCCAGCCACAAGGCTAAGTCCAGGTTAAACAGCAAGTACTGATTATTTTGATCGCTTACAAAACTCACGTAATCGATTGCATATGAACCCGTCTTTGGTATTATAGTACATCTAAGGTTCCGCCCTCCTCCGACCTCATCCAATCTAATCCGACTTCATCTGATCTAATTCGATCTAATCCAAGTTCATAACTTGGTACTTCACAAGTCCAAGATTCCTCCTAACCTCTTCCGGGTTCCTAACCCAGTAATTCTATCAAAAGGGGTTACGAGCTCTTCTAGTCTCTCTACCCGGTAGCTCTTACAAGTCAACCAAATAGGAGCTCTTCTGAGCTCACTGGAGCTTATCCGAGATCACAACTCGGACCTCAAAGAAAAGGAAAACACTCAAGGAGAAGGAACATATGAGCTCTGCCGAGATAGCTACCAGGTTGCTCTTTCCTTCCCTGTCCGGGTTCCTTCTATACGTTAGCGTTTCTCAAAAGTGCCAAGTATACACACCACTTACGTGGTGATAACCTGGTCTTCCTATCAGTACTAACATACATCATGATCCCGGATTTGAAAGGATGCTATCTACACCCGCTTAGGTGACAACCCGATCACATGAACCCAGTTTTGAAGAGATGCTATCTACACCCCCTTCTTATCCGAGTTCCAACATGCACCCCCTTATGTGACAACCCGGATTATCACAGGTCATTATATCTGGGTTTCCCATTTTAAGTTTCCTAGATGCATATTCCGGTTACAATCAGATTAGGATGCACACCCCGGACGAAGAAAAGACGGCCTTCATCATTGAAGATGCCACTTACTGTTACAGGGTCATGCCCTTTGGTCTCAAAAACGCAGGAGCTACATACCAGCGACTAATGGACCACGTCTTCAGAAAGAAGATCGAATGCAACGTCGAGGTCTATGTGGACGACATGGTCGTCAAGTCCCAGAGTGTAGCCCGAAAATCACCCATGATACCTGCAAAAATACAAAAAAACACGCAAGTGTCAGGGTTCGCACATCAGAAAAATAGAAGTTAGAAGGAAGAAAGATTACCGTCAAGCATGGCAGAAGGGTCATTTGCCGAAGGCAGTGATAATATAGCTCGCGCGTCCAAGGAGGCCGGCAACAACTCCAAGGTTGCCTTGTCAGACCTTTCCCTAAGGGTCAGCATGTCCTCATCAAAGGACCTAAACCTGGTAGGGTCAGCCTGCCAGTAGAAGGGAAAGCAGGCTTCCCTATCCCTGTTGTGCATTAATGGCAACCCGTCAGCCACGACACTACTTTTGCGGACCTTGAAAAACCAGTTCTTGAAGCGGCGGAAGACGTTGGTGTCTACCTCGAACAGCTTTTTCGAGACACTATGCAAGGAGACCCAAGCGACCTTCCCAGACAGCTTGGTCTGAAAGAAAAAGCAAAAGAGAGGAACAGTGGCATGAATGTGTAGATAAAAACACAAAATCTCAAATGCCCGCACCACTGCCCAACTGTTAGGGTGAAGTTGGGAGGGGCCACATTCAGGTACTCCAACAGAGCACATTGAAAGGGAGAGAAGGGAAGGACAATACCCAACACCTTGAAGAGGCATCGGTACATAAAAAAGAAAGGCAACGAGCCCGACATTGCCCTCAAGCAGGGAAAGTCACATTCCCCACAGGGCTCGACGATGACCTTGCCGGCATCCGAAGGAGCCGTCATTTGCAATGTCTAGCGAAGCACATTTACGGAAATAATGGAAGCTATGGAGGAACGGTACTTGAACACGTCCTCCCTTACCCACTCATAGCCACGAATGACTGGACCAGTCGGTGGTGACCCAGCACTAGGGCTGCGACGCACGTGTGAAGAGGTTCTAACACCTCCAGGGCTACTCTGCCCCATCATTACCAGAGAAGGAACAGGGATGATGGCGAGTGGTTGAGGATCATCCATCCTTGTCTGCCGATGAGGACGGGAAGTGCCCTCACCAGTTTGATGAAAACTCGTTCTTTCCTTTGAGGAAGAAGATGAGTCGTCAGGAACCTCTCCATGGTTTTTCTCCTCCAAAGAGTCACCCACGGAGATGACTTCACGCATAATGTGCTGCTCTACTGAGCCACCGGAGTCACTACCACTCATGCCTCTAGCAGAATCAGAAGCGGGTGAAACAGACATTCTAGTTACCTTGAAAGAAAATGGAAGCAAGAAGTGGAAGGAAGAAGACTCAAAGACACGAGAATAGCATGAAAATCATAGAAATCTCCTCTATTTAAAGGTACAGTGTACGTCGACGGTTATTGGAGGATTTCGAAACGTCCCCTGAAAATTCGCGTCACAACATTCACCCACTACTGCACGATCTCTGGAACGTGTCCACTTCTTGAGTGACATGTGTACGTGGGAAATAGTGTGTGGGTGGCACGCGATTAATAATAGTAATGAAGGTATAACACATATTTTCAAGGATCACATCAAGCAATCATGCTTTGATAGAACTCATCAGCCTTGACTCTTCATTTACTTGCTATTGTCATTATTCTCGATGATTCACTTACCTGCCGAGATCAGTCTTATTTACTAAAAGGTAAAATAGTCTGCCCGAGACCGCTCAGCATTCATAACCCAGACTACCTTGTCCAGGTTCATCTACCAACACGATCCGAGCTCGGGAACCTCTCTTGGCACAAAACCCAAGGTCCATCCTTGGTACTTTACAAAACCCAAGGTTCGTCCTTGGTACTTTACAAAACCCAAGGTCCACCCTTGGAATTTTACAAAATCCAAGGTCCGCCCTTGGTCTGAGGTCTGTCCTTGGTAACTTGCAGGTTCATAAATCCAAACTACGCTGAAATCATCTCGGTTCGTAAGTCTAAAGTTTTCGTCGACCTCAATAAAGATGTTAACCTCGACACGCGACATCATTCATCCACCCTCGAGGGTTGACAACACTCTTTATGCTACTATGATACTGGACATTCTGCATCGGCACTTTTTCATCCTCTTTCGCCCAAAAATTGGCTCAGAGGCTGGGGGCTTATGTACAGTCCAAAATAGTAAAATGACACCTGGCCATTATTGTGGAACCACTGTACACCCTCCACATCAGCACTGCCACATTAAATAGTGTTTATTCACTCTCCAAGTGTCAACCCGGACACACTTGTCCGGGTTCCTCGTCAACCCTGCTCCAGGAGTGCGGACACGGACTGCTACAGGAAAGATAAAATCTACTGAGCATATCTTTATATTAACAGCATATCAAATATGTCTATATATTCAAATTGGTGCAACCACCATATCTTATCATATCTTCACAAGTTATCTACAAGCTGTTACTTATCTACAAGTAACAATATATCAATAAGGTACACATTATCTTATATTTAAATTAGATAATTGTCTGCTATTATCTGTTATTATCTTATCTACAGATTACTAACAAACAAAGGCCCAAAGCCCATACTCCATGCTATAAATACAGCCGTACAAGTTCTCTCTAACTCACTTAATTCTCACTCCATACACATCCCATTGAGACTTGAATGCATTACTCAAGTTACTCATTCTCTACATCTTATGCTGAGTTCTCACACTCAGTTATTCTCTTATAAATTGATGTACTTACTTGAGCGTCGGAGTGCTTTTCCTTTGTTTTGCAGGTTCCTCCTCTAAGCAAAGCCTACACATCATCCGACGTGCAAAATTTGGAGTTCACATTGGCCACGCTTACCTCACACGTGGAATTTTCAGATTTTGGTAAGAACAAAAACAAAAAATAAAAATAACTTAGATTCTCTTATAAGCTAAAATAAACTTATACACTTAACTTTTATATGTACTCCTTATGTTTGAGTGTCAGATGCAAAGTCAAATGCAGCCTTTTTTAATGCTTTATTGTCAAAAGCCAAATCAATCTTTGTAGTAGGTTGAGACCCTACGAGACCTTGAGATATTTGGCTGGCTGATTTAGTTGCCAACTGCGTCATGCTTCCTTGAAAAATTTGGTCAACTAACTTAGTTGCCCCTTGCACCCCTTGAGAAATTTGGTCAGCTGATTTAGTTGCCAATTGCATCATGTTTTCAACAGAAATTTGGTTGGTAGGGACCTTGCTTTGGGCACTCTTTGAAGTTTCTGGCATTGGCAATGCACCCCGACCAAAGGGTAAACCAGGAATAAGTCCAATCATCTTTGTCATTGGTTCCTAGCGAATTCAAGATTTTATCATGAGAAATATAAAAGGTAGAGAATAAAAGACAAATACTTTTGAGATGAGGGAAATTTCACATACTAATAGACGGGATTGAAGTTGTTTCGAGGATCAGCCTGTCATAGTAAGTACATTAAAACTCAGCCATAAACTGAAGAATTTGCACAAAACATAGAGATTCTTGGGCAATTGAAAATAAGTAAATAGAGGTTCCACTCATGTCAAGTGACAAAGAGGGCTTAGAGCATTTAAATGATAATAAGATAGTTCTATTCAAGCTCAACCTTGAGTCTACAGCTTCCAGAGGTTTAGGTACGTTGTGGCAACTCCTAGAAACATTTTCTGGTTCCACATTTTTATTTTTTAGGTACAATGCACATGAATCTAAATGTTTACAATTTTTATTTATTTTTTATCAATAAATGTTACTAGTTAGAATGTTATTTTTTTAATAGAGAGGATCGAATCCAACTCCGCCTATGTGTGTTTGCATGCATGGTCTATCCCAAGTCAGGATAAAAGAGGAGGGTTGGCGTCAGGAGTTGCGAACCAGCCATAAAAAAACTAGCTATTTTTATGTGATGAACCTTTATGATATTACGTTGGGGCGTACCCTTCATAGCGACGGGTTACATTGGGCCCTGGGTGTATCAAAAACTGAACTAGGGTCCTTGCCACAAGGCAAGGTGCTACATCAATCCCAGGATTTAGTGATAAGTGAGCTAGGGTCCATGCCGAAAGGCAAGGCGCCAGGTCTTCACCCGAATTTGGTGACAAATAGGCAAGGGTCCCAACACGCAGATGGGCGAGCATGGCGGGCAAACACCGCCTAGGGGTTTAGGATGAAATTGTGAAGCTGGAACATAGGAACATTAACTAGTAAACTGAGGGAGTTAGCAAATGTTTTTGCCAGAAGGAAAGTGAATATTGTTTGCTTGCAAGAAACTAAGTGGGTTGGAGAAAAGGCCAAGGAAGTGGAGGGCATCGATTTCAAGTTGTGGTATACGACCAAGAGTCGCAATGGGGTTGATATTATGATCGATAGAAGTTTTAGAGATAAATTTGTTGATGTCAAAAGGAAAGGCGACAAGACTATGATGATTAAGCTTGTAGTGGGGATCTAATTTTAAATATCCTTAGTGTGTATGCACCCTAAGTTGGACTACTATTAGATGAAAAGAACCAATTTTGGGAAGACTTGGAGGAGGTTCTGAGAGGGATCCTATGAAAGGAGATGATTTTCCTAAGAGGAGATCTAAATGGGCATGTTGGTAAAAACATTGGAGGTTTTGATAGAATTCATGGTAGTTTTTGCTATGGGATGAGAAATGAGACTGGAGAAGATGTCTTGAACATTGCACTAGCATATGATTTGATGCTAGCGAACACTTTTTTCCGAAAAAAAGAGTCTCGTCTTATTATAGTGGCCAAAATTGTAGTCAAATTGATTTCTTTATGGCTAGACGAGAAGATAGAAATTCGTGTATTGACTGCAAGGTTTACCCTAGAGAATGTGTGGTGACACAACATAAGTTGGTAGTTTTAGAGGTTAGGTTCAACAAAGTTCTTAATTTGAGGAAGAAGGCTCAAAACCTAAGGATAAGATTGTGGAAGCTAAAGGAGGAGAAACAAATAGAGTTTATGGAAAACATGTTGCGTGAAGGATCATGGGAGTTTATTGGAGAAGCTAATGAAATATGGAATAAGATGGCTATGTGTGTTCAAAATGTGAGAAGGAGGGTGCTAGGTGAAAGCAAAGGAAATAAAGTTCTTACAAAGGAAACATGGTGGTCGAATGGAGAGATGCAAGATGCTATTAAACAGAAGAAATAATGCTTTAGATCTTTGCATAAATGTCCCAATGACGAGAATTTGCAAAAGTTTAGAGTAGTGAAGAAAAATGCAAAGAAAGCAGTGTGGGAAGCTAGAGGCAAAGTTTTTGACGATTTGTACAAAAATCTTGGGAGCAAGGATAGGGAGAAAGGTATTTACAAACTTGCAAAAATGAGGGATAAAAAGAGTAGAGACCTCACCCAAGTTAGATGTATCAAGGATGAAAATAAAAAAACTTTTGGTATGGGATGAAGATGTAAGTGAAAGATGGCTAAACTATTTTAACAAACTTTTTAATGGGAATGGCGACAAGAGTGAGGTGGATTTAGAGGACGTTTTTGATGATCTGAATAGAAGATGTGTGCGCATAACTAATACACATGAAGTTAAGAAGGCTTTAAAGATGATGAATAATAATAAAGCTTTGGGACCTGATGACGTCCTTATTGAAGTGTGGAGAGGCTTAGGAGATGTGGCAATAAAATGGTTGACCATCTTATTAATAGGATTCTTCAAACAAATAAGATGCCTGATGCTTGGAGGAAAAGTATGCTTGTGCCTATTTACAAAAACAAGGGAGATATCCAGAATTGTTCAAACTATAGAGGCATCAAGCTCATGAGTCATACTATGAAGTTGTAGGAGAGAGTTATCGGACATCGCCTAAGGAGGGAGAGCAAGGTTTCCGTAAATCAATTTGGATTTATGCCAGGAAGATGTACCATGGAAGCTATTTTCTTGATGAGACAATTAATGGAAAGGTATAGGGAAAAGAAGAAAGACTTACATATAGTGTTCATAGATCTTGAGAAAGCATATGATAGACTCCCAAGAGAAGTCTTATGGTGGACTATTGAGAAGAAAAAGGTAGCATTAAAGTATGTTAATGCTGTTGGATTTAGGGGGAGCTGCTTCAGGAAAATGAAGAAAATCACTCAAGATTTGGTTTTGAGCTTTCAACATGCAAAGGACAACTTGAAGACAATTTTAGGATTAAAATTATGTAAGAGAAAAGCAATTATGGTGATCCAAGTGCATGACATTCATTCATTGCATAATCATCTAATTAAGTCAACAAAAATCACAAAGCATTATCAAATCAACTAAAAGCTTTAAATAATTCAAAGGTTTTTATGAAAAAGTGTTTTCCACTATAATAATCGATTACAGTAAGAGTATAATCGATTATTCTGCTCTTCGTTAAATCTGGAAAACATTTCAGGAACACTTTAATCGATCACCATGTCGAATTAATCGATTATTTGACCTATGTTTTAAATGAACTGCATAGTTGAACTGGTTTAATGATTATATTAAGGCCGTAATCGATTACATGCTTATATCTGTTTTTAGCATTGAACTGCCATAATCGATTACCCAAGTTCGTAATTGATTACACCTTCTTATGACAAAACTATGTTGCACTGGCTTAATCGATTACCAGGATTCGTAATCGATTATCTAAGCTTTTTGAAAAGATACTAGAACTGGTTTAATCGATTACCAGGTTCTGTAATCGATTAAACAAGTTTTGTGAAAAATGTACCTTGACTGTAATAATCGATTACAGCTCGGTTTAATCAATTATTTTGATTGTGATTCAAACCCAGAAAAGCTATGAACATATTAATCGATTATAATGGAAATGTAATCGATTACCAAAGCATTTTAATCGATTATTAGTGTGTTTTAATCGATTACTGACGGTTAAAAACTTCTGTTATAAATAGAAACCTTGCTCAGCTGTTTTTGTAACTTTGTGGAATAATACCCATTCAAAATTTCTGAGCTAAAACAGTCTTCTGAGCTTTCTAAATTCTTTTCTGAGGGTTTGATTCATTCATGCTTCATGTTGCATTGATCATGTGAAAATAAGTCATTCTTGAAGCATGCAACCATTTCAAGATTAAGGAAAGCTATGTTTCTTGTGTTTTAAAGATTCAACCTGTTTTGGTAAATTCATTTGCATTACATACCTGGGATCATTAGGTTGTTTCTCTCCTTAATCTGATTGTAATTTTCGTTTTGTATTTTGTTTTGTAAATTGCTATTGTAATTGAGTTCTTACATGTAACTAGAGATAGGGTTTCTCTAGGGTTTCTGCTGAGTAGTGTTCTCGGTGGATTTGCCTCTAAGGATCTAATTGGGTTTTAGATTTCTGAACTTTATCTAGGGTTGATAAAGAGAGGTTGTGTAATTGCTTGTAAGAACAGATATTAAATAGTGGAACTTCACTCTAGTGTTGAGTGGAAGAAACTAGATGTAGCTTCATAGTGTTTGAAGTGAACCAGTATAAATTACTTGTGTGTTATTTCTGAATCTATTCTCCTCATATTAATTGTTTCTTGTTTAATTTGCTTATCTTGAAAAATCAGTTTTGATCCATTGAATCCTAAAGGGCTGAGTTACTTGATTGAATAAGATTTCTTGGTTTTGAATTGTGATGAAGATCCTTTGAAAACTCTGATTTTGATTAAAGAATTTTGATTTACCAAGGTCTAACCAATTCACCCCCCCTCTTGGTTAAGTGTGAAGTATTCATATCATTTTCAATTGGTATCAAGAGCTAGTTCTTGAAAGTTACTCAAGATCATTAAATTTCTTTCAAAATGAATACCTCACAAATAACTTTCAAGGAAGGTGCTTCTTTAAACAGACCTCCTTTATTTGAGGGTGAAATTTTCAGCTTTTGGAAAAATAGAATGAAAATCTTTATTCAATCAAATGATCCCGGAGCTTGGAATTCAATAGAGAAGGGTCCTGTAGTGCCCATCAAAACTGTTGGAAATGAAATGATTCCCAAAGAATGGGATGAGATGAATGATGCTGAAAAAAGGCTTGTTCAATATGATTTTAAAGCAAAAAATATGATAACATCTACTCTTTCTTCTGATGAATTTTTCAAAACAATTAGGTGTGCAAGTGCCAAGGAAATGTGGGAGATGCTAGAGATTACTCATGAAGGAACTGAAGAAGTTAGAAGATCAAGGAAGCATTCATTGATCCATGAGTATGAGATGTTTAAGATGAACACCAATGAAAGCATTTCCCAACTCCAAACAAGATTCATACACATTGTCAACCATCTATTAGGACTTGGAAAAACTTTTGATGTTGAGGAACTAAACATCAAAATCTTGAACTGTCTAACTAGAGCTTGGCAACCAAAAGTGACAGCAATTAAAGAATCTAAGGATTTGTCCAAAATGTCAATGACTGCACTCTTTGGTAAGTTGCTTGAATATGAATTAGAATTGTCTCAACTAACGTGTGTTGAAGATGCAGAAAAGAAAGGCAAAGGAATTGCTCTAAAAGCTGCAACACCTAAAGCTGAAAAAGAAGAATAATAAAGTGATGAGAAAGATGAAGAAAATATGAACTTAATAGCTAAAAAGTTCAGCAAATTTCTAAGGAGAAACAAGGGCAAGAGATTCTCTAGAAACTCAAAGAACAACAACAACAAGAAGAAGAGTGATAACAACTTCACATGCTTTGAATGTGGAAAACCAGGCCACATTAAGTCTGAATGCTCAATCTACTTGAAAAAGCAACAAGGGGACAACAAAGCCAAAAAGGAAGGAAAATCAAGAAGAGCATACATTGCTTGGGAAGAAAATGACTCAACAACTTCAGAATCCTCTACTGAAAATGAAGAAGCTAACATGTGCCTAACCTCCATTGTCAATGAAGAGAATGATGATCTCCTAGATGAGGAAGATGAAGCTTCAAACACAGAATCTGAGGTATATTCTGATTATGGCAGTGCAATTGATGCTTTTCATGAAATGTACAATGAAGCACAAAATTTAGCAAAAGCTAATAACAAACTTAAAGGTGACTTAAGGTGGCATATTTCCAAACTTGCAGAATTGTAAGATGCAAATTGTAAACTGAATGAAGAACTTAATAAAATTCTTTCAAGTTACAAGTTGAATGGATGTACATGTACCTTAGTCATCCTTAAGGTTGATAAATACAATGAATTACAAAAGGAATTTGATGAGTATAAACTGAGCAAAGAAAAGGAAAATATGATGTTAAAAACTGAAATTAGTGATTTGGCTGATTTATTAAGAAAGTTTTATAAAGGCAAATGCAACTTAGAAGAATTGCTAAGTGTTCAAAAACATGCTGGTGATACTTATGGTTTAGGTTACAAACATGGTGCCAAGAATAAAGGTAAAACTGTGTTTGTACCTCCAAAACATAAATATCATAGGCAATATTTTCAGCCAAATGGTTTTCATAAATTTGCTCATGTTAAGTCATCTAAACTTCCTACTTGCAATTATTGTATGAGAAAAGGCCATACATCTTACAAATGCTTTGCTAGAAGATTTTATGTTCCAAGTGGACAATGTATATGGATTGAGAAAAGGAAGAAAGCAACTAACCCCTTTGGACCCAACTTGAATTGGGTACCACTTGTCTCTTCTTAATTTGAATTGTGCAGATATGTCTAAGAGCTAAATCATCTACATGGCACTTGGATAGTGGATGCTCTAGGCATATGACGGGTAACAAGTCTTTGCTCACAGACTTTATTTCTAAAGATGGAGGCTTTGTCACTTATGGAGACAATAATAAGGGTAAGATCATTGGTGAAGGCAACATTGGAGATAACTTCTACACCAAAATCAGCAATGTTCTTTTTCTGGATGGCTTGAAACACAACCTTCTAAGCATAAGTCAATTATGTGATAAAGGCTTTAAAGTTTCATTCAATGAAGATTGCTGTATGGTTTGTGATAGCCAAAGTAGTGAAGTTATCCATATTGGTAAGAGAAAAGGTAACATCTATCTACTTTCAATTGACCATGCATTTCTTCACAAAACTTCATGCTTAATGAGTAAGGTAGATGAATCTTGGTTATGGCATAGGAGAGCTAGTCATATTAACATGCACCATATAAACAAACTCATTAAAAGAGACTTAGTGATTGGTTTACCAAAACTCAAATTTGAGAAGGACAAACTATGTGATGCTTGTCAAAAGGAGAAACAAACTAAAATTTCTTTTCAAAGCAAAAACATTGTTTCCACCTCTAGACCACTTTCTTTTCAAAACAAACTAACATTGTTTCCACCTCTAGACTTAGTAATCATCAA